>CM059189.1:9416864-9784364 GCA_030323885.1 Branchipolynoe longqiensis
TAGGCGACACCACCGGCAATGGCGCGGGAGTGGCTACGCCCCCCCCACTCACTGACACATGGCGGCGGTCCCCTACAACGCCGGCACCTGTATTAGGAATGAACGTACAAACATCAACATCCCTATCAGGTGAACTGTGAGCGTGGTGCGGTGTACTCACCGCAGAAGCGTCCACGCCCACCGGCGACCCAACTGCGCCGGGGCTCCCTGTACCATCATTTTGGTACTGGCGCCCACTACGCAGTTGACCGGCCGTCGCTCCCTCCATAACTACAAATTACGAAGAGAACCTACCTACGGAGTCCATGGCCCAGGTCCAATACTCACCCCCTTACGCAGAAGGCAAGCTGGCTCACGGCACCAATATGGCCCACGGCCCTCCAACTCACCCTTTCTCACACGAAAGAACACCAAGATTCAATTCAGTGTACGCTTCACCTGGTTTATTGAACCCTCTGCTCTCCGCGGCGTCAGTAGTTGTCTGACCCGCCCCCTGACTCGCCAGATCCCACATTGACTCAATAGGTGTGTGTGGGGGGGTGGGTCAACCACACGCAGTAGAGGTCAGCCCAGTTGGGGGTCTGACCGGTGGTGACCCGTGCCGCCACCTAGCGCAGTGTAGTGGAACTGCGCTGATGGCGTCGTAGTCTCCGCTGCTACCGCGTGATAGTAGAGCTCATGTTCAGACTACTACAATATGATAATCCTTGCACAGTTCATGAGTTCTTTCTTCATGACGTCATTATCTTCTGAATCCCTCTGGTTTCTCTGGATCCAGTCCAACCATTCAGTTATGTCTTTGTATCTGTTGCCCACATATCCAGATTGCATTTCTAATTTGGATCTGCTCAACACCCAACATACTTTGGTATAATCCCTAACTTGGATCCTTTCCATCGGTTTGATGCACACAAGCTCTGGTGAGATCCCTGGTTTATATCTGATCCCTCTCACAGATGGTATACAACTCCTGGTGGAATCCCTGGATTTGATCCTCTCCACCAGCTTGGTTTACACCTCCTCGTCGGATCAGCGGTTTGGATCCCTTCTCGCATAAAGATGTAAATCACGGCCATCTCGTCCAGCCATGCAAAAGAAATGTCACCACAATGCTTTAATTTCTATATTAAATCTTGTTCAGACAGTAATATAGCGTTAGCCTGGTGGTCTAAACATATGTGAAGAGAGGCACATGCATTTCGTGAGGATTTCTGCATGGTGCTGATACAGTGAATAATGTTTAAAAGGCCCCTAAATACACAACATAATTATACACCACGCCATAATTGCAAGATTATTGTTCATATAGACCCATAAATTAAATGCCAATCATTAGAAATAGAATTTAAAGCTGCATAATCCGATCGAGCATCAAATTTTCAAAACCAAAATGATGATCTACATTTGATTATACATATCTAACTTAGATACTGAGGCACTTATTAAGCATTTGTTGCCACATAGAAGGGGATACTGAATCACTATGTCAAAGGTTAGCCATCTAATATAAAAGTTATGTCACCCTGAATTAAGGTAGATTATAACAATCAATTTAATATATTTATCTCAGAAAATAACAGATACTCAAAATCTCACGTATGCATAGCCATAGATAGATAACCAACCCATTAGAAAAACTGCCAAAAGATTTCGACATGCTGGGGAAATGAACTGAGCTGGTAAATTCTTAATTTAAAGGGCCTGTCACACTGCGACCTATGGTGTTAGCGTATGATGGCATATGCGGTTTTCGACCATTCGCCATCATAGGTTATGCATAGGTTGGGCATAGGTCGTATACGCTCTTCATACGTCATCATAGGTCGGCGTAGGTCGAGCCGCCAAAAGATTTTTGTGCATGTTCGGCGTATGGCTCATAGGTTGCTCATATGCTAGACGTACGCTAGACATACGCCGGCATAGGTTAGGGGTAGGTCGGCATAGGTTAGCCGTGCGTTGAGTGGGCGCCCTCCGCGTATCTCTGGCATATGTAGTGTTCGCCTAGCTTACGCGTAAAGGGGCTGTCACACTACAATGTATAGCGTCAGCGTATGCCAATGTATGCGCTTTTTGACCAACACGTCGCCATACGCCGTCATAATTACGCATGGGTTGGACATAGGTCGTATATGCTTTTCATATGTCATCATAGGCGAGGGTGTCGGTGTGTGGTGCCGGCTTAGGGGTGTGGTGGGGTGTAGGTGTGTGGTGTGTGGTGGGGCTTTAGGGATGTGGTGGGGGTGTAAGCGTGTGGTGGTGGGGTGTAGGTGTGTGGTTGAGGTGTAGGTGTGTGTGGTTAGGGTGTATGTAGGTGTGGTGAGGGTGTATGTAGGTGTGGTGAGGGTGTAGATGTGTGGTTGGGGTGTGGGTGTGTGGTGTAGGTGTGTGGTGGTGGGGTGTGTGGTTGGGGTGTATGTGTATGGTGAGAGTTTAGGGGTGTGGTGGGGGTTTAAGGATGTGGTGGGGGTGTAGGTGTGTGGTGTGTGTGTGGTTGGGGTGTATGTGTGTGGTGAGGGTTTAGGGGTGTGGTGGGGGTGTAGGTGTGTGTGTGTGATGGGGGTGTAGGTGTGTGTGTGTGGTGGGGGTGTAGGTGTGTGGTTGGAGTGTATGTGTGTGGTCGTGTGTTGGTGTGTCATGGGGGTGTATGTGTGTGGTATGTGTGTGGTGGTGTAGTCGGCGTGTATGTTTGTGTGGTGGTGTGTCCATGGGGTGTATGTGTGTGGTATTGGTGGCGGGTAGGTTTGTGGTGGAAGCTTAGGGATTGGTGGGTGTGTAGGATGGATATGTGTTTGGTGTGTAGTGTGTGGTGGTGGGTGTTAGGTGTGCTCTGTGATGAGGTGTAGCCTGAGGGGGGGGGGAAGAGATAGTCACGGATGAGGTGGAGATAGTGTTGTGATGAGGTGTATCAGTGTGGTGGGGTTAGTGTGTGTCGAGGGGTATGGGGTACTGGGTGGTCAGGGTGTGTGTCGTGGGTGTAGGGGGATGGGATGTGTGTCTTGGGTGTGTCATGGGGGGTTTGAAGGTCTGGTGGTGGGGGTGTAGGTGTGTGGTGGGGTTTTAGGGATGCTAAAGATTGTGAGGTGCCGCTCTACAAGACACCCCTACACCTCCACCACAAACCACCTACACCCCCACCATACACACCGTCAACTCACAGCTTTTCTTATATTCAAATTGGCATAACTTTGTTAATATTTACTTTTTTTAGGAATATATAATAGCCCTGTCACAGCTTTTCTTATATTCAAAATGGGATAACTTTGTTAATATTTACTTTTTTAAAAAAATATATAATAATCCTTTCAAAGCTATAGTCATGGGAATTGAGCAGTACAACTTTCATCTAAATATATACTGTATTACAAAAGATATGTGAGTTTGAAGTACAAAATCATAATTTTGGGTCATAGCTTTTCTTATATTCAAAATGGCATAACTTTGTTAATATTTACCTTTAATAGAAATATATAATAATCCCTTAAATATGTCCTGTATTAAAAAAGATATGAGAGTTTGAAGTACAAAATCTAGATTTTGGGTCACAACTTTTGGCTGGTTTACTATAGAACAAAGGGCCCATAATTAGGCATATTTTTCAAGTTCAAATAGATGTAACTTTCATGATATTTATATTAGAAAAATTACTTGACTACCAAGTTTAAGGTCTCTTCAAGCTCTTTCCATTGGAATATGTTCCATTGAGATAACATGCTTTTAAAATAGATACTCACATAGCTACCACAAGTATATGGATTATGGTGAATCTTTTATCTAAACTGCACCCAGTGTATTAGCTACATCATGCACAATGCAGTACTTCTAGACCAGCAGGCTACGAATATGGTCATGTATGCGTAGACACTGCTAAAGATACGTGAGGATGCCCACGTACGCCTAGACTTCGAGTCTACAAATACGGTCGCGTACAGGTAGCCACTGCCTTTCTGTTAATTCAATGAGTATTTTAGTAAAACTAGACTTACTTGGAAGTTGAAGTATTACTAAGATTCTTACGAATCTACGGATACGAAGGTAAGGATCAGGGGAGAGGACAATCCCGCGCATGCCGGAAGTAGCGTCAGTATTCAAAGTTGGAGGGGAATAAAAACCTAACCTACTAAAATAAAATATCAGCGAACCTTCCCAGTCCCCACATAAGTTTGATTTTCTATTTTTGTTTATACTCGAGTAATATTTTTAATCCCGTCCTGATATGACCTTAGATGTTGCTAGGACGTAAAACAACAACAAACAAACAAACATGTATCTTATCCTTAGGTGTGGGTAGGGTGGGCCCCTGATCCTTACCTTCGCATCCGTAGATTCGTAAGAATCTTAGTAATACTTCAACTTCCAGGTAAGTCTAGTGTTACTAAAATATTCTTACTTCATCTTCCGGATACCGGAAGTTAAGTATCCGGGGAGAGCCTTGGTAGCATGGTTTTTATTACCCAACTCCTCCTCCGTTACTTCCTTCCTTCCTTTCCTTCTTCCTCTTTCGTCCGTCTATGCAATAACAATCTTGTCTTTCGACATTAGGCATTGTATCAACAGGTCTGTTCACACGGAACAAGTTCCAGTCCCAAGATTTACTGTTTCTGTGCCTATGGCTTTATTATCTTCTTAACCACATGTCATTCAGTAAATTGTCAATATGCTTGAATTATTTATTTTATATATAACGAACACACGTCTTAACTTTGTCTATTGTTTCTCAATAACAGTCTTTGAACCTCTCCTGGGTCTTCAATTGTTTTATGATAGTACTTCGCGAAGCTCTTACTATCTCGCCAGGACGCGTTCCGCATTATGGCATTCAAACTTGCTCCTAGCGCTTTTGCTGATGATGCCGAAGCCCCTCTAGTACCTGTGCCCCTTGTACTTATCCGTGTTAATACCTGCCAGGTTCATTGCACACAGTGTCCATCGAGCCAATGTAGCTCTACTTATGGATCCATGTGGCCCAATATAGGAAATCAGTAATTGTTTGTTCTGTTTTCTTATAGTTTCTGTTCTTAACAAATAACTTTTAACAGTCCGTACCACACACAGTCTACTATCTTCATTATAAGCGTGGAATCTTATAGAGTCCAATGGTTGACCCAACTGATTGTGCTTCAATAATGTCTTCATTTTAAACACCACTGAGCTTTCCTCAAACCTCATTCTGTCTAACATCAGGCTTAAAATAGTTTGCCCTCTTTGTGAAGAAACTAACAACAATAACAAGAGAGCGACCTTATAGGATAATAATTTCAGGTTTAGTACCGAATTATTCCCTAAACTCTTAATCCATTCTAGTATTATGTTCACACTCCAATAACTATCATACCTCGGTTGTGGAGGTCTCCGCTCGTGGCAACTTTTGTAAAACCACCTGACTAGGTAGTGTTCCCCAACGGTGCCCCCATCTTTCCTAGGCAAGATCAAGCTTAATGCACATCTGGCCATGTTTATCGCTCCATAACCTACTCCTGTTTCAAAATACATTCTCAAGTATTTCAGAACTTCTGCTATCTTGGGGTTTAAAACACTGATTCCTCTCTCTATGGCCCAAAGTGCCCATTTATTAATATGCGTCGTATAACCCTTCTTTGTAGATTTTCTCCATGTATCTTGGAAATAGCTCAAGGTTTTATTATCTATGTTAAATCCTTCCAAGGTCCTAGCTAAAAGAGGTACGCCTTTAATTTTATATCTTCTAGACTTTTCCGTACCCCCTCGCCACTTGGGTTGCCTGCTCCACTCAGGTTGCCAACTTGTCTTGGGAACGCCATCTCTTCCTTTGCTTCCTGTCTTATCAACGCGTGCCACGGTTGCGCCGGCCAATCCGGAGCCACCACTATCGCCTTGGGCCGGTCCCTGCCGATCTTTCTCACGACCCTGGGTATCAGGCTGAATGGTGGAAAACAATATATAAACATATTTTCCCACTTGAATGAAAATGCATCTGTCTTCCAATTATCTGGTTCTGGCTCCCAGCTTACATACTTCCCCACTTTCGCATTCAGTCTTGATGCAAACATGTCTATACCTGGGGTTCCCCACTTACTACAAATTTCTTCAAAAATGTCTTCATTTAAGCTCCATTCTAATTGATCCCTGAATTTCCTGGATCTCAAGTCTGCTAACACATTATCTACCCCCGGTATATGAGTAATAGACAGCCAGTTCCCATGTTCCTGGGCCCATTCCCATATTCTAATCGTTTCAACCAAACAATCTTCCGACTTGGTTCCTCCCATGTTTTTTACATACGCTAATGCTGTAGTATTGTCTGTCCTCACTCTTATATGTATATTTTTATATCTACATAAACTCTTTAACCCGAAATAAATCGCTCTCAGTTCTAGCACATTTATATGCATAAGCTCATCTGGGTGCCATCTTCCACCCGTCTCCTCTGTCTCAGTATGCGCTCCCCAGCCTGCCTGTGATGCATCTGTGAATAATTCCAACTGTGGATCTTCCCTCCTGATCATCTTATGATTGTGTAAATTCTCACTCCACCAGTTAATATCTGCCAAACCTTCCTGCGAAATCCACATCTCACTTTCAAAATTCCCCTTGCTTCTCTTCAGGGCCTTAATCTTATCTCTTTCCAGACTCTTGAAGTGTACACCTGCATACTCTACTCCCTGTGCGTATGCTACCATGAGTCCCACTAGACCCGCTATTGTTCTAATCTTGTGGGTTCTTTCCCCGAGAACCTCTCCTATGACCTCTAGCATCTTACCCTTTTTCTCTACCGGTAGTCTTATCTGCATAGTTTCCGAATCCAACTCGAATCCCAAAAACATCAATATTTGCGTAGGCTCCAGCACCGACTTTTCTAGGTTAATCTTAAACCCCAACTTCCTAAAGCTGTTTCTTAATTCCAAAATTGCTTCCCTGCATTCCTGTTTTGTTCTACCTATCACGAAGCTATCGTCCAGGTAAGGGAATCCTATAAACCCTTTTTCTGCTAAATCTGCATAAATTGGTTTTAACAATTTTGTAAAAATACGTGGCCCTGGTGACAGGCCATTCGGTAATACTTGAAACTCGAGTAATTTCTCTCTTGTTCGAAACCTCAAATATTTCTTATGGGTTTGTAAAATTGGCACTGAATAATATGCATCTGTCAGGTCTGCACTCGCCATCCAGCTGCCGCGTTCTATCAGGTCTAGCGCTGTTTTTAAATTATACATCTTGAAATGTTCATAGCTTACTATTTTATTTAGTTCTGTCAGGTCCAGAATCATTCTAAATTTTCCATTAGGTTTCGGTCTTAGAAAAATATTTGACACCCATTGATTTGGGCATTCCTCTACTACTTTTAAAACTCTCTTTTCAATCAACGATCTTACTTCTTCCTGTACAAATCTTTTTTCCCCTTCCTCCAATTTAAAAGGAAAGGGCTCCCTTAACTGAACTGGTGTCCTAACGAAAGGTATCGTCAACCCCTCTACACAATTTAATATCCATTTATCTGACGTTAATTTCTTCCAATTGCTTAAGAAATTTACTATATTTCCTGCCATAAATACTACTTGTTCATTATAAACAGTACTAAGTAATGCATTACCAGGTTTGGTCTTTAACTCTGAGTTACCCACCTGGCTATGGTATGCTCACTTCTGAAAACCCCGGCCGGAGTTCCCTCTACCTCTTGCACCTCTTGCCCCCGACGGGGCATTTCCATACTGGGCGTAGTCGTCCGGCGTTCTGCCAAAGTGCTTTTCTGGCCCTTGCTGTCTTGTGCCCCAGGAGGACGTCAGTCTTCCTCCTCTGTGAGGTCTGAACCTGCCATATCCCCTTCTAGGGTAAGGAGCCCCGTAGCTCCTTGCCTGGTTATCTTGGAAGAATCTTCGTTTCCCTCTGTACTGTCCTGATGTCATACAGGTATCTGAGGCTCGCACTGACTTCATCAATTGTCTGTTCTTCTCACCGAGATTATCTCCCAACAGAAATTCGGATGGTTCTGGTAAATCTCCATACACATCTCTTTTCTCTTAAATGATTTCTTTTCCCAACCGTGAAAACACTACCTTCTTAACACTGGCCTTTCTGTCGAGTCTTATCTGACTATGAGTGCAAACCAACAGTCTTATCGCATTCAACATGTGCATCGCGTGTTCATTTAGCTCAGGATCCGCCGAGCCCCTCTGCAGTATAATATCCATTACCGGCGCTATCGCTGTCAATGAACCAACAACACCCTTCGTCGCCGTCAACAGTGAGCATTCACCATCTTTCCTACCTTCGGCAAAGCGTATCTCCTCATTTAAGGCCTGCACCTGTGCCGCTGGAACATCTCGTAATCCTGTGTACTGTCTTGAAATCTCCCGTATTGTCTTAAGTGGCTTTGGCCCACTACCATTGGGACCTTCGTAGTAATGATTGATGACACCTGCCATCGACTCACTAATCACTATCTTCTGCGCCACCGGTTTCTTCACTGCCTTATATATACTTTGTATTTCCGTTAACAGAGCACCCTCATGTAGACCCGTATCTAATTTAAACTCTCGTCGTACTTTTGTTTTTGCCGTACTTGCCGTTGTTGACAATGTTTTCGACATACGTACCACGGCCGGAACTGTCACCAACTCCGCCGCTGTCACTTTTGGCTTCGAGGGCGCCTTAAACTTGCCAAAAGGCGACGGCAACGGCTTCCTGAGTGTCTCCGTCACTACTTGCTCCTCGTCATTCGCGAACCCCGCTCTAAGCAACTGCAAATGGTCATTCATGTTTAGTGAGCTCACGGAGTCACCATCGTCTTCCTCACAATACGCGTAATCGTCATCATCTCCTGTGTCGTACAACGCATCGTACTCCACTTCATTGGGCGGCCCGTCACCCTGACCTATATATGACGTGTCCGCCACCATGGCGTCCATTTGCCAATCTCTCGAATGTTCCAATTCCAGTCTCTTCTGCTCCGCTACTTTCGCTTCATTCCTCATTTCCACCAAATCTGCGAACATTTTCTTGAACTCTGACATATCAGGCAAGTCAGGCAAGGTATCCGAGCTCGTAGAAGCCATCGGAGAGTTTGTTTCAACACTTTTAAGCCGTTGTTTAGCCTTAGCGTCCAATGGCGCCAACTTCTTCTTCTTCAATTTTACTTGTTTCGTACGCGGACAATCCACCGATTCGGACTCCGACGCACTCAAACTGTGAATAGCCGGTTTCACAACTGTCACCTCTTCAGTAGTCATCATACGAGCCATCCAAACCCCGTATAGACTCTTGCCTTAAGCGACCACACCGTTTACTAGTCACGTAATTGAGTTACGCGCGTTCGTTCCGGCCGAGAGGTGAATAGCACTTGCTCTCGCAGTCAGAGTTCTGTAACGACAAGCGTTAGAACTATCAGTTTAGGCATTATCATGAATCCAAAAAAAACCTCAACACATAAAACGACAGTCAACCACCAAATTTTCACCAATTTACATTCATCAAATCCACTGGTTCCTACCAAAAAACCTACCTTAAAATGATCCTCCTCCAACTCGTACTGGCTCCACCGCTGCCGAGTTGCGTACTGACGCTACTTCCGGCATGCGCGGGATTGTCCTCTCCCCGGATACTTAACTTCCGGTATCCGGAAGATGAAGTAAGAATTAAATAAAAACAACTTCATACTCAGTTCATGCTGTTGTGAAGCTACCAGTTTGTCACATACCTACTTAATACATAAATATGAGTTCAACTAATAGCATCAGCTAAATGTCTAATCATGAACCTACCTTTCCTTGACAGAATAGACCCATTTATCAAATGTAAATAGTGAGGAAAGACTGCAAGTGGCAGTGACAGCCATTTTGTAAATAAGGAGGCAAGGCTCGCAGCCACTTAAGAGCAAGGCTCTCATTGGTTGAACTGTTGTGCCCAACAAGCATTTGTAAGATACTATCTGATTGGATCCGAGATCTGGAGTCGTGAGCGTGCTCTGTTAGTGTCATATATAACAGAGCACAGAATATATGTAAGAACCTCCCCCCCGCCCCCCGCCCCAGCTCAGAATGCTAACACATGCCCACGGTGGCTCTTTATAGCGGAAAACGTGTATGTTTCAAATGGAGTAGTGAGAACGGTTGTTTTAAGTTGGAGAACGAATGTATACTTTGCTGTTTCTCTTTTAAGTGTGGGGTGCTTCAAGTGGCGGGACTGATGCAGAGGTGTTAAAGCTGCATAGTCCGATGAAATATCAAATTTTCAAAACCAAACCAATTATCTAGATTTGATTTTACATATCTAACTTAGATACTGATGCACTTATTAAGTATTTGTTTCTGCATAAAAGGCAATATTTTCCATGTTTGCACTCAACATATCTAAAAAGTTTACCATTTAAAATAAAAGTAACTTTGAACTAATGTAAAGTAGATCCTAATGATCAATCTAATATATTTATCTCAGAAAAAATACAGAAATTCAAAACCATCGGACTATGCAACTTTAAGTCCACAAGACTACGAGTGTGAGTAGGGAGATATACAAATTGTAAATAGGGAGGGGGGCACTCCCCTACCATAGGGCTGGTCCTGATACAAATAATGGCGGGAGATTACAAATTAAAAGCAGAAAATTGGAGATTGGGGTTATTTTACTATATTTTACTTAGCCGGTAACAGTTGTAAGATTACGAACCCCCCGTCAAGTTCAAGCTGCATTTTCATTACACATTCGCGACAAACGTTTTAGGAAGATACCCGCCACATCGAGAGACTTGGCACATTTGCTGATGGGTCAGCCCCTAGACAACTGGACAAAGGAAAAAGATAGTGATTTGTGAAATGGGTTTGGAGCAGAATATGGAAATTTGGGGATAGCAGGCACCCTACATTTATGGAGGATAACAGGCTTTGTTTTGGGTTATCCTCAAACCCCAATATATATTTTTAATCTGGGATTTTGTAGTGTGTTACGCACTTAGGTTGGGAGCAACCCGTATAGTAAATTAGATACTTTTTGTTGTGGCATTATTGGGTCAAGCCATGAGGAGGCTTGTATAGACCAAACCATTTAACTGTGGTGGAGATTCTTGGGCGATTGGTTTTGTTATAAGTTAAAAAAAATTAATTTCACCAGCCACTGGGGTTAAAAGAAAAAGTAGAATGGTTCTCTTGAGATCTGTTACAAGGATTTTGTAATTGTTCCCACCATAAAGTTGCATGGTCCGATGGTTTTGATTGTCTGTCATTTTCTGAGATAAATATGTTAGTTTGGCCATTGTAATGTACCTTACTTTAGTTTGAACTAACTTTTACTTTAAATGGTTATCTTTTGAGATATTTGAAGTGCAAACATGCAAAATTAATTTTGGCAAGCTTGCCAAAACTCTAACAGTACCATAGGCTTCTGCAGTAACAGGTTCTATTAAATTGACTCAGCATTCCCTTCTATGTGGCGACAAATGTTTAATAAGGGCAGCAGTATCTAAGTTAGATATGTAGAATCAAATCTAGATAATTGTTTTGGTTTTTTTAAATTTGATGTTTTCATCGGGCTATGCAGCCTTAAGCTAATGGGAATTTGGAGGGATAAGAGGAATGCGGCCATCAGACTCGCCCCTGTAGCAGGAATGTTGACAGATATTTAGTGAATTCACTTTGAATCCTGGTGCACAATACCTGGTGAGCAGCAGTGGTATATATAGGTTCAAGGGACTTCTCCGAAAGTGCCAGATGACGGCTTTGATCTCTGCTCTATTAACACAGGACCTTAGGTTTTTTAATTGGAGGTTATTACTTAAGGTTAAGAGATCTAAGACTATGCAATTTGGGCAGAGGGCCTTCAAGATACCAATTGCCAGGTGCTTGGAACTAGATAGGTGCACAGTTTAGGGCCTTCTGGAATCACATGACAGACCCGATTAGCAGGCACTTAGGATACCAAATGAGGGGGGAGGCTTTACTAATGTCCTATGCCATATACCAGGCTACTCTTGAAGCTGCATAGTCTGATGAAACTTTAACAAAACAAAACCAATTATCTACATTTGATTTTACATATCTAACTTAGATACTGATGCACTTATTAAGCATTTGTTTCTGCATAGAAGGAAATACTAAGTCAATTTAACAGAACCTGTTACTGCAGAAGTCTATGGTGTCAGAGTTTTGGCAAGCTTGCTAAAACTAATTTTCCATGTTTGCACTCAAAATATCTAAAAAGTTTACCACTTAAAATAAAAGTAACTTTGAACTAATGTAATGTAGATACTATTGATCGATCTAATATATTTATCTCAGAAAAAATACAGAAAATCAAAACCATCGGACTATGCAACTTTAAGCTATGTGCTGATATTGCTAGGTCCGATGTTCAAAGCTTGTCCTCCAACTCCCCTTCCTGTACTTCCTCCTGTACTTCCGCAGTGCCTGACATTACAAGACCAGCTCGATTCATCACCTAGTCAGTCTGATCCACGTAGCAGCACACACTAATAAGCTGCACACACTACCCAATTACTTATTGGTATATATATATATTATTGGACGCGCCGTAGACAATTGAGACAAGACAATTAAGACAGGACAAACATTATCTATAGTTGGATGAGTAGTTTCTCTGGCTGGTACCTCTAAAAGGCCCAAAATCACCCAAACCATCTAATTCCTGACCCCTGCCAAAAGGATCGTGGCTACCCGCAGATCCCGGGATAGTCTTTCTTGCATTGAGGCTTTAAGATATTTGAAGACCGCGTCCGACTTCTAATCCCCCCTCTCTTTGATCTCCAATATTGATGCTCGAGAAATGCTCTGGATTAAGCCCCGCCGGATCACATAGCAGCCTCAGTGATGTCAGATAGAACCCATATGGCATCGATATTGAACCCGCCCCTCTAGGCAGCCTGAATGCTTGGGCCGTCTCCAAAGCGTTAACTTCCCCGAAGTGCCGTTTTACCCAATGCACAGCACATACTGCTCTGTCTGGCACCTTAGATACTGGTATCAGGTGAATTCGTTCCCGGAATTGTATAGTTTTTGATTTTCTTAGCCTGATCATCATCCCCCAACCATGGAATGAGAAATCCGACCGTAGTAAGGTTGTATCCGACTCGGACATGTGGCATTTACGTAATAGGGCTCTCAATGAGACTAACATCGCCGCTCTTAGCGCGACATGGCCTCTAGTATCCATCATCGTACTGAAGATCGCTCTTTGCTGCTTGGGCAGTAGCGGGGCAGCCTGCTTCGGCATATCCCCCAACAGCCTCCTAATCCCCGCCATGCACTTTTTCACCCAGTGGTTAGTGTAGGGGCTCATACCTAGGTCTTTAAGATGGTTGCTGAGTGCACTAATGTATTGTCTGATCGAATTAAAGCATAAGCGTCTCGCTAGAAAGGACATGTAGACGAACACGGGTAGGGGGACAGTTGATCCGCAAAGATCTCACAAAACTCAAGATACGCCTTTATCTGGACTGATCTGGTTGCTTAGTTCACTCTGCGTAGTGGGCTTCCTCGTAACAATCACACTCCAGTCTAAGCCTGGCCCAATCTGCAATTAACATGAGAAAAGATCATGGCAGCACATATTGGAGGCAATGTCAGCATCTCTGATCCGAGCAATGTTTTTGTAGGCGTCCAACCTACTTAAACTATCACAGATAACATTGTCATTGGTGTTGATGTAGACCGATTGCACATCAAAGTTAAACTTAATTGACAACCAAAAGATTAGCCTCAGCCATGCCATAGTCGTCTTGTTCTTACTTCTGCCTGAATTCAATGCTGCCCTGACCTGCGTGTTATCTGTCACAAATACGACCTTACGATCTTCCGTCAGATGAGCCCATTTTTGTACCCCGACCAGGATTGGCCATAGTTCAAGCATGTTAATGTTATCGGTCCTACAGCCTGGGTCTTTTGCCTCCGCATGGTGATGACCCAACCAGTCCCCCAGTTGCTTAGACTCATCTATGCCGAATGTTCCTGCTAGCCAATCGTTCCCATGCATTGCCCCGAACCCTGACAACGAAGAGTCACTATAGACTGAAATGCACGGTTTACATGACTGTATGATTTTATTTTTACCATTAAATTCTCCCGCAAACGCAATCCACCATTTGAGATCTAGCCTGAACTCGTCGTTCAACCATACTCTATGTGTGCTCATAGACTCTACGGGAAAAAGTTCTACCTCCATGGATCACTTTACAACAGTGCGCAAGCACCCCTGCAAGGCTCTCCAACTCTTTCTTCGAGGCTTTCGAAACCATTCAGTAGAGCCATCAGTTTCCCCAGTTTATCCTCCGGTAGTCTTAGCTCCATCCCGATCGTATCAATGTCTATGCCTAGAAAGCGGATCACCTGCTCCAGACATACTACTTTCTTGTAACTGACGTAAAACCCATGTTGGCGCAATATCATTACCAGCGCCCACTGAGCCTCCCCTCCGATCTCGCGATCACGCAGAAATCGTCCAGATAATTGATGCAATCTGGGTAGCCTTCCCTTACCATGCACCGTACCACCATGTCGCTTAGCTTGGAAAATACGTAGGGGTTGCTGCTCAGCCCCATACATAGTATATTATCTCTGAGGTAGACTGTCCCGCCTCCAAAGTCCCAAGCCAGACCCTGCTTATCCCTTGATGTCGGGTGAATATTTACTGCCATATAAGCGTTGCTTATGTCTACCGTGGTGAGGTTATCCCCCGTCTGGATAAGCCCCGTGATTGATTCCACCGTATTATAAGAGAAGTTAGCCCGACCGCACTGCGTGTGATCGTTAACGCAGCCCCCCTCTGGTCTCGAGCAGTCCACGATGGCCCTGAAATCATCATAACTCTTAGGCACCGCCCCCTGGCCATGAACACATGCACAAGGCTTATCTATAATGGTCAGTAATTGCTCATCAATCTCTGCTTGTAGCCTACCCAACATTACAACACCCACCTCACCTTTTGTTATTGAACCGTAGTTTGATTCAACATAATTACTCTCACATGAGTCATCAATTACTCTGAAACCGAATCATGCCCCTCTTAGTACATATTCCCAATTGGGATCGACGTCACCTCTGCACATACATTCTGACAAAACACGGCAAGGTTTTATTTGGGCCAACACCCCATCAATCAAATAGGTACATTCACAACAACCATGAGTACAATCATTAAAAACATCAATGTAACGTTCAGTCCAGTAGTGATGGTGTTCCTGATCGACTACCCACAATGTGCATATAAGATCTGCGCCTACATCTTGGCTTTGCCTAGGGCTTATTATTCTAAGCCATTCTGAGTTGCGCTCTCTCAGGCCACGGTGTGATGTACCATAGCCACCTGAGGTGCTGTACGCCTCATCTGAATTATTGTTTATGGTAGCGTGCATGCACATGTATGCAAGGTGCCCTAGATAACCCATCAGTGCCTCTACATCCATGTCCGCCTTTTTAGCTCGCTTAGATCCCCATACACATGCCGCATTCATAAGTTCATTAAAGTTCGAGTTCTTTACATTCTTTCTCCCTCTAGTGTATTTGTTCAGTGCAAACTTACTGCGCTTCTTTCGTCGTCTTTTCCTCCTTTCCCGGCTCCACTCCCTGCGGCTATCAGAATCAGACGATTCTGTCGAGGAACTCGACGACGAACTGCTTGGGCTAGATGAGGGTCATTGCCCTTGTCATCCTACTTATTGTGTCTGCCATTTTTTCCACTCTTCTTTTTCTTCCTCTTCTCCTTCTTCTTTTTCCTCGAGCATGAAGCTTTCTTCTCCTCTTCCCCTGCACTTGACTGCTCCTCCCGCTATCCCATCAGCTTAGCCTTTCTGCGTTCCCGTACGCATTCAGCTAACCTGCGCCACAGCTCCAACTCCTCCTCATCCGGTTCCAGCTCCACCACCGTCACCACTATTTTTGGATTTACCATTGATTCCTTCCCATCAGCGACCGATAAGGCTAGCATACCTTCCACTGTATCTTCCATTCCTCCTGTTGCCAGCAAATATTTCTCCTCTACCTGTTCGATTTTTACTGCTTTCCTAGACAGCCTTGCTTTCACTAACTTGCACTTCGCCCCGCGTGGCGCCTCGTGCTCATCACCACAACCTGGGCACAAGTCGACCCCCATTATTATGTCAAACACCCACGGCCAACTCGACAGTTGGGCGCGCAAACCTGTGGATGTTTGGTGCTAGCTAGCTCGCGCGAACCCAACACATCCGACTTGATGGCACATCGGCTCCAGCATGCTGTCGCCGCCGGGAGATGCGGGTGGCGCCTAGGCCAGCCCAACTTCAAAGCAGGATACTGCTGTATACACACCATGGTTGCACAGACCCCCGGCCAGTAACTTACACTTTGCTTAATAATATTCGCGGAACTAGTTACACGCCACTTTTTTTATTATATCCCAAATTAACATAGCCTATATACAAAATTAATATGGAGCCACTTATTTGTTGTCATTCTGAGCAATAGCGTTGAATTCAGTTATCAATCTGTTTATACATACCAAAATAATCACCTTTTCTAGTCGTTCATCATACTGAAATTGAATAGCAAATTTGTGTTCAAACCCTAAAGCAGTGATGGCAGACGCTTCTTGTGGGCTTTGTTTGGACGGTCAATTGGGAAGCTCCCTCCCCACGCCCGCCCCCCCCCCCCCATCTCCGACTCCGCGTATCAAGTGGGCACCTACAGCACACTGACGGCCAACCTTGATCTCTGATATGTGTTTACCACTTGTCATTTCAGAACAGACTAATGGAGACCACAATCGCGTGGACAGCACTCGATCGAGCCCAAACTGTTCATTACGGTACATCAGTCACAACGGACGGACGTCAATCGGACTCAGGCAGTGACTCGGTGGTTGGTTGTTGGTTGTTGAAGTTTTACGTCCTGGCAACATCAAAGGTCATATCAGGATGGGTACTGACTTCTGTGAGTGCACACTCGTGATGACTTTATAGTGCTGCCCCACTTGGGATTCAGGCCACCAGCACAATGACCTCAATCACATTATCCTGCACTCAATCACATTATCCTGACACTGAGGTAACCAGTCCTTGCACTATCCTATTAATGACAAGTGCCTGGCTAGGAATCGACAAGTATCAATTTGATAAGTAATTGATTTGACTCGACTGGGAACCAAACTCCCGATCTCCCACATGCGAGGCCCGAGATCTACTGATTTGGCCACCGCACATGGTAGACTCGCTGGTAGACCAAAGTGTTAGTGAAAGAAGGCTCGTGTCCAACAGCTGCCCTGGAGACAAGCCTGCCATCTATTACGCAGCCTTTCTTAGAACCCAGAGACACATAATACACATGGCAATTTTCAGCAGTGAGTGAGTGGCGGTTACAGTGTGCAGGTGTGGTTGCACCACCATCGGAGCTGGGGTTGGGGAGGCTGGAGCAGTAGACGACTAGGACAGACTCCATCAGTACATGGATCTGATTGAGTGATGAGGGAAAGGAGGGATATTCCGGGTTATTATACGATTACAAGTTTTATATATACATGCCAGTGGCGGCAATATTTTCGTTCTACGGCGCATTCCTCAAGACTGGTGGTTGACCTTCCACAATGGCAATGCCAACGTACAAGGTTATCCTTTGATGCTCGCTGAAACAATGTGGCGTCTCGACTTACACCAGGACTACCATACAACCCAAACCCTGAATACCAACCCAACATGCTTAGATCTATACCTATCCGTATATAGGTACGATGTGGGATTACACACTACAGGTACGATGTAGAATTATTACACTACATATCTGATTTGAACATCGTCAGGAGTAGGCCCAACTGAGCATAGTGGGACTGTTTACCAAGATGCCTTACCACATTTGTGGCTCTTAAAACCAAATACAATATTTTAAGCTAATTAAACATTGGCTGACAGGTTTCCTAAAGTGATCTCATTGCAGCTTCGCAAAGTTGAGTTGCCAGATTATATTCACAGGGGCCGGACAGCGTTCCAGATCGGGCCAATATCCACAATGGCATGCGATAATGTTACCATGGCAACATTATTATTTGACATGGATGGAGAAAGCTCGACGGCGAGAATGGATGGCATTGGCCAGAATAACGACCCGGCCATATATATTGGAGTGGGAACCAAGGTTACCTTATCTGCAATAATAGTAATAACAATGCTTGGCTCGATAATTGGCAACGGTGTGGTCTGCGTGGTTGTTTACCAGAAACCAGCTATGCGCTCTGCCATCAACCTCCTTCTCGCCAACATGGCGCTCGCCAACATTCTGCTCTCCGCCAGCTGCATGCCTTTTGCGCTTGCAACTCTCATCGCTGGCGGTTCGTGGGTGTTTGGCCTGGTTATGTGTCGGTCTGTCGCCTTCTGTAACCAACTGTTTATTAGCGAGGCGGTCTTTGTGCTCTTCCTCATCAGCATTGATCGCTACCTCATCATAGTCCAAAAGCGAGACAAGCTCACCCCATGCATGGCCAAACTGATGATTGGCACCACCTGGTGTCTATCGGCCGCATTGAGCTTGCCGCCAGTCGTCGGGTTGGGACTGTACCGCCACGACAACGGTTGGATTCAGTGTGTGCTCGCCGAACATGGCAATGCTTCTGTATTAATCGTCTACCTGATCATTTCAACGACGTTGGTCTTCTACGGCCCGATGACACTTCTCGCATATACGTACATCTGCATAGCGACCACAGTGCGCAAGCACGGCAAGCGAGTTCACATTCAAAGTAGCCTGGAAGGAAACATCACCCGCCTCGGACTTACTATGGTAGCGCACCCTCACATCATCGGCATTGACATGAGCTTCAAAACCCGGGCGTTTAAAACGATTCTAAGCCTGTTCGTCACGTATGTCACCTGTTGGTTGCCGTATTCCATAGCTATTGTGCATTGGAGCTTGACGCACACTCTCAGCAGAAACTACTTGACCGGCAATGTCCTATTATGTCTGGGGTACATGAACACTTCGGTAAACCCCTGCATCTACTGCTGGCGCATAGACAAATTCAGAAATGCCTGTCAGGAACTCTTCCCAGGAACGTGTAGACTGCTCCCCGAATGGACAAATCGTAGAATAAACCCTGCCGCTCTGTACAAGGTCAAAGAGTGATCACCGTCCATGTAAAGTTAATACATGTCCGGGCGGGGGTAGGAAGTTTTGGGAGTTTTTTTTTATCGTTATAATGGCATTTGTATGGGCGATCATTTGGGACCCAAATAAAGCAATCGATATAGGGGAGTGGTCGATCTGTGGAGGTGGTCGGTTAGAGAGGTTTTACTATACATCCCATGCGGAATTCGTTATTTTACTCCAAAATAATAACCTATACATATAAATACTAATCTGTAGTAGCCATGTAATTAAATCACGACATGAAGGTAAAAGTATTGTGATAATTGAGGAGACTTTACTTATTGAAATATCATTAGATCATTCTCAGTTCGAGAGCTGTCTCCCTGCGCTCGGATGGAAGTAAACTTGGGGTTGGCTAAGGTGCTGCCCACACAATGCTTGATTGGAGCTTAATCACACAACTTTCGTTTAGACACGTTGACCAGTGGTGTTACTGTAACACGACTCCCATTTGGGAATGGTCTGGATGGCCAAAACGGTGCAGACCGTGCTGGTTTGAATGGAAATCAGTGGAGGAATAGGAGGGCACGTGTTCACGTTGTGATATATGCGTAATAGACGTATAGGTGTGTGGCTAATATATGTTAACGAGATGCAGAGTTTGAGACAGGAATATGCTAATGAGATGACGTCATGGAAAGTTTAGCCAGCGGATCAAGCGAGCCCTAGGCCGTGAATAAACCATTGAGTATCCAGAACTCAAAGTGTTCAGACTTTGTACTTTCACATGGTGTCAGATGAGGAAGGATGCCGCCCGCTAAGACGTTGCCGGGATTGCGGCCACCTGGTCAGCTTGTCCTCAGCCACAACGCGAGATCAAACTGGAAAACATGGATCAGAGCATATGACATATACGCTACTGCGGCAGGTGTCGTATTGAAGACAGAACGAGTGCAATGCTGCATCTTTCTTCATGTTGCTGGCGAGGAGGTGCAAAAGGTTTTTGCCAATATGGATATCGCTCTCGCTGATCAAGATAAGATCGTGCCACTTACGGAGGCATTTCGGATTTATTGAGTCGGTAAATGCAGTCTCATTATCACACGGTATAAGTTTAATTCACATAATCAGGCTACAGAAAATATGGCTACATACATCACGGCATTGAGAGACAAAGTGAAGGATTGTGAATATGGTATGGTGGAGGAGTCGCTGTTGCGCGATCGGATAGTGGCTGGCGTACGGAATGTGAATTTTCGGAACAAACTGCTTCAAACTGCTGAGTTAACGTTGGGAAAATGTGTTAATATGTGTGAGATGAGTGAATTTAGTTCCGATCTGTTGGAGGATACCAAATCAGACGTGGAAAGTAAGGAGATTGATTTCATACGGAACTATGCTAATGCGCGTACCGGTGCACCGGCGGTTCGGTCATCGGTGACGCCATCTTGGAAATCGCCATCTTGGAATGCCGGCGGCGCCGGTGCAGGAGAGTTCAAGATCTGCTGCCAGAACTGTGGATATGAACACCGCTGGGGAGTCTGCCCGGCGAAAGGAAAGGCGTGCATAGCCTGCAAGAAGATCGGGCACTTCGGTGAGGTCTGTCGGAGCAGACTGGGCAGGGTCAACAAACTTACCATGGAGGAGCCCTCACAATGCTGAGCAAGACCCGGATCCGGCGGAGGTCAACGTACTGGCAACGGATCTGTTCGTCGGTGCCGTCGACCGCGGCGCCGGTCAGGATGCTGAGCTGTGGCACGCGATCGTTCGGGTGAACGGTTGTCCTGTCAAGTTCAAGCTCGACACCGGTTCGGAGGCGAACGTGCTGCCGAGGTACGTCTTCGACAGAGTTGCCCCTGGGGCGGCTGACAAACACCAGGTGTTCGTTGGTGACGTTCTCGGGTCATCGGATCACTCCTGATGGGGAGGCACTGCTGGACGTCAACGACAGAGTGCTCAAGTTCCAAGTGGTACCGGATTGTTAGCCTATTTTGGGCAAGCAGGCTTGTGTGACGTTGAACCTGCTGGTGCGTGTGGATGAGGTGCACTGCGCTGTGCCGATGAACATTTCCGAGCCAACAAACAGTCCCAGCGCTCGGGCGGAGAAGCTGGTAAGCGAATACAAAGATGTGTTTCAGGGTTTGGGGTTGATCAAGGCAAATACTATCATTCATGTCGATAAATCTGTTCAACCTGTCATTGATCCGCCTAGACGGATTCCGTTTGCCATTCAGGGTAAGGTACGTAGTGAGCTTGATCGCATGGTTGCGTTAGGTGTCATAGTTGAACAGGATGAACCTACCGAGTGGGTTAATTCTATAACTATCGTAAAAAAAAAAAACAAGATAAGGATTTGTCTGGATCCGACTAAGTTGAACAAGGTGATAAAGAGAGGGCCTTTCCCTACCAAAACGATTGACAAAATTATTGCCAAAACAGCAGATGCAAAGTATTTTTCAGTTTTGGATGCAAAGACAGGTTATTGGCAAATAGAATTAGATGACGAAAGTTCGCGTTTGTGCACGTTCAATACTCCGTGGGGCCGGTACAGGTACACCCGCTTGCCTTTTGGCATCAAAACAGCCGGTGACATTTTTATTCAGAAAATGCACCGTGTCATAGGCAATATACCCGGTATCGGGATAGTCACGGACGATATTTTGGTATATGGGTCAACGGTTGAGGAGCACAACAAGTGGCTCCGAGCCGTGTTGGACCGAGCTAGGTCAGTTAACCTGAAATTAAACGATGCTAAATCTTTGTTATGTAAGACTACAGTGAAATATGTAGGTCATCAACTTACCCAGCAGGGTGTGAAACCTGATCCAGACAGAATACAAGCGATAGTTGACATGCCAGAGCCGCGTGACAAACAAGGCGTCCAAAGGTTCCTGGGCATGGTTGGATATGTACACAAGTTTATACCCAACATGTCCGAGATAGCCAAACCACTACGCACGCTCCTGGCTAAGGACGTGGCATGGCACTGGCAGGCCAAACAGCAGGGCGCGTTTGATAAGTTGAAGGAGAAGTTGAGAACTGCTCCTGTGTTAGCGTATTACAATGTTAAGAAACCCATTGTGATTCAGGTAGATGCTTGTCAGTCAGGTTTAGGTGCCGTGTTGATGCAAGATGACAAACCGATCGCACTCGCATCTCGTGCGCTTAACTCAGCGCAGTGTGGTTATGCCACTATAGAAAAAGAAATGCTTGCCATATGTTTCGGATGCCAGAGGTTTCATGAGTATATCTTTGGCAAAGAAGTTCAAATTCAAACGTACCACAAGCCATTCGTGGTGATAATGCAGAAGCCAATTCATAAACTTTCGGCTAAAATGCAGAGGATGCGAATGCGATTGCAAAATTACAATATTCAGCTATGTCATGTGAAGGGCTCTTTGATGTTTTTTGCAGACACGTTGTCCAGGGCGCATAGCGTCAAAGTAGGTCATGATAGCCTGTTCGATGACACGTTCTGCGTTGCCGCAGTGGACATGCAGTCGTCGAGTTTGTTGAGTAAGATTGTCAATGAGTATGAGAAGGATGTATCCATGTCCATGTTGATCTCACACATTGAAGATGGGTGGGACACTACACACATACAGACACCACCGTGTCTGAGACAATACCTCCCATACAAACACGAGTTAATGATAGAAAACAATCTTGTAATGAACGGCAATCGGGTGGTGGTTCCTCCGGGTCTTCGTGGTGAAATGATAGAGGCGTTACACGAGACACAACTAGGTGTGACAAAGTCCAAGCAGTTGGCGCGGGACTGTATGTTTTGGCCGAATATGAATAAGCAAATTGAAGATAAGGTCAGTCAGTATGACACTTGCCAAAACAACAGAAAAAATTTGCATAACGAGCCGTTGATAAATCACCCGATCGCCTGTCAACCGTATGAAAAAGTTGGTGCCGATTTGTTTGAGTTAGATCATAAGAATTACCTGATAACTGTAGATTACTACACAAAGTATCCAGAGGTGACGCTGTTGGACGATACGTCGTCTGTCACTGTTATTGACACGTTGAAGGATAATTTTGCAAGACACGGTATTCCTAGTCAGGTTGTTTCGGACAATGGTCCACAGTTCAAGAGCCATGAGTATAGGGAGTTTGCGCTGCACTATGGGTTTAAGGCCGTGTATTCCAGTCCACAGTATCCCCGTAGCAATGGGCAGGTAGAAAGGTTTGTGCAAACAGTCAAGGACATGTTAAAGAAGTGCGAGAGGACTGGGTCTGATTTTCAGTTAGCTTTGCTAAATTATCGTAACACTCCGTTACCCGTCCTGAATGCATCTCCGGCTCAGCTGCTCATGAGCAGAAGGTTGAGGGCCAGGTTGCCGATGGCAGAGGAAGTTTTGGTGCCCGAAACGCAAAATCCAAAGAGAAGCCAGACAGCAAAACGGCAGCGAAGTCAGAAAGCGTTTCATGACCGGAAGTGTGGTAAGCCGCACAAACCTATGAAAGTCGGAGATAAGATAAAGTACAAAAATCATGCTGGGGAATGGAAAAATGGGGTTATTTTGGGACGGACTGGTGTTTCTGGGAGAGAGTATCAAATTTTAAACGAGTCAGGTAATGTGTTATATCGTAACCGGATGCAGATTATCAGGGCGCCTGTTGGGGGGGCGACCCGAACTGGTCGGGCAGATGCAAACTGGGTCAGCGTCAGTGCCGAATGTAAACAGTGCGGCTAATCTAAGTAGGTCAGGTCGGTTGATAAGGCCGGCGAGCAGGTTAGACGAGATGCAAAGCTTGAGACAAAGGAATATGCTAATGAGATGACGTCATGGAAAGTTTAGCCGGTGGGTCAAGCGAGCCCTAGGCCGTGAATAAACCATTCAGTATCCAGAAGTCAAAGTGTTCAGACATTGTACTTTCACACACGTCACACACAGTGAAAACAAACCAGCTTTTTGTCTTATTTACATTCGCAATAATGCAAAATTTCACTTATTGAGTAAGTTATGCTCCTAAATAACATTATTTCAACAGAATTAGATTGTAGCAGTGAATAGATTTGTGCTTTTTGTTTTATTTGCATTCGGCGGCAGCCTTAATATCGCTTGGTTTGGGGTTTAATTTGTCCGAATTTCACTTATTGAGTAAGTTATACTCCTAAATAACAATAACTCCTGAGTGAATATTTATGGTTCTAAATAACATAAGTAGATCGAAGCAGTGAATAGATTTGTGCTTTTTGTTTTATTTACATTCACTTCAAGTTCAATGCTGTGACTGCAATTGTTTTCACCGCCTTGTATAGTTTCTAGCGCGATGTGCTAAGTACCCGGATGTCAGCACCCTCCCATAGACTCTACTTCCATTAAAATGATCATTTTCTTGATGACGAAACTATCCAACTCACCAAATTTCACCTGTGTTTTGTTCACTATGCGCAACCATCAAATGCTCCCAAAGCAATGCAAATATATAAATAAATAAAACCGACAACATCCTAACCATAGAACTTCTATGCTGTAAAAAGAAACAACAGTAGGCATACTACTGCTAATGGTAGACCCCTAATGCTGTATTAAATCACTATTTTATTTATTTATTACGTTGCAGCTGCAAAAGCCATGTCAAATGTAATTTCCTTGTTAAATAAACACACTGGTAATTTCAAATAAAATGTATCTATGTAGCTAATTTGACTGATTTCATATCCAAAATACAGCCAGATCGGGGGAGATGAAATTTTAATACCAAGTCAAACTGGGAAAGGCAGATCACCATGACTTTACCACTGTTACACACTCAATCCTTCCAAAACATTTAGAATAAATGGTCGCTCTACACCAAAGTTCAGTACCAATCATGCACCACTTGTGGCACAAATCAGAACTATTCCGAGTTTTTATTTTCTCCCTTGGCTATAACAGGCGGCATTAAGGGTCGAGACAATAAATATGTCCATCCTAGCCATTATTTGTTGTTTCGCTGTATTTTCGCAAACTGACCTGTAATGGGGGCACACCACGGGTAGGCAGAAGATTGGATTCGACTACAGTAAACCTTGTGGTCGGTTTAAGGAGTTAAAAATAATAAACTCATTACGATGGTTTTGTAGGGGTGATTGGTTTGGACCCAAATAAAGCGCTCGATATAGGGGAGTGGTCGATCTGTGGAGGTGGTCTGTTACAGTGTTAGAGGGGTTTTTACTATAGGTAATACAATGTCTGCTTGTAGGCCGTGCCAGATAGCATAGGTAGGTCTGATCTAACATAGAAGCACTAAGTAGAAAATATCATTTTAGTTTTAATGTTTATTTAAAATTTACCATCATCAGTAGCAGCCTACATAGTAGACAACACTCCACTCAATAAGCTAGGCCATCCTCAGAAAATCAGGATGCCATGTCATTATTCACATATATAAAGATTTAGTTATATATACAAATTCACATTATTTCATAAGATTCGCTAAGATTTTAACATTTATTTTTGCACGGTAGTTGATGTATGTGGATAGCTGGCACTGTGGCTCAACATAGATTTGAGTGCTAGATTATGATAACATAAACACGTGGACCATTGTTATTAATTGTTACAAAACCATTCGATGTGCTCATATAAAATGTGTACTATACACGCCAAACTAAAGCCAATCAGAATATTATCAGTACTGTTTGTGAAAGATGCATGAAATAATGCGAGAATGTAACCACCGTGCAATCAACAATTCAGTTAATCAGGACTTTTACTTCAATAAATGCTAGCAACTCAAAAAATTATGTTGCTAAAAATAACATGCGTGGCATTAACATTGCCATTTATTAAATGAATAACCATTGGAGCTCAGGCGAGCAAACTAAAGGTTGGTGAAAAGGTAACAATGTTTCACTACACTGGCAATCTTTGCCAGTGTCGTGAAATATATAACAAATATGTGCCCACTGACAAAACAACGTTCAGGGCCCTAACATTGGCGTGACGTGGGTGCCCCCTGGCGGTCTAGGACGACACCATGCATCAGGTATATTCCTGTTCTACTCAAATGCTCCAATAGAATATTGCTTTGCAAATCTGGTATTTTTCGTAGCATTGTAGGTTCGATCGGTTCCGTTAATGACAGTATTCAACAGAAGCCACAAACGACGTGAAAAACTGTTACTTTAAATTGTTATATTTAATTATATCTTGATGCTTACTCACAGAAGATTCCACAATACACAATTTCCGCAACTAGTACGACGCCTGGTGATATGCAACAACACTCGTGTTGTGGGTTGACAGTGACACTGTGCTGTTTTACACTGAGGTTTGAGCTTCTCAATCAATCAATCAATCAATCAATCAATCGGATACAGCTATAATTATCAAAAATGATTAAAAAATGCTAAGTAGGTTTTCTCTATAAATCCACATTTGTGCCGAAAAGACTGTCAGTTGCTCAATATGAAGCCAGTGTTAACAGAGCCTCAATTGCCTCTCCTCAGACTGTGATCCAAAAGTCCAGTCTGGATTACGCTCTGCGCATGGGTGGCGGAAATCGTGTATTGAAATAATCGTGCAAACGACGAATGTTTGCAGAGAACCTAAAGCAGCAAAACAGATTGAATTGCAATAATAATAAATTGTTTCAGAAATGAGATTTAAATGCGAACTAATGCAGAGGCGGTCTCAGCAATTATGAGTGAAAGTGGTTATTCCTAAATGCATTTGCAAAGTTGATACTACTTATCCACGACTGAATTCATAGGCTATAATTCTGTATCAGGATGTCTACAGCACCTCGCATTCCGGCGTGGTCATCCAGCCAAGTACTGCCGAGCATCAGCGTCTTGATTGGACAAAGACCAGTGTTTGCAACATACTATTGGCTGTGTATGGGGGAACAATGGGTTGAGTTTTATCATACACCAATCAACACAACCCTCTCACATGTCATCAGTCATAAGATAACATGGCGCTGATCGTGCCAAGCACCTAATCACTGACACGTTGGTTCGTGGCGATTGTCCCAGCTAAAATCCACGTTTTAAGCGACCATTACACTATTGACTCGAATTTCTAAATAAGATTGACCTATTGGCAGCGTGGGTGCCATCCTTACATGCTAGCAGGGTCAAGCACCTTTGAACAAAAGTGGACAAACCCATCTGCGTCCACACTGTAAATCCGGGGCTGGGGAGGGTCATTCAAACAATAATCGATGGGGTACCTATCGGTACATTACCTATAATCGCACGGAATTTCAGAACCAAAGACTACTGTGAAGATTAACATTTTGAGATCTCAATGGATTTGCAGTGATTTAAATAAACAAATAATTTGTTTTAAAGAGTTGAGAACTATACACCTAAACTCAAATGCAATTAATTTAAGAACAAACAAAAATAATATTTGGATTTTTCAGGACATGCAAAGGAAATTGGGATGCTCCAATCTTGCTTACTGGATGTGCGTTTAGTTAACGACCGTCTCCTTGTGACGTGCTCAACACGGGGCAGCATGACCGCGGTGGCGGCCTGACACCACTGAGACGAGCATGTACCGGGGGACGGCGGAACCAAATCAACGGGTGCGTTCTTGACCTGTTGCTGATGGGCCCCACATGCCCACAATTAGATATTCCAGCATCTAAAGTGTCATGCAGATTGCTCAGGAGCAGTACGCAGTCTGCCACCGGGCCGCCCAGAAGGGAAGTGGCACTTTAAAGGCTAAGTAACATCTTTACCACAGAACCAATCAAACACTCTTCTCAAATGTATCCCCAAGTCGGTTCTAATCATCGGAGTCCAATCCATAAAACTGAATCAACGTAATGTGAGCCGGGGTTAATATCGATTAGCCAATAGCAAGATCTATTACACCAATGTCATTAGGATGTATTTGAAGAATTCCTTAGATTAACGGTGGTTTAGCAACTGAGTCGATTTAAAAACGATGAGCAGACTGTCATCTCATCAGTTATTAATAAATTAACGTGTTAATTACTGCCAATCATTGAGAACACCTCCATCTCGGAGAATTCGTTTAGAAATCACACGTAAGTGGGCACTCGCTAGCAATGACACTCCTAAAGTATTATTGGCACAGAACCGACAGAGCGTGATGTCCATGTAAGGCACAGTCAACAGTGTCATCTAATTTGTAGAGTCGTTTGCTAACACGGGAACAGTGATTACAACTAACTACAAACGCCATCACCATGAGTGAACTGTGTGTGTGCGCACGGACCTCCCTGCACAGTGCGCAGTGTGTGATGGGCAGCCCCACACAGGGGCATGCTGCGTCACATGTCCAGACTGGGACAGTGTTGTGCAACACCCACACAGGGGCATGCTGCATCACATGTCCAGACTAGGTCAGTGTTGTGCAACGCCACACAGGGGCATGCTGCGTCACATGTCCAGACTAGGTCAGTGTTGTGCAACCCCACACAGGGGCATGCTGCATCACATGTCCAGACTAGGTCAGTGTTGTGCAACCCCACACAGGGGCATGCTGCGTCACATGTCCAGACTAGGTCAGTGTTGTGCAACCCCACACAGGGGCATGCTGCGTCACATGTCCAGACTAGGTCAGTGTTGTGCAACCCCACACAGGGGCATGCTGCATCACATGTCCAGACTAGGTCAGTGTTGTGCAACCCCACACAGGGGCATGCTGCATCACATGTCCAGACTAGGTCAGTGTTGTGCAACCCCACACAGGGGCATGCTGCATCACATGTCCAGACTAGGTCAGTGTTGTGCAACCCCACACAGGGGCATGCTGCATCACATGTCCAGACTAGGTCAGTGTTGTGCAACCCCACACAGGGGCATGCTGCATCACATGTCCAGACTAGGTCAGTGTTGTGCAACCCCACACAGGGACATGCTGCGTCACATGTCCAGACTAGGTCAGTGTTGTGCAACCCCACACAGGGGCATGCTGCGTCACATGTCCAGACTAGGTCAGTGTTGTGCAACCCCCAACAGGGGAATGCTGCATCACATGTCTGGACTGGGACATTGCTGTGCAACCCCCCACATGGGTATGCTGCATCACATGTCCGGACTGGGACAGTGTGGTGAAACGGCCACAGGGGCATGCTGCGTCACATGTCCAGACTGGGACAGTGTGGCACTGAGCACGGGGTCCATGCAAAGCGTCGTTAGGGGGATGTAAGTGGTAGCTTCACCACGGCAATATCACATTAATTTTTGTTATGCTCTTCTAGAGATGTACAATAATACGTCCTTTGAGTGAATGGCCCACAAACACGAAATGCCTCAGTAAATGCTACCAACTCAAATCATAAATTATGCGGTTTCTGAAAGAACCAAGCATGTCAGTCAGTTGTAGTATGGGAACCCGAGTCCTTACAACAGGGGCGGGTTTGTCAGGTAATGTAAACAGTGTATAACAAGGTGACAACAGAGGGACAGTACACTCCGTAATACTGACTGAAGCAGACTTAGAACGCACAAAACAACGTCAGGTTCATGTGCTACACTTAATATGTGAGTCCACCCATTAAACAGACAGCTTAATGTTAACTAGAACACTGCTTTCTTAGTGCTGGACCAATGAAGCCCGCCAAGGTTCCAACAATGTGGCTGTGTAGGCTCCCAGCACTCTGTCCATAATCACTCAATTACATAGTAATTGGATACATAATATATTAGATTAATTCAAGTGTGGCACTTACCCTGTCAGGAAAATGATAATTTTGTCCATGATTTCTCTATACAACTGTATAATAAACAAGTGTACTACCAGCATAACAAACTACACCACATTCTGTTTTACATGCCTCTCCTACAAAACCAGACTGTGAATAATTAGAAATATTGTAAACCTTGTAATACGGGTAGTAATACGGGTAGTAAATTACCATCGTGTGGTGGCTTCACTGGCTGTACAATTGAACCCGCTTCTACTACAAGTTTTATGGTAACCTTTCACAAGGTTAGGCGCAAGTGGAAAGATAGATCAACCCAGTACACTGACCCAGGTTTGCACTGGGCAAGTGTACCCGCTGATGGCTGTTCATGATTTGCATAAAGGGAAATACAGAAATACCAGGCATAAGGCCCCCCCCCCCCCCCCAACTTACTCAGTGCGTGATATAAGGGTGCGTGTGAGGGTGTGTGGGGCGGCGCACGCACAACTATTAGATTCAAGTGATAGTTCTCTACCTGAGCTTGGCCAGTGTGCCGTGTAGCTTACACTGGGTGAATTCACTGGTCACGTGGTCATTCAGCACCAGTTACGGTCCGGCCCTGCCTACTCCATTGACCGCCACCAGAACCTGCACAACCACAGACTGTTGCTAACAGCGCATTCATTATTGTAGTCTTCTTCGTTAGGGTCACACCATCTATTTCGTTAGTCACACCACATATTAAGCACCTGTGCTACATGAGTGTGCTTACCGTAGCCTTTTACAGCATCATCAGAATGAATTACTTGCACAATCACACACACAGACTGGTTCATAACGGACTACATTTCATCCATATCCTATTGTCACCATACCATTTATTTTCACTAAGTGACCGTAATCGAACCGGTGTTCAGTATACAGTAAAATAGACGCCCTGTAATGTCGCCAAATAGCGTCTCACATTAATTTAATGAGGTGTGACGACAAATAATCATCCCCCCCCCCCCACTTTGAAAAAAGAGCAAAGGTTCAAATGTGAATAACTCCATAATAAGGAGCATTGATGGTGAAGCATATTGTAAAATATCTCTTTCTCCAACAACGGAGACCCGCGTTAATTCAAATTACTAGACGAGTGAAGCATACATTCGGATATAATCTTTGTTATAAATGGGCGTTCAGTAATATGCTGTAATAACAAGAATGGCAATTTTGGCAGTAGAAATGTCATGATAAACCACTTGTGTTTATGCCAATAATAAACCGCAAGTGCACCACACATCACTAAATGTCCTAGCGCAAATGTGATTATTGTCTGCGCCGTGATCAACATATATATGGTCTAAATAAATGCTAATTTTGATTTATTTCTTATTAATCTCATTTATTAGCTTGGTTTACATTAATTAGAAAAATATATAGAATTCATGAATGATTAACTATTAACAATGGTATTACCTACACTGTTTTCACAGAATTTCGAATATTTCAATGTCTAGTTAATCCAGATATTAGCTTGTCTATATTACATTGTCAATTAATAACGACCATTTCGAGCCTGAATTTCGTGTAGTCTACAACAGTAGGAAACCATGCAGAAAGGTTTCTTGGAATAAGCGATTACATGATTGTTTAATAAGTTTGAATGCTGTGCCGGGCTATGCGCGAAAGGCGCACCCTGGTGAGCAGACTGAGAGTGGCCCTGTTAATATTTTGTCACACCAAACAAATCGGAATTCATTTGACATATGGCACCCCAGGATGAATCTAGCATAATCACTATTTTTTTAAACCCACCTAAACATTAAAAACGATTAGAAAAAGCCCCATTAAGGCCCAATAAATTTGGAAAGAAATACAAATATCTAAATGTCACGCACATACCTAGATTATCGACATTCTATCTGCATTGCTACACATGGGCTTGGGCGCATTGTTACCCTGAGGGCTGCCCTCCGTACGGCTCATTCCTTTATTAATCACAGACAAGCTTTTTATTCGCAAATGATCAGTACACTAGGGTCAAGCACACTGTGGCAGGCATTATTTACACAAATATGTACACATGATATCTACAGACAAAACAAAACAAAAAGAGCACAAAAAAACCACTGGACCCTAAAATAATCACAAGTCGTCATGCACTACCAGAAAATCAGCCGAAACATCATCTCCTGTGAAAATGTGAACACAGCTCCCTAAGCACAGTACGTTATGGCTGTACATGCCGGAAGTCGTCATTATTATGAACGCTGACTGTACCCACAATACAACCTCGGCGGTTCGTCGCTTTCTGTCTTAACTGCATGCTATCTTATTATGGTTCCAATAACGCATTTCTTTCATATCAGAAAAATAGACACCCCTCCTAAAATAAACACACACAAAAAAGCAATTTATTATTATACTCACGAAATGTAATTGGAGGCGAATGGGGTTGGGGTTGGGGTGGTGGTTGGCAAGCTCACACACAAATCAACAATGCAGGTTTAAATTAAAAGCGGCTGCAAAAAACAAGCAAGGTTTTACCTGTGTATTACAAAATCTAACTAAGCTGAACCCAAACAAGGTGCAGTGGTCCCTTGTCCATACGGTCCCTCAAAAGCCGCCACCCTCTCATAGGGCCAGAATTCATGAAGACGCGGACGTTTCTTTTACATTCCCGCCCCGACCCTACAATTTTGTTATGGGTGTTTCGCTTGGCAGTTTCAACAGCATCACCATTTTGGTAACCACTATCTCCGCAGTGAACATTTTTAAATGTTGATACATTAATTGATTAAAGAGAGGGACATTCTCATTCCATTGCTCCTTGCCATATCCTAATAACGATAAAGGTATCAATTTTTAAATGACTAGTTTGAATCGGCCAGGGTTCCGATTGCACGAACTACCAAAACGGGAGGCGGATGTTAAACTCATACGGCCACCTCGCATTGCTCCTGGTACTTCTCCAACACAAGGAGGGCAGGGTCACAATTAGTCCTGCTTAAAACAACACCAAACTGGGGTCGGCTCTGCCAACACAGTCACAGCACGAGGGGAGTGCCCGCGTCCCCGCACGGGTAAGATGACACTAACTATACGACACGCAGGCAACTCCTACGCCCTGTCAGCGACTACTGCCCAAACGGTTGATGGCAATTTTCCGGGAAAAGATATTATTTGCAGTGTGAGTTATCCTCATCTCGAAGAGGGGAATATTTCCCATAAAGGGAAAGAAAAATAATAATCATATTCTATATTTCTGTTGCAAAATAATGATTGAAGATTAGGGAAACAATGAATGAACCGTTCCAGGCATTATTTGGATACTAAAGTCTTCAATGCATTTTAAATTATGGTTAATTATATGGTCTCTCCATTCACACTTAAATGAGATTGATCACAATTAAAACTAAGCACATATTGCATTCCAGTATATAACAACAATAAAAACCACCAACACCCTAATGTTCGTTAGAATCTCGCAACGGCTGGAAATGCCACTCACAAAAAAACAATACTGAGGCGACTATGTATCGAGCAAAATGGGCTTTATACCTGCAAGGAACCCAATGTGATTAGTGCTGTTTAATAGCTTGAACACTTACTCCACGTTATCAAGAAAGTGTTAATAGCGAATACTTGAACATCAATTGTATGAATACCTGATGAATATTGCTCTCACCCTCCTCTGTGTGCATGTGTGTTCGGGAGGAGGGAAGTGGGTGGGGTGGGGGATTACAGAGTTATAATTGAGATCATAATTGATGCGAAAAACTAAAATTTCCAACGCTCAGTAAAGGCTAGTAGATATGGAACCTATTTACATCAACCTATCCGTGCTTTTACCCCAATACTCCTATCAAACACAACCTTTCTACAAGCCAATGGTTGCCGTATAAGTATAACCAGAGAGGAGAGGAGTGTGTGGTGCAAGGGGCAGGGCGGAGAGGGCAGGGTGGGGGGCAACTACTACCCCCTTATCATAAATGATTACATCGCATTACATATAACAAAAATATCTGTTTCAAAAGTGGCGCTGCCCGGTTGAGGAGCGTTCTTTATGTTGCCTTGTTGCAGACATAATGCAAGACCTACCCTGAGTTGTGGAACCAACCGTAACGACTCACTGTTGATCACCGGCACAACATGATAAGGATGAGAACTTACACACCAGCAATATATACACAATACATCCTTTTGTTCTTGTTTACACTTCTAGATACAAAACAAAGTCGTTCCAGTTGACTAATGTCATTCAGAGCTGTGCGATGATTTAATGTGAGATGTAACCCAACTACACAGTGCTCCAGTGATAAGTATGTCGACTGAGAGCACTTATCACACACGCACACACACACGCCTCATGAGGACCACTGCCGCCTGCTCGACCACCTACTGCTGCAGCTGGTGGTAGAGCGCCGCAGTCTTGTCCGGGTCGATGGTGTCGGCTGCATCGGGCTGCGCGAACGACATGTCGAACTGCCACGTCTCGTCCTTGATGCCCGTAGTCAACTGCTCGAAGCTGGCCGGGAACAGCGGGCTCTCGTCCAGGGGCAGCGGCGCGCCGCAGTTCTGCACCACCAGGGGCGCTATGCACGGCAGCACCACGGGGGCCTGCTGCTGGAGCGGCTGGTGCGGGAGGTCGCGGCCGGCGGGCGGCTGCAGGGTCTCGTGGGGCGTGGGGAGCAGTCCGGGCTCAGTCAGCTGCGGCGGGGCCGGGTCGGACACGCCACCCCCGACCCCCTCGAGCGGCGGAACGTCGCCGTTCTCTTGCATGCTACTGGTACACACCTGGCACGGCTGGCCGGTTATCACCTGAGGACAGCAAGAGACAGCCATTTGTGGGTGTGAAAACACATCATACCACATCATTCTTAGGAGTAGCACGTGACGGTTGTCTGGCTGGTTTGGGTTTTAACAGTTTTGTTGTTGTACATTAGTTGATTAAGTAGGGGGGAAATTTTAATCGCGGATAATTGGTCTTCCTCGTTCCACTGCTCCTAGTAATGCAGAGCACCAGGCTAGGTAGCGACAAGTATACATTTTAAAGTTATTCGTCGGGGATGAAAGTTGTGTCCGGCAAAAAATGCGGAAATGAAGCTGAGGTGACTTTATCGACGGCGAATTTCCGCGAAAACGCGCATTTTGCCTCCATAGGATTGACATTGTCAGGGAATTGCGGGAAAAAAGACCAGTCAGGTTTCAAATGACTTTGTGGTGACTATATTTATCGCCCATATCTTATTCTTTCTTGTTTGGGTTTTCTGTTCTAGGAATATATAAGGTCATATAAGAATGGGATCGAACTACCCAACTGTTGCCATTTATATAATCCCAATTCCTTACCATTTTGCTTAATGCTAATCGATAAATATAAAAAGAAATCCTGGAAATCCGCAGAGATCTTTCATCCCTGATTCGTTTGACTCGGCCAGGTTTCGAACCCGGGAGTTCGAATCTCTCGACCTATCAGAACTGGAGGCGGACGCTCAACTCATTCGGCCATCGCGTTTGGTGTTGAAAGTTAATGAACCGTCATTAAAAAGATGACAGCTAGATTTTTTTTTAAATAAAAAAATAAAACGAGGAGAAAAGTGCATTGGACGGACGGCGTTTCCTAATGGTTAGCTTCTGCAGATATTCTCCAGTGGCCGCCACTGTCCATGTGACTTTCAGCAAATTACTGCCCGATTAAGTAATACCTGCTGACTGAGTAACTTCTACGTGATAAGTGTCTCCCTGTAAGATGCGCGGTCTGAACCCGTAGTTGTGCAGTGCTAAGCTCAGTCATGTGTATAACACAGTGCTAATATTGCTTACCGTTGTATCAACTTGCACCAAAGATGACCAATAACAGCATGAACATGAACCATTCCTCGAGTACTTTTAGAACTTTTAGCCGATTTATTTTCACGTCGGTTTACAACAACAAAAATAATCCATCACTTTTAAATGCGAATATAAAAACTCACGTAATTCTGAAATGGTTAAAGATCACAAATGATGAAATCTACATAATAAGATTTAATAGATCTTTATTGAGAGATATCAAAGAAAAAGTAATGAAAATCTATAAAAACACACAAACATTGTTTCATTTTTTTAAAGAAGGAACAGTAAAGAATATTCGTATATTCCGTGAATTACAAACAATCATGACAGCTATAGCGGCAAAGGAAAATGAACAGTCCAGACCGGAAAGCTAATTCTAACTAGGGTTTGGCATTGTGAAATGATTTGTTTCATTTGATGAAATATTAGTAGGATGAAATTTTAAGTAGTTACAGCTTTATTGGTTCAATATCCAGGTTGCACACGGCTATCCCTGGCACTTGTTATTAGATGAATCACAGACCCTCCTCCCCCGCCCCTCCACTTTGTCCTTCCGATGAATCAATAGCCTGGCGTTTCTGGTCATTAACCCATTCACAGCGCCACCTATCACTTCACCTCTACATTAGTGCTACCACTTAACTGACCCAGCGCCACCTATCACTTCACCTCTACATTAGTGCTACCACTTAACTGACCCAGCGCCACCTATCACTTCACCTCTACATTAGTGCTGTCACTTAACTGACCCAGCACCACCTATCACTTCACCTCTACATTAGTGCTACCACTTAACTGACCCAGCGCCACCTATCACTTCACCTCTACATTAGTGCTACCACTTAACTGACCCAGCGCCACCTATCACTTCACCTCTACATTAGTGCTACCACTTAACTGACCCAGCGCCACCTATCACTCTACCTCTACATTAGTGGCGCCACTTAACTGACCCAGCGCCACCTATCACTCTACCTCTACATTAGTGGCGCCACTTAACTGACCCCTACTGTCAGCATGACGGCATCATTTAGATAGACCATGTAGTTCCAATATCACAATTATTATTAATCCAGATACCCATGATTCCTATCTTTTCCATGTCAGTGATTTGTAAACTTCTAATTATATTCCTAAAAAAACATTAATAATCTTGAAAGATAATCACGTTGCCTGCATAAATATTGGAGAATGGACTAAGTGACTGGTTAGGTGTCTCAAGAAGACGTTAATTCACCTGTTCAGCATGAGACTGGACGTGTACGTGTAGATGAGTGAGCTACTTTTTCAAAGAGATTTAATCAGGTATCTTCAGGAAAGACTGTTCAGCATGCGACTAGGCGTGTTTGAGCAGTTGGGTTAAGTGATTGGTCAGCCGCCTTTTCGAACAGATGTTAACTCACCTGTTCAACGTGCGACTGGGCATGTTTGAGGAGTTGAACAGCTTCCTCAGATATGGTTGTGAGAGTACCGGAAGAGTTGCCTGGCCCAGTGGTAATGAGGTAGTGCTGAACCACCGGGCCAGCGTCACCGTCATCGGATGTTGAGATGACCGGCTGGACCAGGTGGTGCACGCCACTACCGGCATCCACTGTCACAACAAACAGGACATTTCATGTAGTTGAATTTGGACAGCAATCGCTAAAAGAACGTCGCGAATTCCAAACTGTCATCTTGTGTAATCAGCTATAAATAAAACAAGAAAAGCTAACCCAGCATGATTCACAAGTGTTTAGTAACCGATTCACACACCAAACGAAAAACGTTGCAGCTATGGTTTAATTAAGGAAAAGGCGAAGAGCTGCTGACTGAACTATTTCATCTAAAGTGATGAATTCATTAAATATCAAAAGGAATTTTAAAGAACAGGAGCGAAATTCATAGATTCTAGGATAATAAACTGTCTAATTCACCGAGATGACTATGAAATAATTGGGACCCATTTACACAAGTCTGGATATATACAACAATTAACACTGGAGGAAGATACTGCCATAGTCACTTCAGAAATATTATTAACTTTTACAGAATGCGGAGATGTGACATCTGCATTGGTTCCCCGGAGAGTGACCCAGGTTCGGCAGCACCTACCTTCTGGCGGCAGTGCAGAGATGGGGATGGTGGTCATGTCCACGGCGTCTACGGCCCTCACCACCTCGACTGCCGACGTGCAGACGGACTGCAGCAGCTGGTCCGTGTCCATGTCCTCCTGGCGGGTCGGCAGTGAGACAAAGCACCCTCACAGTTACACTACCTCTCAATCAGCTGGATTGATGTCAAAACCCCAACAACAACAACAACAACAACAACAACAACACACTACATCGACACAGTCAATAAATAACCAGACGGACTGCAGCAGCTGGTCCGTGTCCCGGTCCTCCTGGCGGGTCAGCATGAAGCACCCATCACAGTTACACCACCTATCAATTAGCTGGATTCATGTCAAAACCCCAACAACAATGCACACTAACTATATCTACATATAACCAGACGGATAGCCCAACAAGCAGGCACTCGGTTTCGTCGTGGGAGGGAGTGAGTTTGTACGTCGGCCAAGTCAAACCCAGGATTTACAGAACCCATACCGGTTGCCACCCTGCCTGGTGCCCAGCATTACTGGGCAGGGCAGGGAGCAGGGGAATGGCGAAGAACAGTGTCAACGATTGAAATTTCCCTCAGTTAATCAACAAATGCTAAAAAAAAAAGATTAAAGTGGCATTAAAAGGGAGTTAGCTTGGAGTAATGGTAATAGTAGAAATATAAAACGCCACACACACTGAGGTTTTCAAGGTTAATACAGGACATGCTATGGCACATTGTGACTAAGCCTATAGAAGACAGGGTAGGGGTGCATGTGTGTTCATCCACCCCCCCCCCCCCCCCCATATCCTCACAAACGCATTCAACACACTGTCCCTTTGTAGAATGGCTAAAGCTCGAATCTGTGGTTGTGTAGGCAGGCTATAGTGAAATCAATACAGACAAAGAGAAAGGAAGAGAATAAAGTGTAAAGGAAGAGAGAGAGTCAAGCCCTCTGGTTTATTATTTATATGGTACATGGGTTCATTGTAGACTATCACCCCCACCCTTTTCCACCAATGGGAAACAAGCATTCTTGGCCCTACCAATAGGGAGCCAGCATTCCTGGTCCCCATGGCTACCAGTGGTCTGCCCACCACCACCAACATTGACCCTGAGTGTGGTGATCCTACCCAGCAGAGGGGGAGGGGGTAGGTCCTGAGTGCCCCTTACACATAGCCCTGCCAGCACCACTATATCTATTTACATCCCACTCAGGCACCACCAGCACTTATATATAGTATAGTTATACGAGTCTTACCTTGGTATAGATGATGGATAACTGTTGTTTTCCCGGGGTACAAGCCTCGGATAGACGTGGGCTAGGGCGAAGGAAGCACATCCGGGTCCAGCAATCTTTACCTACTTAGTCAGAATAAAAATGACTTTAATCTCAATGGATACTATCATGTTTTCATCTTGGCACAAGCAAACGTAATAGACGTGGTTGGGTGTGGTGGGTGTGGTGGGTGTGGTGGGTGGGCCCTAGCCCACGTCTATCCGAGGCTTGTACCTCGGGAAAACAACAGTTATCCATCATCTATACCAAGGTAAGACTCGTATAACTACACTATTTTACCTCAGTACTAAGCCTCTGGCTAGCCTCAGTCTAGCGAGACTTTTACATAACTCATTTATATCCTTCTAAATATCTAAATTTTTATACATAGTTATGCATGTATAATTATAATCTTCTCACCTGTCTTGTTAACCGGTGAGTATGCATGTCGCTAGGCCGCTTGACTTTTCTAGTCGTTTGTTGTAATGTTTAGCAAACGATCTAGCTGTCTTCCAGCCTGCGTGTGCCAGAATTCTCTTCACTGAGATTCCTAGGTGTCGTGCCTTTGAGACCATGGCACCTCTCGTCGAATGGGATGCATAGCATTGCGTATTGATGCCTGTAGCCTTCAGTACTGTAATAGTCTACCTTGCGAGTGTGTCTGTCAAAATGGCCTTGTGTGGTTTAATAAAATTCACCAAAAGTTGTCTTGAATTTCTTATTCCTTTTGTCTTGGATATATAAGCCCAAATGGCTGACACTACACAAAGTTGTCGGTCGTCCGGGAAACTGTTTAAATGTACTGTGGAAAAAGGGTGCCCTGTGTGGTTTGATTTTAATAATTGTTGTAACTCAAAGGTCGCCTCCTTGCGATCTATCTCTAAACCGTCTAGAGACAATGCTATAATAGTTTGTCCCCTGTGTCCAGTGACTAATAGCAAAAACACTGCTACTTTAAAACCTAGTTGTTTTAAATCTAAATGATAATTACTGGGCCACCTCTTTAGTAATTTGAAGACTAATGAAACATCCCAAAACCTATCATATTTAGGTTTTGGTGGGTTCCATTCATACACTGATTTCATAAACCAGTGAATTACTTGGTGTTTACCAACTGCCTCTCCATCTAGTCTTGGGAGTATGATGGACAATGCATATCTTGCAGTGTTAATCGCTCCAACACCTAAACCCTCATCCTCTAACAGCCTTAAAAATCTAACTACTTGTGCAATAGTGGGGCTTTAAGGGTTTCACTTTCATAATTAAGCAGTGTAACCCCCATTTCTTCAAGTAACTTGAATATAATTTAACAGTTCCTTTTCTCCAGGCATGTGACATCAATCGTTGTTGGGTCACCTTATCTAAACCGAATTGTTGTAAATAGTTTTTCAGAAAAGGAATGCCAAAAGAGGTGTCGTTGACATGTCTCCGTGGACTGTGAGCGGGCCTGATGTTGTAGGTTCCCTCGTGCTCTTGGGAATCTGATAGTCTTTCGCTCCTAATGCTACTGCTGCCCGCCACGGCTGTGTGTCCCAGTCGGGCAAGATCGGAATTGTATGTGTTCGATCCATTCTGATCTTCCTGATAATGCTGAATGGTGGGAAAATGTAATAGAAATTATTTTCCCAAATTAAAGAGAAGGCATCCACTTTCCAAGCATCTGGTTCTGGATGCCATGAAACATAATTATGTAATTTGTTATTCTTTTGTGATGCAAACAAATCAATTTGTGGTGTTCCCCATTTCTGACAAATTTGTTGATAAATATCGTCATTTAATGACCACTCCAAATGATCATGGAAACGTCTACTTTTCCTGTCTGCCAATGTGTTCTGACTACCTGGTATGTAAGCTACCGTAAGCCAAGCGTAATTTTTCTGTGCCAAATTCCAAATTAGCTTTGCTATTTTATTACATGGTTTGGACCTAGTCCCTCCCATGTTTCGAATGTATGCCATTGCAGTCGTGTTATCTGTCAGAATTCTGACATGAAATTTCGGTATGCGGATCAAACTGCATAGACCTAAATAAACTACTCTAAGCTCCAGAACGTTGATATGATCTGAAATTTCCTCATCTTTGCGATATTGTCACGGTGGGCACCCCATCCTTCTAGAGAAGCATCTGTTGTAACTACAGTGTTAGGTTCTCCCATATGAATAGGATTCGGAGAGGAATTAACATGTTGAAGCCACAATTCAATATCGTTTAACGCTTCTGGAGAAATAGACATTTTCTTTCAAAATTCCCTCTAGTTCAGGCTAATGCTAAGTTCTTGTCTATCTCTAGCGATTTAATGTGAGCTTTGCCATATGAAATCATGATGCCTATCAACACTGCGACCTGCCTAATCTTTGGCCTCATTAACCATAGCAAGTTTACCGCCGTATCTTTAAACTTGTCTATTTTTTGTTGTGTCAGCACCAGTCAATTGTTCTGTGTCTAACAGAAACCCTAGGCATTTTAATTCTTTAGTTGGATTAAAACTGACTTTTTGTCATGAATGCAGAATCCCAATCTTGTAAATGTTGCGCATAAATCATTTACTGCATTTTTACAAGCTGTCTTTGACTGCGCCACAATAAATGAGTCGTCAATATATGGGAACATAATATGTCCTATATGTGCCATCAATGAGAAAATTGGTTTTAGCACCTTAGTAAATAAGCGAGGGGCACTTAGTAAATAAGCGAGGGGCACAAGCTAAACCATTGGGCAAACAAGTGAATTCACACAATTGTTCTTAGAAACTTTCGACCTGCTTCGTAAATTGGGATTGTGTAATATGCATCCCTCAGATCTACACTCGCCAGCCAAGCACCCTTTTAATTAAATCTCGTGCTGTTTCTAGCGAAAACATTTTTAAATGTTTATATTCAACCAACTTGTTGAGTGTTGTCAAGTCCAAAATCATTCGAACCTCTCCATTGGGTTTGGGTCGAGAAAAGATTTTAAAAATAAATTCTCCAGTTTCATGGTTCACCTTTTGGATAATGGCTTTCTGATAAAAAAAGCCCTTCTTGTTCAGCTATTACCCCTCTCTCATTCTCATCAAACCGATATGGGAAAGGAATTCTTTCCTGTGTCGGCAAACAGGTAAATGGAATGTGAATTCCATTGACAATACTTAACACTGTCAAGTTATCAGTAATTAAGTTCCATTCTTCAATACAATTTTTAACACTCCCTGCTTTGAAAATGCTTACAGGTGTTACTGCGGCCGGTAAAGTTTGTGTAGCAACTTCTACTTGTTCCCTGGGCGGGGAGTGTACTCCCTCTTGAACGGTCGGTTTCCATCGTTACAGCCGAATGACTGGCGTTGACCCCAACCTCTGGGCTGGAAGCTGTAGGTCGGTCCTGACCTTCCTCCTCTGGCGGGCTGCCAGCTGCGAAAATCCGCGCGCGTCTTTCTAAACCGAGTGTCAGCCTCCATGGTTTTCTTCTTTGAATCCATGTGGTTTCCACATTTAGCCCCAGTTTCTACCTCTTTAAATAGGTACTGGAGCTGACCACTGAACATCTGGGTTTTGTCAAGTGGCTTGCCTTTGACTGGTTTCGGAGGGAGAAAAAGAGTGTACTCTTTCCCGTCATTGTCCACGATTTTCTTGGACCTGGCTACCTCTTTACCAGCATCCGTACAGACCACTTTGAATACATTTCCAAAACGTCTGTCCGTTATGAAGTTACTGGCCGCTGTCAGCATTGCCAGACCCTTGTCCATGGTTCTGGCCAATGAGGAGAATTTATTCTCCGTTTGCATGCGATTGGCCACTGGCGCAATCGCTGTCAAGGTCCCAAAGACCGCCTTGTGAACAGTGTCTCAAACTTCCTCCGTCAGTTAGATGGACATCTCTGTCCATTTCTTTTACGACAGAGTCGGGTATTCCCTTAATGCCCGTTAGCTGTTCCCCCAGCTTTGTTATCACTTCAGCAGGCTTGAATGTGTTGAAGTGGCCTTTGATGGTCTCGCGCATCATTGTTGTTGTCAACACTTTCTTTGCCTTTTCTTTTGCGCATTTCTTACGCACTTTCCCTCAATCTTGGCGAACAGACCTGCTCTCTCTGTTTCAGAGTCGGAGTCGGTTGATGAGGAATCCGACGACGAGTCTGAAGAAGAATCTATCTTCTTCTTCTTCTTCTTACTCTTCTTGGTCTTTTTCTTGACCACCTTCTTACAAGCTTTCGTGAACTCGTCTCCTGACGAGCTCACTGCCTTCTTCGCCTTTCTCTTTTTTACCCTAGGTAACGGTCAGGGGAGGATTCCTGATCAGGGGATAAGTCGTCATCCCCTGAAACATCCTCCCAGTCGGAGTCGATCTCCACCGGGGCTGGCCTTTTCTTTAACCCCGTGTTTGCCAAGTTTAAACATTGGAGTTTGAACTCCAGCAAACTGTCTATTCACGCTTCCCAGTCGTGCGGAACCACCGTAAGGATCTCTGGGTCGCTTTCGGCTTCCGGGTCGGACGTGATGTGCACCTCGGCTTGAGGGGACGGAGGAACCGTCAACATCTGTGACGAGTCTGATCGTCAGCCGGGCGGCATTCTGTGGCCACTAGTGCCACCATCTTACTGCGATTCGTAGCCATAGTGAACCTGTAACAATCGAAAGAAAGTTACTAATCAGGCGAGGAAACAATGTTTCAACATATCAATGGTATTTATAAAAACTATAGCATAAATTGGTGCTAGAAAACGTATTAACACGGTTTCTACACAGGGGTTTGAAAAGCTCAAGTGTAATTTCCTAGGTTAACGGTATCGAAACCAAAACCAAAACCAAACGAGGGGTAGGGACCAGTGTATTGGTCCCGTCCCACTCTCTGTTTCGTACACTTCTCCCCCTGTGGCTACTGCGCCAGCAAGTTGGAGAAACTGCTACGAGACTCGGAGGTACACCTAAAAAATGGCGAGTCTATAAAAGAAACCCAGGATAATTTCCAATGCGAATCCATAAAAGAAACTGCGGAAAAATCCCCACGTGATGTGGCTCCAGCCAACATTGCTCTTCGTTCGGCAACGGGCAGCAAAAAACATGTGATGTGGCTCCAGCCATCATCACTCTCCGTTCGGCAACGGGCGGCATGCAGAACAAAGGAATGGCGTCTTGTTCTATCAATGTTCTACGAATCGTAAAACATCCATAAAAGTAACAAAAGTACACATCCAAAGCTAAAAATAGCTTCAAAACGTGCAGTAATGTAACAAATACACACTGTATCAATCCTCCATAAATACTTACAGTTAAAACATAGTTGTAGGTTAAAAACTGTCGAAGCAACTCAACAAATGTCCTCCGGTCGTGAGCTGATTATGCTAATTGCTGGACACGGATGAGCTTCCTTCTCCCTAGCCTGAGCCTAGCCAGAGGCTTAGTACCGAGATAAAATATATATATATACATACATGCGCTTGGTCATGTACACCTGTTTAGTAATAGAACATTTGCATTCCCCCGATGCCGTAAATCGGAATATTTTACACCTTTATTACTGATAATTCCTCTGAAGGAGACCAGACAGGTGAGGGCGGACCAGTTGGGGGTGGACACCAACCAGAGACCTTGTCAGAAGGCTTCACAGGGCACAGGCGAACAGCAGTGCAGACTGGGAGCTGCTGCTGTAAACCAATGTATTAACTGGTCCCTGGGAAATAAAGCCACTACCTGGCCTGTTCACACACCGGGAAGCAAGGCGAGATCCCGCCCAGCCCTGGGCCCGTATGCATGGAGCGGTGTTAGCAGCGTGTGGTGTTATCCCTCAAACTCCGGGTACCTATCTCCGGTTATCGGCGTCGTAGAGAACTATGTCAAGCCTTATGCATGGGCGCTTAAACGGTGAGTGTTAGCTAAACGTGAATGTATTTATAGATTTGGGAACTCCCTCGAGTCGACAATATGAATAACGCCGCCAATGCGGCGGCGGCGTTAATATCGGTTTGAATTTAGGGTTAAATTGATAAGATTTCACTTATTGTGTATGTAATTCTGTTAAATATGAAAGCATTTAATAGATTTGGGCGTAAGAAATTTCTGCCGATTCGGCGGTGGCGATTTTTACTTGACGTCCACAGTATGGATATCGACGTCACTGCGGCGGTGGCGATTTGTTTACTTTACATTCGTCGATTCGAAAATATTAATATCGCGGCAGTTACGGCAACAGCGTTAATCTCGCTTCGGATTTAGGGTTAAATTGATAAAATTTCACTTATTGCATATGTAATTCTGTTAAATATGATAGCATTGAGTAGATTTGGATTCCATCCTGACACTAACCTAACACTAACACCGCTGTAAACCTGCTATGAGCAGAGTTAGAATTTCCGAGTTTAAACGCTTGGTGTTAGGGCTAACACTGCTCCATGCATACCAACTTTTCTGCGCTAAACCAGAAATCCCGCCCTATACGCGTTTTGGCTCGCTAACACCGCTCCATGCATACGGCCCCTGCACGTTAAACTCACCTTGAAACCCGAAACACACGGTCCCTCATCACAAAGCTTAGTCGGGTTCTAGCCACATATTTGTAGTCTGAGTAGTGGCTGGGTGGACACCAATTTTAGTATTACGAAAGTGAGATATTGCATTCAAATAGGCAAGTCTATGTTTTATCAATATAATATCTACTTGAATAAAAATAAAATACTTTTATCCATTATGTTTGATGGATATATTACATTCATTAACACCTCTGATTACACTCATCAATAAAATACTCAGAATGTGTCCACGTCATTATGACTGAATCTTGAATGCCATCCGAAACAAAACATCGCACAATGTGCCAAGTGGAAGAAATAACTCCATGAGGTACATTTAGTTCATACAAATTTTCTACCCACTCAGAAGTGACTAGTCGAACAAAAAAGGTGGGAGTCAGAGGCACACTCCAACAGCAGAGTAGTGTACATATAGCCAGAGCAGTGCACACCACTCTCGGGACACCAATCTGCTTGCAAAATTAATTCACTTACCTAAACCAGCAACAGAAGAAAAGCATGTGATTTAATAATATACAAACATTTATCCGGCAACATTACACTTGGATCAGCAACCAGGATGGTTGTGTTTTGTATAGACACCAGATAATAAAATGCTGTGCAGATCAAGTTGAGGTGAACTTACGGGTGGGTCTGATGAGCGTGTGTTGGGTATCGTTTGAAGGCCGGGCAGTGGAGAGGCAGTAATGGAACCTGAACTATCAGTAGCTGGTAAAGCGACACCCTGCCATATTAAAGTACACATTTAACATACATCCAGCAATACTGTCAGTAGCTGGTACAACAACACCCTCCAATATTAATGTAAACATTTAACATACATCCAGCAATACTGCCAGTAGCCGGTACAGTGACACCATGCGATATTAATGTACACATTTAACATGCAGCCATCAATACTGTCAGCAGTAGACGGTACAGGGACACCATGCAATATCAATGTACACATTTAACATACAGCCAGTAACACTGTCAGTAATCGGTACAGCGACACCATACAATATTAATGTACACATTTAACATACAGCCAGTACCATTGTCAGTAGCTGGTACAGCAACGCCCTGAATATATTAATGTATACAACATACAGCAAGTAACATTGACAGTAGCTGGTACATCAACACCATACGATATTAGTGTACACAACATACAGCCAGCAATACTGTCATTAGTTCAATGGGTTATTTTTAGTTCAAGACAACATCTAAGGTCACATCAGGATGGGTGATAGTAATGCATGTCTTCAAAAGTCAACTGTAAATCCAGATCAATGTCTTCCTGACACAGCAGCGATCCTTTCATCGGAGGGACCGTCAAATGAGACACATTCCCGGGGTTCGCCGAAGAGAGGCGCTACTTTAGTCTCGCTTAATGATTAATCAATGAGAAACAAGGCTGTTGGTGGTGTGTGTCAATGCGGTATGTATCTCTGTATGTACCCCCCACCATCTGCACATTGCGATGCGTGTACTGACCTTGTCGTTAAGTCTGCGGCCGTGTCTGGTCTGGTGAGTCTTGAGGGAGTACTGTGTGCTGAAAGCCTTTTTACATCCGTTCTCACTGCACGCGTAGGGCCGTTCACCTGGTAAAGTAGACACGAAGCTAAGTGCAATGCAACAAGGACAATTAGAAAACCAACAAAACAAACATAATAAGCTCACTAGGAACTGTCCACTGTGTTCTAATAGGCATACCCCTGTTAAAAGGAAAATATTTCTTTTAACAGAGGTAACTTTAACTTTCTGAGGCTTACAAGACACGAGTTATAGAAAGCAGATTAAACCGGCTTACTGTTTTTACCATGAACATATTTCCATTCCATTCCAATGGTAAACCAGATATGTTTAGTGACTTTCCGAGTCCTCTGGTACTCACCTGTGTGTGTTCGCACATGAGTTTTGAGGTGATGACTTGCTGCAAAAGCTTTAGCGCACCCATCTTCCAGACACCTAATAAAAAGAAACTGGTTCAGGTGTTCAGATATCATACAATGGGGATGGAGTGGCTGGGTGGATGCTATACATGGCTTTACGAAATATCGGTTCAAAATATGATACGCAGCGAAGGAGGAAGTCAAGGCAGGAAGTGGAAAGAAACACACTTTATTATATGTATAAAGTGGGGGGGTGGGGGGGCAATGTACAATGAAGGGGATATAGATATGCAATGTACAAAGGTAATGGTATAATAAAGTGAGGTAATGAGAATCAATTGAGGATCAAATGTCATTGTAATTTGGGGGGAGGTGCCCCGAAGAGCCCTCCGCCCTATAGAGGAGAGTAGTTTTAAGGGTGGGTGGGTGGAGAAAAAAGGGTAGGGGAGTGCGTCTGGCAGGGCGTGGAGGCTGGAGGAGGCAGGGGAGTCGCTTATAAGGCAGAGAGGCGGGGGGGGTGTTATGTAACCCCAACGGTCGGTGGCGGGCAGGTGCGGGCCGGGGGGGGGGGGCACTCCTCCTTCACTGCGAATCAAACGCAATGCAAGCATTACGACCGATACGCAGCGAAGGAGGAAGTCAAGGCAGGAAGTGGAAAGAAACACACTTTATTATATGTATAAAGTGGGGGGGAAATGTACAATGAAGGGGATATAGATATGCAATGTACAAAGGTAATGTATAATAAAGTGAGGTAATGAGGATCAACTGAGGATCAAATGTCATTGTCATGGGCGGGGGGAGGTGCCCCGAAGAGCCCTCCGCCAAAAGGGAGGAGAGGGCTCGAGGGGCGCCAGATGGGGCGAGGCGCCAGATGGGGCGAGGCGCCAGATGGGGCGCCGCACCCCGATGTAGGCTATGTAGGGTGTAGCTGCCGGGGGCGGGAACGGCAAGTGCACGGAGTGCGCCTCTCAGGAGAGCCGTGAGGGACCGAGGGTCAAGGGGGTGGCCTGAGGGCATGATGAAGGCGGTTTCCTCCAGAGCGGCGGGGACGAGGGCCACGGAGGCCCGCCAAGATGCAAAGGGGCAGAGGCGGGCGTGGAGGGGACGAAGAGGGTGACCGCCCCCGAGGGCGGAGGCGACGTCGGCCTGGATGATGGTGTGGGGGCCGCCCCACCCCTCGGGGCTGGGAGAGAGGAGGCTGGACTGCCTGAGCATCCCATAGTACCCGAGGAGGAGGGCGGCCCGAGGGACGCCGCCCGAGGGTCCCGCCGCATCTAGGTGGATGGTGACAGCGGTGAGGTGCGAGGCGAGTCGGGGAACGTGGCCGGAGGCCTGCTCCCCTCCCCTACAGACATCTCTGGCGAGACGTGAGCTGAAGGCCGAGGAGCGAGCGTAGAGGGCGACGACCAGGTTGACCGCCTCGAGCTGGTGGATGGTGGGGAAGCAGTCGCGGAAGGCCGAGGAGTACCCTCGGGGTGTAGCAGTGGGTTGTGGAGTAGGCCCCCCCGCCAGTGAGGCAGGAGTCACACTCGATCACCACCCGGTGGACCTCAGGGGCGTGGAGGAGGCAGAGGCCGTTGGTGGCCCGGCCGTACGCCACGAACCACCTGAGGTCCCGGAGGGCGTCGTCCCCGAGGGTGATGGAGGCGGCCCCGTAGCAGCTGCGGAGGGCGGCGAGGAGTCGTGCCATGAACTTCCTCGTGGGGAGGACACAGCTACCCACGTGGTTGAGGCGCCATGGGATACTCTGCAGCTCCCGGCGCCCGAGGGTAGGGCGAGCGATCCAGTCCTCGCAGTCGCGGATGAGGTCGTCGACCTTGTCGGGGACGATGCGGATGGTCATCGCCTCACTGTCTATGGCTAAGCCGAGCCAGGTGAGGCGGACCGCGGGGTGGCACTTCCCAGGGGCCACCTCCAGGCCGAGGTCACCGACGAGGGTGATGAATGCGTCGAAGGCCTGGCGGGCCCTCAGGAAGCTGCGCTCGCACCCGACAAAGTCATCCATGTATACGAGGGCGTGGAAGCCCTCGCTGCGGATGACCCAGGCGACTGCGGAGGTGACCCGGCTGCAGGCCGCGCCCGAGGAGCGGCAGCCAAAGGGCAGGGCGAGGTCGACGTAGGTCGCCCCATCGAGGGTGATCCCGTAGAGAGGACAGAAGAGGGGGTCGGCCCGGGGCTGACGGTAGGCGCGGGAGATGTCCGCCGTCCAGGTGTAAGCTGCGGACCCCTCTCCGACGAGGCGGCGGGCCACGTCGGCAGCTGGGAAGCTTATATGCGAGGGGCCTGCCGAGGAATTGGCGTCTGGGATGCCGGCGTTGACGTTGCAGCCCAGGGGGTAAGAGAGGTCGACGATGACCCGCCTCTTGCCTGGGTCGGACTTGGGGCGGGTCATCATGGGGGAGACCTGGGCCCAAGGGGTGAAGGGGGGGGGGGGGGCATGGAAGGGGTCATTTGGAGGCCTTAGGCATGGATTTGGACGTGTTGGAGGATGCCAAAGCCCAGAACATCCCGCGTGGTCGTAGAGGAAGCCGTCGGTTATCCTCCAACTCACGGAACGGAGGAAGTCTGGGACACATCCACTCGAATACCAAGGACTGCATGCAGAGATCCAAGGCCAGTTTGCAGACCACCTCTCCATATACAATGATGGTTCGAAAGACCAAAGCCGGCTAGCTGCTGCGGCAGTCTGTCGACGGAAGAAATTTGGCGTACGCTTGCCCGATCAGAGCTCGATTTTTACTGCGGAAGCCCGAGCACTCCTTCTCGCGTTGGAGTGTATTGAAGTATCCAACCACACTAACTATGATTTGTTATCCTGCCTCCTGGCTGTTGCTGGACTGAAAACGGATCACCCTATTCTAGCAACGGTCATTTATAAAATGAACAAACTGGCAACAGATGGGTATAACATCCACCTGTGCTGGCTGCCTGGCCATGCCGGCATACAGGGAAACGAAGGCCCTGAACTGTTATCTTGAACCATGTCTGATCCCTCACTCTGATCTGAAACCACTAATAGCCACCCACATAAAATCCAACATGAATGGGATGAAAACATTAATAAACTTAAAGAAATTGAATCATCTGTGGGAAAACCACCACAGACTCATGCGGGAGGTCGGCGGGACCAAACGGTCCTTAGCCACTGGCGTATTTGCCACTCGTGGCTTACATATGCTTTTCTGCTCAAGGGGGAGCCTCCCCCTAAATGTATTGGTGTCAGTCTCTGCTGACACTCAAACACATTTGACAGTTGTGTTGATTTGTTGGCCCTGCGCCAACAATTTTACACTGCAGACAGTTTGCATGACCTTTTTACTAAAGTAAAACAAGAAAACATTTTAGCCTTTTTTTAGGGCAGCTGGACTGTACCACCTCATATAGTTTACTAAATAAATTCTATCAATTATTCATCAAGCTTTTCTTTTTCTATGGGAATTTGTTTCCCTAGGCCACAAATATATGATTGTGAGCTTTTTAATTTAATGAGTGTCTATTGGCACATAATTGATTCTCTGCTTTTACATGTAAAAGCGATGGTTTGAACAAAAAAAACTAAAATTTCTCGCCGTGAATATGGCCTATGCTGCCAACAAGTCATAAAGAAACCACCAATCAATCAATCAAACCACAATGGCTGCTTCTGCTGCAGCATGCAATATGTATTTTGAATAAACAGGCTAGTTACAATCGGCTGGGTGGGGTGGGGAGTTGTGGTGGACAAGAAGGGAATGAGGAAGATGGCCTTTTAACTAAATACCTAATCGGACTGCATGCAAGAGGTACAATTTATGGACTTTATTACATTATAAAGCTCTTGCTTCGTTCTGGTCTGGTTGTGTTCGATATGGGTTAATGTTAATTAGTGCGAATTTGGTCAGGTGGCATATATGAACAAACAGGCAGGATGACCAAATTAGATGAGCGTCTGACTGTTTTGTAGGTTGTGGGATTCGAACTCCTGGTCGAGTCAAATAAATTACTTAAACATTTGATATTTGTCACTCCATAGCTGGGCGTTCGCCATTATTAGGATAGGGCAAGGAGCAGTAGAATGATGATCGGTTGGTTGTTGGAGCTTTATGTCCTGGCAACATCTAAGGTCATGTCAGGACAGGGTAGAATGAGGAAGACCAATTGCCGTCAATGTAATTACCCCTGCTTAATGATTTAATGTACCAAAAAACAACAACAAAAAACCTGGAATCAACACCGAGCCCTGCTGGAGAGCATCTGTAGTTCTGGTGCTGATAGTCCATGCAAATTACCTCCAGGCATTCCCTATTGCCTTGTCTGTCAGTGACAGGGCACCTACCGGTATGGTTTCTCTCCGGTGTGCGTGCGGATGTGTTTGCGCAGGTCGCTCAGTGTTGTAAAGTATTTGGTGCACCCATCTTCATCACAGTTAAACGTATTCCCCGTATGGAGGCGCTGGTGTGCTCGCAACCTGAGAACAAGGTGCACTCATTCAGATGCACATTTGTTAAATTCATCAAGGCTCCCAATTGGAAAATTCGACATGGGGGTCGCTGACTTATGGATCAGTTCTTTGGAACACATGGGTTTAACTTAACTATTTTAAAGTGTAATTTCTATTCTATAATTTAAAATATAACATAGTTCTATTCTATAATTTACAATATAACATATTTCTATCTTAGTAACTTTTGAAAAATAAAACTTGTCAAATACATATGTAGCATATGCTTAAATAGAAGGAAAAAGAATAATTATATTAAAAATAATTTTATTTATTTATTTTTTGGTGATGCATCACTGAGTCTTGGATCTTATATCCCAACAAAACCCAATGGAACATTGCATGTCTTACCTGTACAGGGTGTTGAAGGCCTTTTCACACCCGCGTACTTCACACTCAAAAGGCTTTTCATGTGTATGTACTCGCACATGAATCTTTAAACTGTATGACGTTAGGAACGCCTTCCCGCAACTGGGTTCGTTGCAGACAAATGTATATTCACCTGCAAGTAACCACGCATTGAATGTGCAGTAATGCCAGAACGCCTCGATTACCAACATACATACAGGATCACACAAGCCATAGCGCTATATCGAGTACACAGCTGTGATTCGCGCTTTTACATTGTGATGTGTGTGGTCCTATTTCCAACCACTGCCACTATAGGCGGTAAAAGACTTCCCTTTTTTCTAGACTTGTAGGCGAGTCAGCAGTTTTCACAAGTATACCTAGTTAGTGTGGTTCTGCTATCAGACCTTGTAAATCAGACAAATTGGACCAACTTCGGTTACCTGATTTATTGTTATAAGGAATGGCCAGTCACTAGCTCAACATCCCTACTGTGCACTACAAGTGCTGCATCATCAGCAAACAATAACTGCCAATACTGTAAGTCATATTCACATAACCACCTTTACTATAAGTACGATCAACACATAACTGTCTTTACCATAAGTAATACCCACATAACTGTCTTTACCATAAGTAATACCCACATAACTGTCTTTACCATAAGTAATACCCACATAACTGCCTTTACCATAAGTAACACTCACATAACTGGCTTTACCATAAGTAACATCCACATAACCACTTTTACCACAACTAACATCCACATAACCGCCTTTACCATAAGTAACATCCACATAACCGCTTTTACCATAAGTAAGACACATGGAACTGTCTTTACCATAACTTAGTAACATCCATATAACTGCCTTTACCATAACTTAGTAACACTCATGTAATGCCTTTATCATAAGTAACACCCACATAACAACCTTTACCATACGTAACCCTCACGTAATTGCCTTTATCATGAGTAACACCAGCATAACTGCCGTTACCATAAGTAACACCCACATAACCGCCTTTACCTTTATGTGTCTTCTGGTGTGTCTTTAAGTTTCCTGCTGTGCTGTAAGTCCGGGCGCAGCCGTCGTATTCACACCTAAACCTGAAGGCGGGAACATCAAAACACCAGTACTACAAGTATTACTACAAAGCACCACAACACAAAGAAAACAACAGAACCAAATCAATTAACACAATCAATGTTCTGGTTAGATAATTCGTTATAAAGAGTCACAACGCGAAATATCAACAATTCTACCGTCAGTCTATTTTTTTTCTCAGAATTAATCACTAAATTAACCTAAGACCATACCAACTCCTAATTTTGTTTATGAATGAGATGACATTTGAATAAATGACATTTGAATCCGTCAATAAAGCTAACTGCTTTCCTTTTAAGCCACGAGTTTGATGTACTTAAGATGAGGTGTGGCGACCATTTAATAGTAAAAAGATTAAACTGTTCTTTGTACATTGGCTTCCATGCAGGGCAACTTACGAGTAATGTTTGATCTCCTTGGCCTTCGTTGTGGGGTTCTGGTGACTGCTCTCTAGTGAAAGAGTGATGTGTGATGGGTTCAGTGGCATGGGACTATCGCCAGGGTTGAAGTGCAGCAGAATCTGATTTGCCGAGATTGTATGCTTCATGTAGCTGTAAGAGGCAATCAGATAGCAGCTCTTTAATTAGCAAGTCGTAAGTATTCTGGTTATGTCACAATTATGTGCTCTTTTTATTAACACAAAAGCAAAGGTGAAAAATGTCATGCAAAAATACCAAAAAAAGTATATATAATTATATCTAAAACACATTTATATATATGCATATGTTAGATATGCACCTGTATTGCCGAAACTTTGGAGAAATGGAGTGAGTAGGTACACCAGGAATCCCGAGCATAGTTGGCTGGGAGACTTGCTAGTGTTTGTTACACAGTTCTAAGAAATGGTGTGCATGGTGCAATGTGTCTTCTCTCCATGCTACTCCGAGTAGCAAGAATGACAAGCAATTATGGAGCTCCACACGCCAGGCAATTTACTGCCCACCTTAGCTGAGGTAAACATTGCATACGGTGCCTGATATAGATATGCCTATATTAAAAACATATCCGCACAGCACTGCCCCAAATAGTTGGCTATGTCTTGGACGTGTCAACTCAACGTCGAATTAATCGACTGCTGAACAAGTTAATTAGTTTGTTTGTTTGTTGTTGTTTTACGTCCTAGCAACATCTAAGGTCATATCAGGACGGGGAAGTTAATTAGCATAGGACACAGTGACACTAGACTTGCAACCACTCTGGGACCTTTTATGACCAAAAAACAAGAGAAAAAGCACACATGTCACCAACCACTTTGCAATCAAAGCCAGCGAGTGCTCGCAGATTAGTAGATAGGACTGATTTGCCACTGGTGGGCATTTGATTGCAGATCTGTTGCATATTGGTCCCTGACCGATCGCCAACCGATCACCAAGTGGTCGCAGCACTGTGAAGGCCGTTGATCAGTGAGCCATCTATTGTCAACCTATGAAAATGATCGGCAACCTCCTGGCGACCACTTTGATGGCATGGACATTTTTAATGCAGCACCTGCAACATCCTTGTGACCAAAATGGTCACTGGAAGATCAGGGACCACTGAGGTCCTTTTTTCGACAAGAAGTCACGAGCCTAGAGTATTAGGTATGCATGCCCGTGGTACAGGGCAGTTCTGTGATTGTCAACAGCACAACGTAAACTCATAAACTTGCCAGACAGCACTACATTGGCAGGAGTAGATTGCTTGAGCTTGGTCTACACAATACAAATCAGCTACCAGCATCTACTAGCTATAACTGAACGGTCAACTCGTGACATAACTTCATAAATGTTCACTGTCAATTGAAATGACAGTATAAATTTGCCTACATTCAAACAAAGGAAGAAAGCGTAGTGGTGATGGGATGCGTAATGTAGGCAAGGTGTTAACTCAGCCAAGTATGTAACGCAAGTGATTCTATTATTCCATACGCGTCATGTTTACATGTTTGTCATATGATCAGTCCTACTGATCAGATCTGCGCGGCTACAATATAAATACATGACAGGATGGACAACTCTTTATTGCTGTTTGGGCTAGCAATTATATGCCTACCGGTTACAAAGTTTGAAATCTGGGCCAACAATGAACAAATATGGTGGACCGGCTACCGAACCCACCGTTTTGCCACCACCTAGGGCAGTCACGGGCTCGCAGTGATGGCCATTGATTGGACAATATCGAGATATACCTATCGAGCCCCAATACCCCCTAATAAACTATTAATCGATTGCTAATAAATTAATAATTAGAGCCATTTAATTCCACCATTTATATACGCATAATATATTATACTCCTTATAAATTTGCCTACATTCAAACAAAGGAAGAAAGCGTAGCGGTGATGGGATGGACAATTCTTTATTGGCATAAACCGTCTCAGAGACCCAGTCCCCCCCACACCTTTAATTCCTCAATGCTCGCCCTGCACATGTGCAAGAATGCGCACCCCCCTCCCCCCCCACTGCCTCAACGAATGCGATGACAGCTGCGCCATATCTAAGCCCGCCCTCGCAGCGAACAACCTCAGCGTGTCCTGGTATGTCGAGCAAGGCATGGACACCAGCCCGGCCTCCCCCGGTATTCTAAACGCCCCTTCCTCCCCTCCTGCAGGCATTTGCCGGAAGTGATATTCCGTCCAGCCCCCCCCACCGCACACAATTCCCTGTCAGCACACTTCACAATCGGGATCTCTAAGGTTCTCTCATGGAACTGAAATGTCTTGGACCTCCGCACATTCAGTGCCATTCCCCAGTCATGAAACTGAAAATCCCCCCTGGTTAACATAGACTCTGACAAAGTCACCTGGGACTTCCTCAGGAGGCCCCTGAAAGAGCACAATGCTGCTGCCCTCCAAGCCATGTGCCCTCTATTGAACGTCAAGAGATCGTAGATGATAGATGAAGTTAGTGTAATCAATCGAGGGCTCTCCATTAGCCCTAAGAAAGTGGTTCAAGCCACTAATATAATTCTGAACCGACCCGTACTTAAAGGTACAAACTAACCAGGAGGCGTACAATGCCACCTACTCCTCCAAACATGAGAAAGGTGATCGTGAATCAAGGTGTAGCTCAACAAACTGTAAATATTTTTTGGTTTGGACCCCCCTGGAAATCATGGGAGTTCTTTGCGTAACACTGCACTTGGAATGCCTTCTGTACCGTTGCCAGTGTCGCCAGCATTGTAAGAGAAGAAAGGCTTATCAAAGACAGGACCGTAGCATAGCCTATACCCGAGATCTAACCCTCTGATCCTTTCCCCACCCATACGCTCATTTATGCGGGACAGTGCATCACAGACCCCATTCACCTCGCTCCTTATATCAGGGATGAAAGTGGTCTCCGGGAAAAAAAGCGGAAATGCTGATATTCTCGCATAGGCTTAGCATTGTCAGGGAATCGATGAAAATTCCCGGAAGTCGGGTTTCATACATATTGGTATACGCTGACAGTGCTGCGCCGTTTGAAGCATGTATTAGTAGTATACGCTGCTAGTGCTGCGTCGTTTGCACCACATATCGGTATACGCTGATAGTGCTCCGGCATCAGAAGCACGGATTAGTAGTATATGCTGCTAGTGCTGCAGCGTTTGAAGGCATTAGTGGTATACGCTGCTAGTGCTGTGGCGTTTGCACCACATATTAGTATACTGATGGTGCTGCAGCGTGATACAACGTATTGGTTGGTTGGTTGTTGGAGTTTTACGTCCTGGTAACATCCAAGGTCATATCAGGATCCAAGGTAACATCCAAGGTCATATCGGTATTTAAAGAGGCCTGCACCACAGCACTGACAGTAATAATCAGGACAGTGCTATCTGCCCAATACGGGGACCATCTCAAGCATCCCGCGTACACCCCCCACATTTCCTGGACAATTATGCACCGTAACCCTACTTAGAAGCATCGCTGTAAGTACTTATCACGGGCGCAAACTTCCCAAGTATCCTGGTTTTCCCGTTAAACGTCCGGGCAAATGACAGCCACCAGGCTAGATCTTCCCTAACCCCACTGTTCAAGCATGCTCGATGGAAAGGTTCTATCAGGGTTCCCATTAAGTCATATATATGCCTAGTGAAAGTCCTGGCTCCCCGGATAACCTTGGCGCAGTGCGCCATTGGACACCCCAGCTCCCTTCTAGTCGTCTTCCTACGGCCCTGCAGCTGATGTAGTTCAGTCAATGTCTTGTCTAACTTGTCCTGGGGGAGAGTTAGCTCTGATGTCAAAGAATTTATATTTATCCCAAGGAATCTTATCATAGTATCTACCGTGCTCACCTTCTTAAAGCTTATATAGAACCCTAATCTACGTAAAACATTTATCAATGTCCATTGATCTCTCGGTGCTTCTTCTTTATTCGATCCTACAACACAGAAATCATCTAAATAATTTACTAGGGCGAAGCACCCCCTTCCTAGCAGCACATCTCAGGACAAAGTCAGATATCCCTGAAAAGATGTACGGGCTGGACGACAGGCCCATGCCTATGTCCATTCTACCTAGTAGGCCCTGCCTGCGCCTGTCGTCCGGGTGGATTGAAACCGCCCGGTATGCATCTTTAATATCGACAGTGCATAGAAAGTCACCCCATTCCATTACCTCAGTTACATCGTCAACCCCTTATATGAAATTTTTTTTTAGCAATGTTATTAGTACAATTATTAACAGATTTGCCGTGAGGTCGACTGCAATCTACTATAGTACCGCCCCCGCCATCGTCCTTAGGCACCACAAACACACTGTGAGTGCAAAGTGGCTTAGTGTCCGTCCTGAAAATAACCCCACTGTCGAGTTCTTCCCTAAATTTCTTACATAACAACGGCGTGCCCATGGTAATGCCAGAAACGAATCGTCTCCAGCACTGCCTCCGCACTTCTTTGATTGTTCTGCGAGCGCGAGCGCGCAAAATTCTAAAGAGCGCCAGATTTTCAGCAGTCGGTCTACTGTGGAATCTATGCTGAGCTTTCTTTCGTTCCCTAATAGCCCCCCTTACAGCTGTCAACCAACCATGGAGGCGTCAGACTCTTGGGAGTTGCAGAAGTCTTCGGAACAGTTTTCTCTGCGATCCACCTCAGCATTTCAGTGAAGGAAACAATCACTGATGTCTGGAGTGAACTCCTCGCGGCATAGGGTCCGGAAGGAGGGCCAGTCGGCTTGACCCAGCTGCCAGCTCCTCTCTCGCTCTACGGGAGAAGACCCTTTGCAATTAACAATAATTGGAAAGTGGACACTCCCGCAGAGGTCATTCCAGACCCTCCACAAAAAGTCCAGCACCAGCTCTGGTTCAACAATGCTGAGGTTGATGGCAGAGTATGTTCCGTAGGCGATGTGCAGATATGTGCATGAACCGTCGTTCAATACACACAGTGTATGACCGTCCACAAGGTACTCAATCCTCTTGCCCTTTGGGTTCCTAGTGGTCCCTCCCCACAGTGGGTTGTGGCCATTAAAGTCACTCATAAGTAAATTTGGGGACGGTAACTGGCTCACAAGAGCATCCAATTCTTGTAAGGTGAGAATGGAGCTCGGAGGAACATAGATGGAACAGGGAGTTATAGTCTTATGTAGCGTCAGACGAACAGCTACAGCCTGTAGTGTTGTGTCTAACGCCACTGGCGTACATACAATATCACGTCTAACCAGGATGGAGTAGCCGGCGGCGGCTCGGTCTCCATCCGGTGCAGATTTGTCAAAATTGATGTAGCCTTTAAGACTATAACTCTCAGAAGTTCTCAAGTGAGTTTCTTGAAAGCAAAGGGCAAGAGGGTTGAGGTTGCAGCACAGAAGAGATAACTCTTCAATGCTGCCCTTGAAACCTCTACAATTCCACTGAATTAGAGAACCACCTGTCACTGTCATTTTGGGGCAGTGACAGGTGTTCTCCCCCTCCCCTTAGGTTTGGGGGAGAGACTGCGATCTCGACTAGTCGAGGCCTCAGCCATCTCTACTTCTTCCAGCGCCTTGTATCTGTTTTTTGCTAGGGACAGAGACTAGGTTGATCGGGTACACTAGGTTCAATCATTATGAATCTAGGCCATTGGGTTTGAATTTCCGAACCGGAATCCGAATCTGTTCTTCTTTTTTTTCCAGTTTGAGGGGGGGGGGGGTTTTAGTATCCATATTTAGTTGTTTGGTTATTCGTTATCCTCGCTCCCCACCCACCATGGAGCACTAAAAAAGGGATGTGCAGAGCTGCAGTAACCGGCAGATGCACACCAGAGATACAAGGATAATATACTCTAATATGGCAGCAAGAGCACTAACCAATACTAGATTGACCCTAGCCACCGCCTTCTAGGAGTAGTGAAGAATGAAGAACTAACTATGTATGTATATATATGTATATATATATATATATATATATATATATATATATATGTATATATGTATATATATATATATATATATATATATATATATATATATATATATATATATATAAATACAATATGGTTGAAAATAAATACATTCTTCATATCACGGCTCCTAGAGCTTGGCGTGACCAGCCGATTGATTGGACTGGGCCCTTGTCTAGGTGATTTTCGGGGCCAAAGTGCAGTGTTGGTCCACAAGGAGCCTTGGCCCCTGGCAGTCCTCATGCACCAGGATCCCTTTCTCCACCGACACGAGCTGCGACTCAGGGCAAACGAGTCGCCCCATTTGTCTCCTTTTACGATCTGCAAGGGGGTGCAAGGGAACTATTCTACCCCGGTTCCCCATGGGGGCCATTGACATGTGATCTGCCCCTGCGGTGCCGCTGCAACTGTCGTCGACTGCACCGCTGTTATACGATCCCTCGGTCCAATCATCTGAGTCCGATCATCTCGGTTAACCAGGTCATGGGTCAGCTGGCCTATGACCCAGTTGCACTGCGCCGCCTCGCCACCTTCATTGCGTAATCCTGCCTCATTTGTTTTCGCCCTAGGGCCTCCTGATTGGACGAGGGCGTTCGCTGTAGCTATCCTGCTATCCATGGAGTGATAGTCCCGACCTCCACAAAGTCAGTCCTTGCACTTAAACCTCTTGTGTGACTTTGCCCCGCATTTGGAGCAGACGTGCACATAACGACCCTCCTCCTCAGTGCGTGAACAACCTGCCTCCCCATTCCACGCATAGCACTCTCGGGAATAAGGGTTGCCCATAGATCTCCGTGTCGATCCAGTCTCTTTAGTCCATGTTGTCTTGCCCCTCTGGTTATGCGCACCATAGTGTAGCGCACTTTCCCCATCGTCCTTTTTGGTAAAGGCCGCAAAACCACAAAACTCTGCATTTTTCCTCACCGCTAGAGCATAATCAATGTGCGCGGAGTCTTTATAGTAATCATCTCGCACGTGGCAACTCATAATGTGGATGTGCTCGATGAAGGCGCGATAGTCTGCAGTTATAAGATCTTGCAAGTACAGGCACCAATGTTGATGCAGCCACTAGTTCATGAATTTTTAGTTTCCTGACATCCTTCCCACACAACGTGTACCTCTTAAGGGAGCACTTACTGTGTGAGCCACTGCTGTCGCTCCTCGATCTGTGGTGTGATGTTGCATCGTCCCTCGATCTTCCTTATTAATCACACAACTCTCCTTATCTCCTTGGTCGTGCTTTTCACCGCAATCGGTGCAATAGACCATCTCTCCCTCCACCAAGTTCCGAGCTCTCGAATGCTTGATCTGACCAGCTTGAAATCTGGGCCAACAATGAACAAATATGGCGGACCGGCTGCCGAACCCACCATTTTGGTGCCACCTAGGGCAGTCCAGGGCTTGCAGGGACCAGCCATTGATTGGACAATATCGAGATATATATCCCTAGCGAGCCCCAATGGCCCCATATCAATTATTAATCGATTGCTAATAAATTAATAATTAGAACCATTTAAATCCGGCATTTATATACACATAATATATTATACTACTTATATTTTCAGTTGATACTAGGAATTACGGGTTAACTAAATCAAAAGGAAAAAATAGACAGCATTGTCTAACACATCTGTATCCATCACTCTGTCCGATCTACTATGTTTACCGGTTATCCCACAAATCCCTTATTTTGCAGCACATTAACAACAGAATTTTATCATCACATTCTCTAGTTTATTCATCATTAAAATGTTTGTGTAAACTGCCAGCATTTACCATAAACCAGTGTATCGGTGCTGACAAATGAAACTATTTATAAATATTTATATAAGTTACATGCCCCCTAGTTTTAAGTATGGGCGGCTAGGTTCAAAGGTTTGCATTAAATAGAAGTCAGGATTACATTATATTACAAAAGTCCATATGCCACAAAACCGTAACATTAATATTAACCAAGCGAATAGATCAGGAAAGGTAAAGAGCTAATATTTAATATTCATTGCCATTTCGACATACACTATAGACATACAGTAACATTCAAACCAGATGTACATATATAGACATGTTTCATCCATGTGTAAAAAGTGCATCGAGGGGTGAAATCTCCTGAGAACTCGGTCAGTGGGTCGCAGCCACTGACGGTCATGAAGAAATGGGTTACGGTCATATATATATCAACTGTATGCAGTGCGTGCATGTACACCACCCACACACGCATGCACGCGCACACACCCAATCTGTTGGTCTGTGTAGAATACAAAAACAAACTTCCGGATAAACCCGGTTAATTTCACCAGGAAATAAGAACACTTTATCATAAAGTATATGGCGTAGTAGGACTGGGTTCGTTCCCCAAAACCCGGGTTGGGTTCACACCGGGTGTCCCACTTTCAGGGTGTTGACTTGGCCTATTCTGATGACCATGACAGTGTAATGGGAGACTTTCTGGTCGGTGTCGTGGTTTAGATTCTCAGTGGATTTAGAGTCTACGCTTGGGGTTCTGCGCATGCGCGTATTCGATTAATACGACCCAGGCTACTCTGGCCACCCAAGTTGCTAGAAATTCAAATAGAACACTGCGAGTGGAGTTGACAAAAACATGTGCCGCATGCTAAAAGTATTTGAGCTAAATAATATATATTTAGCGAATTGAAGAGTTAATGCCTTGACCACATTTGTGCGTGAAAAGGTCGCTCGGGTGACCTGAGTTGATTATCTGCATAGTCCGATGAAAACATCAAATTTTCAAAACCAAAACAATTATCTAAATTTGATACTACATATCTAACTTAGATACTGGTGCACTTATTAAACATTTGTCATCACGCTGAACGGAATACTGATGTAATTGAATAGAACCTGCTACTGCAGAAGGATATGCCAAAATGCGCATGGTTACACTTCAAATATCTCGAAAGTTAGGCATTTAAAATAAAAGTTACTTCAAACTAAAGTAAGGTACATTATACCGATCAGCCTAATGTATTTATCTCAGAAAATGTCAGAAACTCAAAACCATCAGACTATGCAACTTCAATCAAATATGCTGAAATGGCGTTCGATTTTGACGCATGCACAGAACCCAGAGCGTAGACTCTAAACCCACTGAGAATTTAAACCATGACACCAGATTACATGCTAGGCGGCAGCAGCCGACGGGTCTTCTGCACCAATCACTAACCTACACACCCACCACACACCTACACCACCACCACTCACCTACACCACGCACACCTACACATCAACCACACACACCTACCCCACCACCACACACACCCACCACCAACACACACATACCTACACTCTCACCACATCCCTAAACCCCCACCACACACCCACCTACACCACCAACACACACATTCCTTCACCCCCACCACATGCCTAAACCATCACCACACACACCATCAACATACACACACCTACACCATCACCACGCTCCTAACCCCTCATCACACACCTACACCACTAACATACACACCTGTGTGGTGGGGGTGTAGGGGTGTGCTGAGTGGGTATGGTGGGGGAGTGGTTGGGGTGTAGGTGTGTGGTGGGGGCTCAGGGGATGTGGTGGGGGTGTAGGTCTGTGTGGTGGGTTTTGATGGTGTGTGTGGTTGGGGTGTAGGTAGGTATGGTGGGTGTGTAGGTGTGTGTGGTGGAGGTGTAGCTGATTTGTGGTGGAGGTGTGGGGTGTCTTGCAGAGCGGCACCTCACAATCTTTAGCATGCCTAAACCCCCACCACACACCTAGACCCCCACCACAGCCCTAAGGCTAAGCCCCTACCACCCCACGACACCCCTCCACCCACAGCTACACTCCCACCACACACACATCACACCTACACCCCCACCACACACACCTACACCCCCACGACATCCCTAAACCTCCACTCCCACCACACACCTACACCACCAACACACACCCCTGTGTGTGTGGTGGAGGTGCAGATGGTTTGTGGTGGAGGTGTAGGGGGGGGGGGGGTCTTGCAGACCGGCACCCCACAATCTTTAGCATCCCTAAATCCCCACCACACACTTACACCCCCACCACACACACCTATACACCCAGCCCATACATGCCACCACACACACCTATACCCCCTACACCCCCACCAGAGACACCTAAACCCCCCACCACACACTTCAGTGTTTGGAAATGGCAAATTATGCAAGACCTTGGTCCCTCACGTGTCGCCACCTGCCAGTAGTATATTGCAAAAGGTGTTGCAACGAAAGTCTCCCATTGGCTAGTATGTGTTTTACTGGTCGCTGTTATACACCACACTTTTCCGTCTGGAAGCACAGGGACTAACTAAACGCCAATCCCTTGTCACAATCACATTGATTTCAACAATGTAGCAAAATCTACATAATCTGGAATCAAACTCGGCATTTTATTTTAGATCTATTTGTAATGCACATCCATCACAACATCTAAAACTTATTATTGTGGACGCAGATAACTGGGTAAATGAAATGATCACATAAATTCTTAATTTAAGAAACAAAATATATTCTTCACATATATCTTCATATCTACCCACTACTTTTGATTTGAAAAATATAATAAAACATGTAGTTTCAGACTTCAAAAGTCCAATCGAGAGTACTTTGGAATTCTCTCACATAACATAAGTCATTTCATCAACTCTGTGCTGATATAGATAACCACTGGATGAGGGAACGAGTAGCTAATCTTCTCTGATTGTGGGTATGTGCGAATAACGCCGATCGCCGGAAATCGGTTGGGCAACGAGAGCAACGCTAGCTCCATTCAGCTGCGCGGAGGTGCTTTACAGCAGGCATTATCTTTCAGTTCGCCAAAAGGGGGGTTTTCTAGCACAATTTAGCTCTTGTTTTGATGACATAGAACACAGATTTCTCTACATCTTCATTTTTTAATTGTCTCAATCGGACCAGTATCAGTTTCAAAAGTTATTGGTTGAATTTTAAGTTATACTTTTCTCCACAAAATCTTCATCAAATCACTTAAAGGGGATTAAATTATCTTATCGAACTATGAAATTGTTGTTCCTTCATTAGTTGTCTACATGTGAAATTTTAAGGATGTTTGATCGATTCACAAAGGAGATATTTGACCCGCAAGACTTTTGCTGTCACTCTCACGACTTGACATTCACGCCTCGGCACGGCTCATCTCAGGCCGCCGTGGGGCAGACCAGGTGTATATTATAAGGCTGGCTATTCACCACCAACTTCATTATCCGGCATGGCTTTTCTTATATTTAAATTGGCAAAACTTTCTGAATATTTACTTTAAAAAATATTTAATAACCATATTACAGCTCTTGTCATGTCAATTGAGCAGTACAAGTATTATATATTATATATATAATATATAATAAGTCTTTTATTTCAAAAGTTCTGAGAGTCTGAAGTACACAATCTTAATTTTATATTCAAATTGGCATAACTTTATTAATATTTACTTTTTTTTTAAAGAAATATATAATAACCCTTTCAAAGCTCTAGTCATGAGAATTGAGCGGTACAACTTACAAGTTTAATCTAAATCTGTCCTGTATTACAAAAGATATGAGATTATAATTTGAATGTTGGACTAATTTGAAAATTTTAGGAGGGTACCTACTTAGGGTTATATTTAGGGTTATAGTTTTATTTATGGTTAGGATTAGATGTAGGGTTATAGTTCTGGTTCTGCAAATTCAAATGGTTTAAAGGATATTTCAACCGGAAGGTGGCGATCGTCGTAAGCATAGCCTGAGATTTATGTTCACGATTCGTCGTAAGCATAGAGGGGGTGTAATGACATCACAAGACAACTTTCAGTGGCCATATTGGATTACATACAGAAGGCTTGCAACTGCATACACTGTGCGTATTTACTGATTTGTTTGTTTATTTGTCACTGTTTTGAGCAGTTTGGCCTCAGAAGTTGTTGATAAAGTGCTGTAAGTAAACACATTGGTCCGATTGGATGTAAATTGCCCAGAACCTCTCAGAAGACAAGAAAACTCTGTTTTACTGCATCTGCAACTGCATGCATTCACAACATGGCTAGGGAGGGTGCTCATAATCCAAGATGGCTGGCCGCTGACTGATGACGTCACGTGCACTCCCTCTATAGCCACAGCCTTATATAATATAATATTATAATACATTTTAATACCGACCCACCCACGGGGAGGCTAATGACTAACACGCGTATAGATAGATATTTGAATTGAATTGAATATACATAAACAATACCCACAGATGATTTCGACAAAATCCAACAACCGGAAACGGAAATAGGCCTCTATGGGCGCCACCATTTGTAAACTCGTGTTGAATAACATGATAATCCAAATCCATCAAACGGAAACGGAAATCGGTCATCAAACTTCGGTACGGAGCAAGCAGGATGGACGACAGCGATTGGTTAATAATATATCAAAACAAATGCCCACTGCCATATACTTTGCCGATACGTGCAGTTCAAAACTTAGTTTATTCAAAATTAAAAGAAATAAATAACAATTTGGCATAAACATGGATGCACAAATGAAATATTAATAGTTTACTCCGCGGAAAGGACGGCCGTATTCCGGTCACCCGAGTTGATAGAATTTCAAATCGAACACCTCGAGTGGAGTAAAAAAAAATAAAAAAAATCATAAAATACTTTGCTGTAGTTATATCGGTGGGTCGGTCCTAAGCATTGCTTATTCATATTATATTTAATATTCATGGAATAATAATCATTCATTATAATTATTATGCATACACACATCTTTAATTTGATCTTACTAGTAAACAGGATAGATAGTAGCACCAGTGTATCTCACCCATCGTGCTCTCGTTCCATCCCAGCCATAGCATCGGGATCATTTGTAATTGTGTGATTATGTCTTGATTGAATGTGTTGATTACTGCCACTGACACAAGTTGTGCTGTCGGTGACAGTGAACGTGTGACAGTCTGTGTCATCATGGTGTTCACTTCCGACGTCTGATTCTATAAAGACAGGAGTGAGGTAACTTTCGTCCGTTTCCATACATTCTTCGTGGGATTGGATTAGTTCCTCTAAGGAGACTTCAACACTATCATGATGTTTTATAACAACATGATTAGCCATAATACTAGATGGTTAGAACCTACGAAACCTATCGGTTTTGCACACGACAGGCTGTTTACGAAGGTTCCCCGCCTCTACCATCTACTGCGCTCTCTGTTGACATATTTTGATTTCACCGCCAACACGCCGGGCACCTATGGATTATCGAAGTTTACCATGTTGGTTGCTCATCACAAACCATGACTGAGACTAGTGAGTGCTCAGATAGCTCTAGCGGCATAACTCGATGGCTTTTGAATAGACGAGATCACCGTTCCTACAGCGCATGCGCTGAAAACGGGGTTGGAAGCAAAGCAAATGCGTACGGCCATTGAGTTGGCTGACATGCGTAGGGCAAAACTTCGATTTTATTCAAAATTAATAGAAATCCATCACAATTTGGCATAAACATGCATGCACACATGCAATATATCGATCTGATGAATATATCCAAGACAGAACTAACTTGCTATCCGGACCACACTTCGTCCACACCTCTGTCTATCTGCTGGCCATGCTCCTCCTTGATAATGTCTGAAAAGAGTTCCAGAAGGGGGCCCACCAGTATTTCACTTTCTACTCTTACTCTGTCTGTGTCTTTGGCTCACCAGCTGGTCACCATAGAGCAAATAGACGCTGTCCTTTGACTGAACTCTCCTCATTTCTCTTTCCTATACTCTACCCTTTTTTTTTCTCTCGGGCTTACTTCTACCCCTGATCAAGGGAGTTGTTTGCTTGGGTGGGGACCTGTACCTTATCGTTTCTCTCGCTTTGTTCTTGTTGCTGGAATCTGCTGGACCCACCTTTACCCGTCTCTTCCTCCTGAACCCTTGCTGCTGTTACTGGATACAAGTGCTCTGCTACCGCCGGACCGGATTGATTCGGGACCGCCCCAACGCTTTGCCGTTTTGGTTTTGAATGTTGTAAAGACATCCCCAGCTTCTACACCCGTCCCACCTGAAGATTAATCTTCAACCAAAGAGTGGACTGATTTATCAGGGTCTTTCTATATTGCTGCAGTACTGCAGCCGGTAACCATTGTAAGGTTGCGAACCACCCCAAAAGCAAAGCCATAGTTAAACATTTTGAGCTAAGAAACAAACAAAATAATGTCAGCTTTAGGCTGATATCCACATGACCATTATTAAGTTTTGTTCTAAATTTTAAAATGTCAAATGTGTCAACAGAAACCGGTTTTAGAGAAATATATAACCAATGTCTGATTAACCCTACTCATTTCCTAGCTCTAGATATGTCATTAACCATAGGATATAAATAAAAACATGAATAAAATAAGTAAAACTAACTCTGGCTATGGCTCTAACACTAGTCTGAGTGCCCAGATTTGTCTAAATCTAAATGCACATGGCATAAGATGTGATGATTATATTGATGTAAATGCAATGCTGGATAAAAGAGTAACATCTTAATTTATTATATATATTTTTTAGTTGGTATTCTATGTTTCAAACAAGAGCTGAGATGAGCTGAAACTAGCACATTTCATAGCTGCACCTAGTGTATTAGCATTAGCCATGTACTTCTCACAGGTTTGTTTTTCTTCCATGCATCCCACAATGTACCGCGCCACTGGAATGGTGATGTAGTCTATTATTGCCATATTACTTCAGAAAATATACCAGACTGACCATTATTGGTGCTATTCACGCCGCGGCCATGTTGAAACCAGTCCGAGGACGCATCTGCAAGGTGCTGCTCTGCATTTGAGCATAGATGGCTATTCGTGGTGTGACATTATTAACCCACCGATGTTTATCCAGTGATTCTTATAGGTGGTGTGATATTAATCCCAACTAGTCTTAGTAATTACAAATTAATAAAAGCTTTAAAAGGGCTACAGATATTTTAAAAATATATATATATTAAGAAAGTTATACAATTTTGAATTTAAGAAAAGATTGGCAACCAGGGTTGTTGTTTTTTTAATTTAATTTTTTTATTTTTATTGAGGCTGTATTTATACTGTCCATAGCATATAAGCCCGGGTACCCAGGCTTGTTTTCAATGCTGGCCAGTTGTAGTGTTGGTGTTATTTTACCACACAGTGGCTGCTGATAAGGTATTTGATTGCCTGAATTTCTGTAGATAATTGGTTGGTATGGTTAGTAGCCTAAGTTAGGTTTTTTGGATTTTCTTGGTATATATGTATTAATTTTTCTACTCTTATTACTAGACTAGCCTACTCCTATTTACATATCATAGGCTTGTACGTAGCTGTGTGGTGTGTTATCTGGCTACTTTTGGCATGGTTACCTTCCATTGGGCGTTCCGCTGGTGGGCCGTGACATATCACATGCCCTTTGCAGTGCAGCTTACTGGGGGTTTCCTAGCCTTATTTTGCACAGATATTTTTTGTAAGTTTTTAGGTCAGGAATTTGTCGTTCCTTTACTGTTTGGGCATTCCACACCTTGGCAGCCATTTCCAGCGTGCTTCTCTCATGAGCTTTTATTTGGCTTCTGGTCTGCTTTAGTAGTGGCACATTATTTGCTCTAGTAGCCCTTTGTGGTTTTGTTGCAACCAGTCCGAGGGTGAGCAACTTTGTTGACATCGCCTACTGTTCATCCTCAAAATGCATCTGATCATCACCTAATTTTCATGAAAATTGACCAATAAATAGAAAAATGGTATGCAAAAATAAATATGATAGTTTCAAAAGTGAATATCTTCAAATTTTACTCCTTTAATTTCTGTCATGGTTCATACACATTAGCACACAGCAGTGTCTTATGGCCATTTCCAATACCCAACGCATACTCAACCTCGTTCTGATGCCTAATTAGGTCATGCGTGACTAGTGTGAATAACATACTCTTCCGTAATTTGAATTAATATTGACAACAAATAGCTAAATATGGATAAATTTTAAAACACCCAATATAATGTCCTCAAGCATACAAAAACAGTAATTGTGTTCCCGTCTTTAACAGACTTATGATGGTCACATGTTGAAATGGCCTTCTTGCTAAACTACATATGGGAATGAGGACAAGACTAACGAGGTCACAAGATGTACCTAATTTGTTAATTGTGTCCTAGATAAAAGATTCACCCGGTACTTGTAGTACACGGGTGAAGGACAACGTAGTGTAAATATGGGCAAAAATAGGGTTAGTATGGAACATGAACTAGAAACTGTGGCTCCAGTATCAAAAGGCTGCCCATATAGGCACAGAGTTGGTGAAATGGGAGAGAATGCAAAAAGATAAGATGGTGGTGCTAGGACGCTGTCGATTTCAATTTGAAATCGTATTAAACTAGCTATTTTATTATATTTTCCAACTCAAAGGTAGCGGGTAAATATGAAGACATCTACAAAGAATTAATGTTGCTTCTTAGATTGTGAATTTAGGCTCTCATTTCATTCAAGCGCTTTTTCGACCGTTTTTATATAGGGTTGGTATTCACCTGTCTACTGCGACTGCGAGTACCGGGTGAATCCTTTATCTAATTGTGTCCCTGCTTAATGGCTTTATCAAAATAGTTGTCCAAAGGGATGATAGTGTACAGTCGCTGATTATTCTTTCCATGTTGTCCCAAATCATTAGTTAATGGACCAGTATTTAATTCAGTTCAAAACTTTATTTTCCACTCAGCATTGTGGTAGTTACATAAATTGGTCCACATAGTAGGTACATATAACAATAAATCAACTAAGATACAAATCTTATAATAAGATCTTCAAATACCAGTCATGTGTTGCATCAATCGGTATACATGTAGTAGAGCAAAGATTATTTCTATTACGTAGGATAGCATATACTATAAAAAAAACCTTTATCTGTTATGAACGGCTTCTACTCTGTTCCCAGATTGTGATATTATCTTCTATATTGAGGATGCGGCCGTATCTTTCTACCCTTACTTCTTTTTATTTTGTTCACCTTTTACCCAAGTTGACCTGGTTTTAAATTTCGGAACCGGAACTTACTTTCTCAGTAGCGCATGCCGGGACCGCTCTCTTCCTAAAACCATCCAAGATGGTGGGTAACTTTTCACGTTGTACTGTTCTAAATCTTCTAACATCTCACCATGTATAATATATATAAGTGTTTAGTTTACATATTTGTGATCTTTATAATCGTAGAATGTTATAGATGCTATTATTTACTGTTTTCACAGATAAGTTGTCTTGTAACTGCTTGTGTTATTCTCGGGTGTTCACATTATGGTACGGATGTCAACACAGATGTGACTGCAAGTGTGCTTAATCAATGAATCATCATTCATGTCTGAATGAACTCGGTGAAATGTTTGATGATGCTCTCTGTTTAGTGGATAATTTGTTTCAAAGCAAGAGAACATGATGGAGTGTGAATAATATATTTAGACCCTGTATAATTGTTATTTTTCCAATTACGTTTTGATGGATTGTTTTTACTACTGTCTGAATCTGTTCCGTTCGGCATCAGGTCAGTCGCTGACTTCAGCGGTCTATCATTAGTACAACCTGTCTGCAACACGTATAGCACACTGTTGAGACTAATAAACCACTGTAATACGAGTATGTCCTAATGTTGGGTATGTGACAAAAAAATTCAACAGATCCTAACACAAACATATCATTGCAAAGGTATTGGACATACCTTTCTAATGATACCCAAAAATCATCGTCCTGTGACACTTTATAAAGCGTTTTTTATGGGTAATTTTCGTCCATTGTTTCAATGGAAAACCAGTTGAATTCTGTGACCCAACGCATGGCTTCGCGGCGATCAGTGGTATTTGCACAGACAGCTAGCTACATTGTAAGCAAAAGTTAAAGTGCTGCGGATCAAATAACTCTCTTGGCAATCTATCAAACATAATTAAAATTTCACAACATGTAGAGAACTAATAAAGGAACAATATTTGCATAGTTTGATAGGATATTTTAATTTTGTGGAGAAAAGTAAAACTTGAAATTCAACTATCAACTTTTGAAACTAATACTGGTCCAATTGATACAATTAAAAAATGAGGATGTAGATAAATATGTGCTCTATATCATGAAACCAAGAGTTAAATTGTAGCTAGAAAACCCTCCTTTTGGCGACCTGAAAGGTAACACCTCCTGCAAAACAGCTCCGCATGGCGGAATGGGGCTTGCAATATCGTCGTTGCCGAACCAATTCGCGGCAATCGGCGGTATTCGCACATAGCTACTAATGTAGGTCATCGCAACTGTCGATTTCTTAAGATCGGTGCCTTGGGTCCGATGAGACCGATCTTGTCACGTCTCCTTCTAAGAGGCGTATCTGACTGACACTATCTAATAGTTATCCTTACAAATTGATACTTGTTGCTTCCTAGCCAGGCGCTCGGCATTATTAGGACAGGGCAAGGACTGGTGTGCTCAGTGTCAGGATAATGTGACTGAGTGGGATACCAGGTAATGGTGCCGGCGACCTATAAAAATTATATATATATGTAACAAAAAACCATCAAATATGTGTACCTATCTCTGTTAAAGCTGTACGTGTATAATTAATATTTGTTATTGTCATTAAACATCATCGGTTGACCACTAAAATTCCCTGTGTTTCCAACATTATGAATTAGAGAAGTGTCCTATTTAGGACTGTTAAATAGACTAATTATAAGAACATTTCTTTGTAGTTTCTTTATTAATGGTCAGATCCTGATCAAACTTCACCAAGGTTCTTCATATGGCAAAACTGATAACAAAAAAATTAGATCAGAGGCAAATGCAGGTTTCCATGGCAACCATAAAGCAATCACTCCCACCTACAATATGACGTCAACTTTAGCTGTTTTTAAATAATGGTCAGATCCTGGTCTGGCAAATCACCTCAGCTTATCAAAACATAAATTAGATCAGAAAAATGTAGGTTTCCATGGCAACCATAATATAATCATGCCCACAACTGCAGTTTCTTTATTAATGGTTTGTTCCTGATCAAACTTGATACGAAGGTTCTTGCTATGGGAAATCATCTCAGCTCATCAAAACTGATATTAAAAAATTATATCACATAAAAATGTGGGTTTGCAAGGCAACCATTATACACAACTGCCTGACACCTACAATACTCTGCCAGGTTCTAGACTTGCGATTCAATTTTAGTCATTGTATGACCATTTTTAGGAAGAAAAAATGCTAAAGATTCACGTTCTAATAGTTAGCGTGGACATTCCTGGGAGTGTTCCCTCTGAATTTTGCATCTGTAGGCTTGAATAGCTTAGTAAAATGCCTTTCAAATGTCTTACAACAATCAAAATAGTCTCTATAGCCCCGTTCACACTGGTCCGTTAAGTCGCCTCAACTAGTTCGCCTCCTATAGTTCGCCTCAAATTGGTCGTGTGGACACTACTCTGAGGCGAATTAAACCTGAGTCGCCTCATCTAGTTCGCTTAAAGTAAACCACCTCGCGAGGTAGTATAGATGAAGCGATTCAGCTGGTTCCCGGGCGGCGATAGTATCAAATAGTAGTGCGTGCCGGCAACAGGGCGAGCAGTAACTAATCACTGGTGCCCGGCAGTGTTAGGGCCCGATTACGCCGAAATCTAGTGAATGCGATCATATTTAACAGAATTACAGACTCAAATAATGAAATTTAATTAAATTAACCTTAAATTCCAATCGATATTAACGTAGCAGCTACATCGGCGTCGAATCGACTAGTGAAAACTAAACAAATAGCAGCGCTCGCCAGATACAGATGGGGGTTCTTGCTCATGCGCAGACATCGATTTCCGCCTTAAACAGCTCCATGTGTGGACACGACACTAGTTCGCCTCCTCTAGTTCGGCCTAAAGTTGTGCTGTGTGAACAAGGCTTTGCTTTGCTGAAATCTCTGGTGCTTCAAAAACAGAAATAACAAGGGTACTGGGGTGCCTTTTCCTGACTCTACTCTGCCTGAGATGAGGTCGCAAAACGTACAAGTTTATTGGTCAGGCGATAGTGGCACCCGCGGCGGATTGTGGGGTACCTACTTTAGCAACAACTTCTGAGGCCAAACTGCTCAAAACAGTGACAAATAAACCAACAAATCAGTAAATAAGCACAGTGTGGCCAGTTGCAAGCTGTCATCCAATATGGCCACCGAAAGTTGTGTTGTGACGTCATTGCAGCACCTCTATAGATGGGGAAACAACAATACTTAGAAAATTGGGGTGAAAACATACTGTAATTATGAGTTTATTTAAAAGAAATTAATTTTAATTAAATGTGTGATTATACCAGTCAATTACTAAACAATAAACTTATGTTGGCTCCACTTAATCCCCTCCATGTCATATATTACTTAGTGATTTCATTTGATCTGCTACACTGATGTTCCGGAATACACATATCAATGGCTTCTGTTCAGCTAGACCATATAAATGGCTGATAAATATGTCCAAATCAGGAATCTACCAGTAGTATATCATCCTTTTTTTGTTTTATTTCTGCATTGCATTTATGTTTAAAAAAAAAAAAAAGTACTACCCTGTATAGCCACTACCATCACCACCACCACCACAGATGACCACTCCGAAATTAAGACTTTCATTGGGTTGATTAAAAAAGATCTTAATGCGTGATTGAAGAGGAAGATCTGAAGTATTTAATTTAACCTAAGAGCAATTTTATCTGAAAGGATTAAAAATCAGAGATAATAGTGAAAGTTGGGATATTCTGAGTGTCAGTGCCAGTGGTAGCCATACTGGATCATGGCCTCAAACACTATTTCCACAAGAACTTCCAATTGGCTGATATATATATATTTTTAAAGCTGAATGTGAAATTTAATAGAAATTTGCTTTCAAAGCACAGATGACTGGTATTTGGGGTAGTTTAGTGTTGTCTCTATGACAGTGCCATTTGTTTTACCCATCGCATGTTGTGAGTGTAAAAAGTGCCCTTATGTCCGACCAGACGGGATTGCAGAATGACTTAGAGCGCCCATCTCCGGTGCTGGTGGGGTCATGGGTTCGAACCCTGGTCGAGTCAAACCAATGACTTAAAACTTGATACTTGTCGCTTCCTAGCCAGGCTCTTGGCATTAATAGGATAGGGCAGGGACTGGTTGGCTCAGTGTCAGGATAATGTGACTGAGTGGGATATCAGGTCATGGTGTCAATGGCCTGGTTTCCCAGTGTGGCAGCACTATAAAGTCGCCATGAGTGCGCACTGCCACAAGTCGGTACCGTCTTGATATGACCTTAGATGTTGCTAGGACGTAAAACAACAAACAAAGCGACATCGAGAATGATCTGTTTACTAATGTAAAACAAGAAATGTTTTGCTTTCTTGAGGGCAGCAGGGCTCTACCACCTCGTAGTTTATTGGATCAATCTTTGCCAATTTACTAAGAATGAATTTTACCTGTAATTTTATTTTCCTTGACTAATTTTTTATAATTGTGAGCTTTTAAATGTATGTCTTTTACCTCTGTGTAAAGTGATGGTTAAACGAAAATGAACGAGTCATATACACTTCTCGCCGTGAATATGGCTTTTCTTGCCGACATGGTGTCAAACAACAACCAATCAATCATTTTTGCTTTCTTTCTAGGTGCGTGGTCCGAAAAAGCATCTAAAGCGCCTCCATGCGCCCAAGCACTGGATGCTGGACAAGCTTGGGGGGAACTTCGTAAGTAAATCTTTCAATGAACATTTAACATAAGGGAGTGTAGGTATGTGTGTAGTTTTTTAGAATGCATTTGATCTCAATGGAACGAAATTTAGGTATGTGCCAAATCGCCGATCAGCGGCGGATATTTTCTTACACAAAACTCATCCAGCAAATCCCACCTGGTTTGTGGAGGGGTGCAGAAAAATGCTTCTGTCGGTTTGCATTGGGTATTCGTAGTCTTTTATGTAGTGAGGGAATCCCGTTACAGCCTGGTTTTAAAATATTTCAATTTGGTCAACATTTGCTATTCCAATAACATGCTTTTTAAAATATATAATAACCATGTTCTTGTCGCATGAATTGAGCAGTACAAGCTTCATCCAAATATATTACCGGCCTCTTTTATTACAAAAGATTTGGGACTTTTTTTTTTTTAAAGGCCCATAATTAGACCCGTTTTCCTAAGTTACAATCGACATTAATTTCTTTATTTACGTGTTTTTAAGTTCCATTCCATCTCTTACCATTGGTATGTTCCATTGTCATTGATATAAAATGCGTTTAAAAAAAATCACACAGGTACAATGTGCTGGCCACACTGTGCTAGCCATGAGTTCATATTGTGAGTTCAATGTGCAATTGAATACATACTCTTGACTTGTGAAATTAAACGGTTCTGTCACTGATACATATGGTTGTTCATATTGTGCCCAATTCTTAGGCCCCCAAGCCATCTAGCGGACCACACAAGACACGTGAATGTCTGCCCCTCATGTTGTTCCTGCGTAACCGTCTAAAGTATGCCCTGACCTACACAGAGTGTAAGAAGATCCTGCACCAAAGACTCATCAAGATCGATGGCAAAGTGCGCACGGACCAAACCTATCCTGCTGGGTACATGGGTGAGTAGTTGCTAAATTCTTGTGCTGTTTGTACATGTTGTTTACTTCACACACAAGGATCTGAAGCCAAAATGATCACTAAAACATTTTAAAAGATTTGAATCAAATTGGACTAGTGCTGCCCAGCCGTCATGGGCAGTAAATTAACTTTTTTTTAAAGCAGAAGGAAAAAAAGCTTTGGAGGAGGATGCGATGGGCGTTAGTTCAATTCCTTACAACTTGGTTTGTTAGTTGTTTTACGTCCTAGCAACATCTAAGGTCATATCAGGACGGAATTGGGACAGAATAGGGGATTAAAAGTCTCAGCAATTTCGTAGTTTTCCGCGATTTTTATATTCTCAAAATGCCAATGACAACAATTGGACAGGCAGAATCCTGTTTTTATTACCTACGGTGTTAACCAGACGGGGTGGCCGAATGAGTTAGAGTGTCCGTCTCCTGTGTTTGTATACCCTGGGTTCGAACCCTGGTCGAGTCAAACCAATGACGTAAAAATTGACACTTGTCGCTTCCTAGCCAGGCGCTCGGCATTATTAGGATAGGGCAATGACTGGTTGGTTCGGTGTCGGGATAATGTGACTGAGTGCGATGGGATATGAGGCTATGGTGCTGGCGGCCTGGTCTCCAGGTGGGGCAGTACTATAAAGACACCACGAGTGCGCACTGTCACAAATCGGTACCCGTCCTGATATGACCTTAGATGTTGGTAGGACGTAAAACAACAAACAATCCTACGGTGTTGCTAGGATATAGAACCAAACAAGTAGAAAATCAAGGTGTGATTGCAGGTAGAAAAGGGGAATTGGCAGCAGTGGTGATAATCACAAGGAGTCATAGTATGGTGCTTTGATAGTGGTTCTTGGGATAGTTACTTCCGGGAATTTTCTGTGATTCCCTGACAGTGCTTAGCCTATGAAATAATAGTAGCAAATTCGCGGAAATTCGACGTTGTATAGTTATAAGTTATACTCATTAATACAGGAGCATTATGCTAAACATTTTCACATAAGCTCACCATATATTTCTGTGGGTTTTTTTTTTTTGGAGAAGACCATTTTCATCCTGATTTTTGACTGCATTCACTAGCAAAAGTTAATATATTTTGTCAATAATAGTTTCCAACCACCAAAGCTATTCCTATTACTGGCCTCTTCGAAGCCATACTAATTCGGTTACCCGTCACTCCTGGTCAATGTGAAGCCAATATTAAAATTCAGTACACCCTACGGTCGCTGACTGTCCTGACAATCAGTTTGGCATTACCATGGGAGGATACATTCTCCCCCTTTCCTCCATTTCCATCTAGTTAATATAGAACCCCTCTCCTCAGAATCCCTACCTATCTTTATGCTAGCTTAACAGTATAAATTTCTGACATACACACAGCTCAATTTCTGATGTTTAAAGTTGCTGGCCAGCATTGAAAACAAGCCTGAATACCCAGGCTTATATGCTATGGACAGTATAAATACAGCCTCAATTTAAAAAAAAAAAAAAATTCTCAGCTTCACCTGGGTTATACCAGTATATATTGTAGGCCCCTTCGAAGCCATACTAATTCAGTCACCTGATAGTCATGGTCAATCTGAGGCCAATATCAAAATCTAGTTCACCCAAACGGTCGTTGACTAACTTGTGTTAGATTGGCATTACCATGTGTGCATACAAATATGGAACTGATGGCTCGGGTTATGGGGCTTTTCCCCTTAGATAACCGTTTTATTAATGTGTACTGGCAACTTCCCTTTTCCTGTCTTGACATGACTATTTTTAGGGCGTAAAACTCCAATAAGCATTCAACTTAATACAAGGTATTTTTAATATACCAGGACATATAGTGGGGCGGATATGTGAAATTGGTGTGCACTCCTGGAAAGAAGCATGAAACTTTGTCCTAGGGGTTTTTTGGGTATGCTGATTTAAAAAATTATGGGTACCACGACGCCACTACAACGGTTCCCGCCCCAAATTAAGAAATTCAAAATGGCTGCCTCAAAACACGTTTTTGCCCATAAAACGGCTCTAAGTGCCCCAATTACTATGATCTTGATGTCTATGCCTATGTTTTTAAAGTCAAGGAACCCAATAAAATACATTTGAACTTTCATAACATACATGTTCATGGTGAAAATATTAAAAAAACGCTCATAACTTCAATTTGTTTGCAACAGCATGTATGTAAGTGTACCGATTACCATCTATACCTGTGCCGCCTATACCAATGTTAAGGAATCAGAATGTAGGATCTGATGGTGTCGTACATTCTAATAATGGGACACATATGCCATAGAACTAAATGACTTGAACGAGTTCCAAGAATTACCACCAGGGGTTGTGGATTGTTCCAGTAGCCTATACTCTCAGTACTATTCAGCTATGAAGTTATCAGTTACCTCTTTTTGAATATGTTTTGCTCAGAACAGCTGGTACTGGTTACGGCAAAAGTGTTCCTTTAAAACATTATCAAATTATTGATCTTCTTACAAACTTCTTACTCTCGGCTACACTGTCCTGAACAAAAGCACAACTGTGTACATGGCAGATTTGCCTTGACACACTTGCATCTTTTAGTGCAGTCCTTTTTACATCCACATTTTAACAGTTCTTGACAACCTTTGGCTGCCTCTGGGAGAGTGGTCCAGCATGGAGTCCATGGAGAATCATCTTTCGCTCTCTCCCAGCCCCATAAATCTGGTGATGGAACATTGGGTTCTCCTATAAGTGACTGTCCCCAGATATGCCATGCCTGAAAAACAAACCTTTTCACATGCTATTCTATGCCATGTAATGTTGGAGGAATGTTTACCATCTTACGGTTATGAGTGAACAACTGCTTCCTGGCTTCATTCACATGGCTAAGTGCTGATGTTCGCTGATACAAAAGAACAACATATCTTTCTATTTGCTCCATTTCGTCTGGGGATATCTGAGTTGGCGCATGAGATAAACGAAAGAAAGTAGGTGTGAGCTGAGGCATATTACGCCATACAGCCCAAGCTGTTTTCTTTCCAATTCCATAGAAGGCGAAAACCGTATCACATCCTGATATCGCATGCAAGAAGAGAATACCCCATGATGCATCGTTGCCTAATTCAGCTGAAATCATGTGACAGGGGATGTAGCGTAGTTTAGATCCATGACCAAATGCTACCCATATTTCACAAGACACTTGACACAGCAATTGCAAGAACCACCACGTCGGTATCTGTTGCATGTATCATCAGCTTGGTAAATCCTTGATGGAACGAATGGGAAGCATGAAACAGTAGCCGTGTGTCTGCTTCTTCATGAGTGCAGGACAAGTCGGAGAGGTCGGCTATGGGAGATGAAACAGCATTCTTGCCATGTGTGGAGATGACTAGCTTACTTTGAGGGGGTTGAAACTCCTGTATTGCATTGGCTAGAAGTTGTTTGAATCTCAATGAAGGAAGTTATTCCAGTTACCTGGAATGTTAGTGTTGTTGGCAACCCGGAGATGGTTACCAGCTCCACGTTTCTGTCGTGTTTGTGCCTTTAGACTGTCCTTATATACATCCCAAACAACATCCAAACAAACAATGTCTTGTAGCGTGCATTCTAAATAGGGCAAGAACACCAGTTGGGAATAGTCCTGGAATGTTTTGACACAAACCTTCGACTTCTTTGGATCAAGTGTGTGCACAAGGGCAGCACCATCGACGATCTTGACATCAACATTTGGTGCAGATTCCAGTTGAGGTACCAATGATTCCAAACATTCCATCAAGTCAGATTTGTTTGTTTGGTGCATTGCGTGATTTGATGCCAACGATGGAGGCCAGGCATGATTTTCATGCATGAAGAAGGCATCCATATCACTGTCTCTAGCTTGGCATGATATATACATCCTTGAGAAGAGATGAACATCATTATGCAGGTTGGAGATTATAGAAGCGGACTTTGCAGGTTTCTTTCCCGAACTAGAATTTAACAGAGGTAGACTGTTCTTGTGTATGGTGTCATTGAATGCAGTGATATTGGCATTGACACGTTCCGCAACAAAATTCTGGTATTGTGTTTTGCCAATGTCTTCTGCAGTCTTTATTGTATTCACCACGCTAGTGGGCATTATCCGTTTGGTGTCAAGCATGTAGAGGTCCGTGCTTGTATCTGCAAAGGGGTTGCCAAGTTCCTCCATCACATCAGTGACACTCTTGACTTGAGATAGGAACGTCTTCTGTACACTTGGTATCTGTTCATGGTGGCGATCTGTGTCCTTCTTGTTCATGGAATGTTTGTCATCATACTCCGTCAAAAGTCTAGCTGTTTCTGGACCTGCCACCATCCAGCGTGTCAGTGCGGCTTCATTTTCTGTGACACCTATTACGCCTCCGTCTCCTTTCACCATTGCATTAAGCTGTTCATGAACTTGGTCATGGGCTAGTGCCGAGAACTTGTGCGTTGTTTTCTGTGTAACAAAGTTGCCTTGAGGAACTGCGCATGTGTGGTAGGGCTGTTCACTTCCAGGGTAAGTAAATCTCTTACATGAACCGTCATCCAGCGAGCATAGTGGTAGTGGTCAAGAGCGAACATCCATGGAATAATCTTTCCAAGTGATTCCACGTATGGAACAAAGTTTTGTACACGCTGTGATCTAAGGAACTGTAGGAATAGGAGTTCCAACTTCCGAACTTTGAACCAGTAATCAAACTGAGGATGCTCCGAAGCCATCTCATGACACCACTCATCAAAGTGTAGTTGTTCACCCTCTGGTGTGTTCTTTTGATACTCATCATATGACCTGTGAAGCAGAATGAACAGAGCTGCTGCTGTTACCTGATGGGCCCATTGACCTCTGGATGTGTGTGAACCTTTCTGTAGACCAGCGGCACGCCCCTCAGTTGTAACATTGGCTGAAGTCATCACATAGGTCCAACCACTTCCATCAAGCCAATCACCGATGACTTTCAACATGGCCATTTCGATGTGGAGACCCCCCCCATCAGTACAACATATTGTTTTTTCCCCATACTCATCCGACCATTTCCACTGAATTCTTTTGGCGATCGCATATAATGGTTGATCAACAGTGAGCACAGGTATCTGTTCTGGATTGCAACAAACTGTGATCTGTTGGATGATATTCATTCCATGCTTGACCATAGCGGGTGAGTGTGCATCATATCGAAACATTGGCAGTAGAGCGATAATTGCAGGAGGCTTGGGTACATACAACTGTAAGCTGGCAAAATAGGCTGACCATGATATGTTCACCAGATCAGTTTGGTTTTCATCAGCCAAAACTGTCCTCACTTTTTCAAACCAAGGCATTTGCATTTGATCTTCATTCATGGCAACAGGTATTGGAATTGCTAGGTCATCAGTTACTTGTGGAATGACTTTGTCAGGGAGAGATATTGGTGGCACATTAGTATATGACTTCGGTAATGACTTGATAGATTTAGACTTTGGCTGGTCTCTGTTTTCAGGAATCTTCTGAAGGACCCCAAAAACACCGGGATTGTCATTTGTGACATGCTGTGTGATTGATATTGCTGTGCCATCGAAAGAATCAAGACTTGAAGTGGAGGACGGATTGTGATCAATGTTATCCAGGTTTCCAGTTGTGAACAGATTGTCTCGGGTAGACAGACACTGCCCACATTCTCATAATTCTCTATTACTCTATTGGCTTCCTCTGTGGACAGTTGCAAAACCCTGTCATATTATACAGATATACCTTTCTCAAAAAGAATGTCAATGAGATGATGTTTTCGTGTTCTATTGTGAATGAGTAGGCCTAGGTACAATGGAAGAACAATCTCACGGTCGGAGTTGTGCTGTACTGCTACAGATTCTCTCCTACCACGTTTGACAGCATTGAAGACTAATAACTGCGTAGACCCGCTAATGACAAGAAAGAGAGATTGTGGATAATACAGTTTATTAACCTGAGAATTACCGTACCTGGCTGGCTATAACCGCCAATGGCGCAGAGCGCCCCCAGCCAACTAATAAGCCGACAAGGCAGTAGCGACCCGCATGTCCGCCAATATCCTTTCAGGAAGAGAAGCGATATAAGTAAAAATAGCATCCGAAGACCTAGTCTTCATTTCCTCCAATGTAGACCCCTGCATAGCAAGAAATGTATAACCTCCTCTTCGAAGAGAGTGACATGAGAACAACTCATTCTGCAAACCCGCACACTCAGAAAAATACTTAATCGCACAATTCAATACTTGATACTCCATAGGTTTGAACCCACCCTTAGGTGAAGGCACCTGAAAAGCTGGCAATGCGTCCAATACTGGAACCTCCCGGAAGTGTTTCCTAGTCCAGTAGACAGCACATAATGGGGGACATGTTGCGTAGTTCATTTTCTGACACTTGGTGGCGCATCGGTACTAGTGGGCCTACTCGGTCATTGACAATGCTTTGCGTTTGCCGGTACGTGCAGTGCAACACGTATATTTTATTCAAAATTAATAGAAATACAGAACCCTAACCTTATGAATTTAATATAATCTATTCGTTGTATGTTTTCTATATGTAATACCAAGCGGTTTGTCTCTAGGTGTTGTGGTTTTAGAGATATTTGACTTTTTCTGTATGAAGATTGCTCACGGCCATTGACAATGCACTGAGTTTGGCGGTACGCCCAGTGCAAAACGTTTATTTTATTCAAAATTAATAGAAATACAGAACCCTAACCTTATAAATTCAATATAATCTATTCGTTGTATGTTTTCTATATGTATACCAAGCGGGTTTGTCTGTAGTGTTGTGGTTTTAGAGATATTTGACTTCTTCTGTATGAAGATTGCCTCACGGCCATTGACAATGCACTGATTTTGGCGGTACGCCCAGTGCAAAACGTTTATTTTATTCAAAATTAATAGAAATACAGAACCCTAACCTTATAAATTTAATATAATCTATCCGTTGTATGTTTTCTATATGTATACCAAGCGGTTTGTCTGTAGGTGTTGTGGTTTTAGAGATATTTGACTTCTTCTGTATGAAAATTGCTCATAGCCATTGGGTTTGCAGTGTGACAGTGTGCCGAATATGCCCACTCGTTCAGTGGCGATGCGAACGGCAGGAATTTGAACTAAAAAGTCGGAGGTCCCCCATTCATGGTTCGTCACTTTAGCAATAGGAATTAACAATTCGCGCTGCCTGAACTGGATCATTTTAGAACGCTTAACCGTAATAAGCATACCCCAGCTAAAGAATTTAAAGTCTCTTCTGGATAGGACGGAATCAGACCTTGTCAAATGGCATTTTCTTAACAAGCCCCTAAAACCTGTCAGTAAAGCAGCGCGAATTGCACTATGACCCACACTGAATGAAAAAATCAAAAGCAATTGCTTTGGCAATAATGGGGAAGCGTGACGTACCACGCACCCCAACTGTCTTTTCGCACCTCCCAGAACAGTTTTAACTAGATGGGATTAATAGGAGGATAGTCCCTCGATCGAAGAAAAAATTCAGGGCAGATAAATAATTAGTAATAGAACTAAATTTAAGAGTTCTAGTCAACCACGTGATGTATAATCCCACTTGCACATCAGGGCATGGCAAGGGAGAAAACAATCCTTGGAACTCGTCCAGAAACGAGAAATAATTCTTGATCTGGACCGAACACGTGGCGCGACTGTTCTCGGAATAGTAGCTCGACCGAAGCAAAGACATCTCCCGATGCAATTCTGGCAAAGACGAGAAATCAATCACAAAAAAGATGCTTAAAGCACAACAATCCAGCAGAATCAACTGACAAAATTCGAGTCCTATCACTCTCTACAGTCGACGACTCAAGGCGTCATAAATAATATTCTTCTCACGAGGTAAATAACCCGAAGTAATCTGAAAATTATATTCGCAAGAAATCCAGAACAACTGTCTCACCCAATTCATTATCTGCTTACTTTTACATCTACCCGATGCTAAAGCCGCATGAACAGTCATATTATCCGTAACAAACACTATAGACTTGTCTCTCCAATGCTCCCCCCCCATCTTGTTGCGGCAGCCATCACAGCCCACATCTCCCAAACATTAATGTGAACATCACAGCAGTCCTGAGACGCGCTAGAGTTAAAAAAAACTCTGCACCAGTCGTCCCCGTGCAAAGCGCCAAATCTAGAACTGGACGCATCTGTGTACACAGACACGCACTCTGCGTGACCTCCCAATATCCATGCGTGACCATTAAATCGGTCCACAAACTCTAGCCACCATGCTCTCTTCCTTAAATGCCTGATTAAGCCTAAATTGATAGTAATGACGCTTCAATGTTCTGATGGCGTCATAGACTCGGCTACAAAATGAACGGCCCCCCCTTCACCACTGGCTCACAGTGCGCTAGGTGCCCCCCTAGCCTCTCCAAGACACGCCTGGTTGCCTTCCATCTCCCCACAAACAAAAGTAGATGGGCCTTCAATTTTAATATTTTGTCTGCAGGCAAAAACAATTTCATGTGCACAGCATCAATTTCTATTGCAAGAAACCTGGTACATTGCGAATTTCGGGAAACTAACAAAACAATAAAAACAATAATCAATTGTGAACGTACACATGCGTCCCAGGACCGACCTGTCATCCAAGCAAAATCATCCAAGTAATTTATCACATCTGACGCACATCGCCGACTACATGCGCGAACAATAAAATTACTAATCCTCCTAAATATATATGGACCCTGGAAGACAACCCCATTCACTTTCGGTTATCTAGAAAATATCGAACACCTCCCCCAAAATCCCATTGCAATCCCTGTCGGTGCCAATCCCTCGGATGGATCGAGACTGCCTGATAAGCGTTCTTAATATCCACCACCGAAATGTAGTCCTGCGAACGCATACAGTCAACAAGGTCGTCGACGCCCAAATAGGAAAATGTCTGACACACCTTGTCGACGTAAGCGTTCACAGACCCACACAATGGACGAGAAGTCCACACAGCGTAACCCGGGCCCGTTGACTTCGGAACACAGAAGATATTGTGGGTGCAAGCAGGAGGCAAAGTAGTTTCGGAAATATAACCATTTTGTAGTGAACTAGTCAATTGCACAGAAATAAAGGCGCGTTCGAAACGCCAATCGAGAAACCAGCTCATTTATTATGTCAACCGCCCACGGGTGCCTACACCAGTATATACGTGTATATACTACCTGTAATGGATGAGGCAGCTGTGCTAACTTCGTCATCAATACGTTGTCCTGTGCGGTGGCCGAATCGGTAGAGCACAGGCCTTGCGCGCGAAAGATCGGGAATCGGTAGAGTACAGGCCTCGCGTGCGGTAGATCGGCAGTTCGCGAGTTCGATTCCCGGTCGAGTCAAACCAATGACTTCAAAATTGATACTTGTTGCTTCCTAGCCTGGTGCTCGGCATTATTAGGATAGGGCATGGGCTGGTTAGCTCGGTGTTGGGATGATGTGACTGAGTGGGATATCGGGTCATGGTGCCAGCGGCCTGATTTCCCAGTGGGGCAGCACTATAAAAACGACATTAGTGCGTACTGTCACAAATTGGTACCCGTCCTGATATGACCTTAGATGTTGCTAGGACAAAACAACAAACAGACAAACCTGCAGTTGAACGTCCTAGAATCATCCCAACCAGAGATCGTCATATTGTTTATCACATAAGGAACCATTGAAGTGGTATTTTTTCTCAAGCACTTCTTTGCGAATCAACTTTGCTACTCTCATCAGCATGATGGCTTCATCATCTGGATCAAGGTGGCAGACGTTGAGCACCAACATCATCCTTAAATGTGCCAAACTTGCTGTGATGAGCTTCAAGATTTGGAATATGCTGTAGGAGTTTCTGTGCAAGTCTGGTCGAATGGATGTTTCCAGTTGTGTTACCGCCTAATTTTTGTAGCTGCTCACAATACAATGCCTTGAGATCAGTGAGTTTAAAATCATGATTCTGGTCTCGTCCCAATTGACCATATTCCTCAATATAAGACACCAACTCAGCAAATGTAAATGAATTGTGTTGATTTGGTGACACTTCTCAGTCAAATGTCTTTGTTGAGATCTATGTTTGTTGTAGAATGATGTCAAGCACTTAAAGTGATAAACAGCATCAATAGCGATGATAGCTCCAACTGATAATTTGGCCAACAGCTTTGTGTCTTGGACTTCTCTAGCGATTTGTCTGACACGGGTATCAAGGCATATTGTTTCGGCTTTGTGAAAGTCTCCTGTGGTTTCATCAAAGAAAATACACGTTGGCTGATGTGTCTCTTCTGTTTCCATGGGACATGCTGGAGTGGTTGCACTGCAAAGGTGTTTTTTAAGTGGTGACTGAGCTGTATTCGAACAAGCTTTTTCTTGCATCTTCCTGGCTCTTTTGTTGCATTACACAGGACGTAACATTTTTTGTGCCACTTAGCTTCATGCTTAGTCAGCATTTTCTCCATGCCGTCACCATCATCGAGTCGTGATACGTTTATGTTCAATGGCACATTGTTTAGTTCATGAAGGGCAGATAAATTTGTGGCCAGCGATGCATAACCTGTTGCTGATGGGTTTATGAGAGTTCCACCAAGTTCTTGGCACAGAGCACATATGTCCCAGTTTGTCGGTTGAACTGGTGCAGCGCAAGCCCGTGGAACAAGTCTAAGCCTTTTGGACATGGTGATCGCCTAGATGACCATCATGACATGAATGCCACTGGTTTCTGAAAAATAAGAATTATAACGGGTTAAATGTACTTGTTCCTTGTGATTATGACCCTGCTGAGAAGAAATGTCATTAGTATTGATATCTGTGCCAGGTATCGTCTTTGATTCTAAACTATTATTAAACTCTGAAATGCAAAATCATTGAAAGGATTTTAATTAATTAGCATACTATAAGAAATTTAAGATCACCAATCTCATCTGAATGTCTTCTGCTCTTAATCCTCAATTACCATGAAGGAGTAAAACATCAGATTTAAAGAAAGTTGGTGTTTAATATTGTTATGAGCATTTCTTTTAATTTTCACCATGAAGATGTATGGTTATGGGTCTTCACATGTGTTTTATTGGATTCCTTGACCTTAAAAACATAGGTATAGACATCAAGATCATGGTAATCGGGAGACTTAGAACAGTTTTATGGGCAAAAACGTGTTTTGTGGGGGCCATTTTGAATTTCTTAATTTTGGGCGGGAACCGTTGGAGTGACGTCGTGGTTCCCGCAATTTCTGAAATCAGCATACCCAAAAAAAACCTAGGACAAAGTTTCATGCTTCTTTCCGGAAGTGCACACCTCAAGTAAAAATTGTTACATAACCGCCGCACTAATAGGTATGTTTTTGTCTCGATGTTTTCTATACATTTTTATTTTCAACTCATGGTCGCCTATTTTAGGCCCCTTCTAAGCCATACTAACTCGGTTACCCGACAGTTGTGGTCAATATGAGGCCAATATTAAAATTCAGTACTCCCGGTGGTCGCTGTCTAACTTCTGTTAGAATGGCTTTACCATGCTGGCATACAAATATGAAACTTGGTAATCTGATGCCACACAGGGCTGTCTGGATATGCCTATTCTTTAAGGCTTAAAACTCCAATAAACATTCAACTGGTTATATACCAGGACACATGTCTGTTTTTGTCCCTTTGTAAGCCATACTGATTTGGGGCCGATATCAATTCACCCAATGGTCGCTGATTAACTTGTTAGAATGGCATTACCAGGGGCATAGACGTTTGGAATTGATAGATCATCAGATGCTTTCTATCAATTTTTATTTTCAACTCATGGTCACTTATTGTGCACATACTTTAGGCCTCTTCGAAGCCATACTAATTCGGTTACCCGACAGTCATGGTCAATATGAGGCCAATATTAAAATCCAGTACACCCAACGGTCGCTGGCTAACTTCTGTTAGAATGGCATTACCATGGGGGCATACAAATATTTAACTTGGTAAACGCCACACTGGGGGGCTGGGCTGTCTTGATATGCCTATTTTTGGGGCGTAAAACTACAATAAACATTCAACTTGATACAATGTTTTTTTTTTGTATGCACCATGTAGGTTATATACCAGTGCACATGTCTATTTTTGTCCCCTTTGAAGCCATACTGATTTGGTTGCCTGATCGTCATGGTCAATGTGAGGTCTATCAATTCACCCAATGGTCGCTGATTAAGTTGTGTTAAAATGGCATTACCATCGGTGTAAATGTTTGGAACGGCTAGATCATCCGATGCTTTCTATAAATTTTATTTTCAACTATTGTGCGCATATTTTAGGCCTCTTCGAAGCCATACTAATTCGGTTACCCGACAGTCATGGTCAATATGAGGCCAATATTAAAATCCAGTACACCCAACGGTCGCTGGCTAACTTCTGTTAGAATGGCATTACCATGGGGGGCATACAAATATTTAACTTGGTAAACGCCACACTGGGGGGGTGGGGGGGGGGGGCTGGGCTGTCTTGATATGCCTATTTTTGGGGCGTAAAACTACAATAAACATTCAACTTGATACAATGGTTTTTTTTTGTAGCCACCATGTAGGTTATATACCAGTGCACATGTCTATTTTTGTCCGCTTTGAAGCCATACTGATTTGGTTGCCTGATCGTCATGGTCAATGTGAGGTTGATATCAATTCACCCAATGGTCGCTGATTAAGTTGTGTTAAAATGGCATTACCATCGGTGTAAATGTTTGGAACGGCTAGATCATCCGATGCTTTCTATAAATTTTATTTTCAACTATTGTGCGCATATTTTAGGCCTCTTCGAAGCCATACTAATTCGGTTACCCGACAGTCATGGTCAATATGAGGCCAATATTAAAATTCAGTGCATCCGACGGTCGCTGGCTAACTTTTGTTAGAATGGCATTACCATGGGGGCATACAAATATGAAAGTTGGTAATCTAACGACACACTTCGGGGGAGAGGGGTATTTTAATTATATATAATGTTCACCGACCTAGTAACGCCAGTGAAGGTCTATCTTTTCGGCCTGTTTGAAGCCAGACTAATTCAGCTCTGTGGCAGTTATGGTCAGTGTGAGGACAATGTTCGCCCAATGGTTGCTGGTGAACTTGTTTTTGTAGTGTGTATTTATTTCAATTGTGTTCACTTTTCTAAAGATGTAATCAAGATTGACAAGACTGCAGAGAACTTCCGCCTCATCTATGATGTTAAAGGTCGCTTTGCTGTACACCGTATTACCCCCGAGGAGGCGAAGGTATCTTTCCTTTTCATTTAACTTAGACCTTATAGCTTGCGAATATACCAAGATCGGGGTTAATAGTACCCAATAAAGACCGTGCCGTTTAGATTCGCGGAGTGTTCCGTGTATTACAAGTACATTTAAAGTTTTACATATACATTAGGGAGATCATTATATACTTAGTTTGAAATAATATTTATTGCAAGTGGTTGACTGGGGAAACTGGGCAAAACCTGGGTGTGTACGTCAAACTGCTGCACCCCCCACACTTGAGCGCTCACATGTTCTATTACATTGTCAGGGATGTAAGATATCCGCGATTTTGCTGATTTCCGCGACTTTAGATGATCGTCAATTAACTGTCACAAAATGCCATGTAATTTTTATTTTCAACTCATTGTCACCTTTAGTTCACATATTTTAGGCCTCTTCGATGCCATACTAATTCGCTTACCCAACAGTCATGGTCAATATGAGGGAAATGTTGAATTTAATGCTGTTGGGGTGGGGGTGGGGGTGTCTTTTAAGGTGTATAACTCCGATAAGCATTCAATCTAATACAATTAACAGTAATTGTTCGGTCAGAATCTTTCTAGGTGACTACTTATTAGAGCTACTTTTGTACATTTGCTCTTCTGAATTCCTATTTTGCGGGTATAATCCCTATTTTTCTGACCAAGAAATCCCTATTTTCCTATATTTTTACCCACTGCCTCACTTGACGACCTGTACTATCCATCAAATCAGTTCTTGTCATGATCATCAAAGGCACGGTTGGTGGTGGAAATCCTGTATATGGCGTTTTCCACAGCATGTTGCACAATGAGTTGTTACCCTCCCCTTTCTTCCACTGACTTCAGGGGTGAATTTGTGGAAATTGAAAGTACTCCCACATGTTCACTGATCTATTGAAAGTAATTGCTCCTCGTCTTTTCTTTTTTTTCTCTTGAAGATTTATACTGCCTATCATAGATAAGTCTGAATAGACTTGTTTTCACCATTAGACAGTTTGTCTATAGAAAGCCTGAGCCTACACTTTTACCGACCCAAGGGATTTTTAACCCCCCACATCACATAGACATGGTATGGGAGCAACCGGCCTTTGATGACGGTGTAAGTTATACACAGCTGTGGAAATCCAAATTGGTGGAGGTGGGAGGGACGGGGAATCGAACCATGAACCTTCAGATATAGAGTCCGACCTAGAAAAAAGTCAGATGCCCTAACCACTCTGCCACAGAGAACACCACATGTTGGTGAATGCTGGCTAAGTTCAACTGCTTATCTGGTCTTCCTCGTGCAGTACAAGCTGTGCAAGGTGAAGAAGGTGGGCACTCACCAGAAGCGCGTGCCGTTTGTTGTGACCCACGACGGGCGCACTATCCGGTACCCGGACCCACTCATTAAGGTCAACGACACCGTGCGTGTCGACATCGAGTCGGGCAAGATCAAGGATTACATTAAGTTCGATTCCGGTCAGTAAATCCCCATACCGTTCAGCTTCTTAGCAAGTCTGAACTGATCCATTTGTATATCACATTCAGAATGCAGATCACTTGCCTATTTACAATGATGGTCCGGATGGCTGCTGGAGCAGTCTGCCGCAGCTATGAATTTGGAATTTGCAGACCTGATCAGAGCTCAATTTTCACTGTAGAATCCCGAGTAAACAAATGTTTACATATTCTTTTTCGTGTCTCCTGATCACACTTTTTTATGACTGAGATAGTAAATTCACCTCTTAACACATGCTTATAATTCTGTGTATAATTGGTTGTTTAATTATAATAATAATAATAATGCGACAGAATACAAGACTTCTCACTGTGTTTGCTGCTGACATGGTGTTAAACCACCAAACAATCGTTCAACCGATCACTGCAGCTTTTATTAGCTTGAGATGCCCACTATGTGCAGACGATGATACCATGGCTAGAGACATGGACATCCCTTTGTCTTGAACGTTTCGGGTTGATTTGGCACCCTTTTGATTGATTTACTGTCCAATATCGGTCAGTATTACATCAAGTAGTTTGCTTCACAATCGAGCCATAGTGGATGCGAGTTCTGCCTTGGGTTCAAGCTGAAGCTACAGTAAATGGTGTGCAATGAATATCCATTTTCTACCGACGAGAAAATGGCTTGTTCAAGCACCCAGACAGGTCTACATAACCTAGTTGGTTGGCATCTCAACGTATGCATTTTGACACGTATATAACTTTGTGACAGTTTTACTTTCTTAGTGATCAATCATTACAATGTTTTGGAATGTCAAAAAGTTAGCCGTGTAATGTATCAAGGTGAGCTGAGTGGAACCTAATAGTACACGAAATGACGTTGGGGGGGCGGGGTGGCAAAGTTCCTATACATTGACCATGAACCTAATGTATAGCTAATATGCGTGTGTTGGTGTGGCAGGTAACGTCTGTATGATCACGGGCGGCCGTAACTTGGGGCGTGTCGGGCTCGTGACTCACCGTGAGAGGCACCCTGGGTCATTCGACATCGTGCACATCAAGGATGCTCTGGGCCACACATTCGCCACTCGGTGAGTAACTCCAGAACATGTAGCACAAGGGGGTTATTGCTTGCGGGTTTGTATTTGAAGGAGGTTGTCTTGGTAATGCAATTTTAGGGAAACGGGATGTGATCCTTGCTGACGCTGGTGAGTTAGCAACGGTTGTCGGGGTTCGTCGTTACATAACACCTAAATAAAAGATTGACCCACATAGTTACAGTAGGAGGGAATAACAAAGTAGTAAGTATTGGCGAAAACTGCTTTAGTATGGAACAGCAAGTGGAATTCCTCGGTCCATTATCAAATGGCTACTTCGATCAGCACAGTTTGTGAAATGAGAGAATGCAAAAAGATGATGGCAGCGATAGAACGCCGTCGATTTCACTTTTAAATTCCATTAAACTACATTTTATTATATTTTGCAAATCGAAATTAGCATCTGCTCATTTCATTTACCCAGATCTGTTTCGCCCCTACTCAAGTGTAGGGTGAATCTACATAGCACCTAGATAAAAGATTCACCCGATACTTGTAGTACACGGGTGAACGACAACGTAGTCTAAATACGGGCGAAAATAGCATTAGTATGGAACAAGTAGAATGCTTGGCACCAGTGTCAAATGGTTACTTGTATCAGCACAGAGTTGGTGAAATGGGAGAGAATGCAAAAAGACAAGATGGCGGCCAGAGAACGCTGTCGATTTCACTTTTAAATTGCATTAAAGTATGTTTTATTAATTTTCCAACTCAAAAGTAGCGGGTAAACATGAAGACATATACAAATAATAAATGTTGCTTCTTAGATTGTGAAATTAGGCTCTCATAAAGACTCAATTCATTAGCCTGATTTTTCAACTGTTTTTTTATGTAAGGCTGGTTTTCACCCCTGTACTGAAAGTATGGGGTGAATCTTTTATCTACATAGCACCCTGGTTGTTTAGGATGCTTGTACATACCTAGAGTAGCTTACGTTTCATTGATTTGTTCAACTGTTTTCTGTATCAAAATGCCTAATTTCTAACACCATTTCCACATGGAATATTTCTTAGAATAACGTTAGCAAGTGTTCAATGACTACTTGAGATTCAATGTTTTTCTGTCTTTCTGTAATAATAGTGCATTCGATTTATTTACAGGTTGGTGAATGTGTTCATCATCGGCAAGGGCAACAAGCCGTGGGTGTCCCTGCCCCGCGGTAAGGGCGTCAAACTGTCCATTGCTGAGGAGCGTGACCGCAGGATCGCTGCCAAGAACTCATAAACCACTGAAATAAGCAGAGCTCATGTACAGCGCCACAATAAACGCCAATACACGAAGGGACGCCCGTCTTGTCTTATTGTATTTAACTGGGACACCTGATTACGGCTGTTGCGGGGTGTCATACAGGCAGTCTACCTTTTGTATATACCATTAAGTATACCAGTAAGTTGATTAAGCAGGAGATATTTCAATTGGACTTATTCCACTGCCCTATCCGGTAATAATTCCGAATGCCAAGCTAGGTAGCAACAAGTATCCATTTGTAAGTGATTGGTTTGACGGAATGTCAAACGGGTTTCAGTGTGCGCCTGTTTTTGGCCTGTGACCACACCTGGGCTGCGTTCAGGGTACGTCCTTGAGTCGTCTCGCTTTTCAGACTGGACCAAAAGCGCCTTGAAAATGGTTCCTGGATTCAGCCAATCGCCACTTTTCAATTGCAAATGGCTGCACCCTATGGAGGCCGCAAGCTAGTCAGACTAGCGTGACGTCAGGAGTTTCTCCGAGGCGTACCTTGAACGCGGCCTGGTCGACTAGAAGGCTCCAGGTAGCAGTGTGTTTTTCATGTTGCAGTCCGATGGCTTGATTTGTCTAGTTTACTCAAGTACGACACAGGTTCCCTCCTCAAGACGGCCATAAGATTTGGCATTGCAGCATCCTAGCAACATCTATGGTCCCTATCAGCATGGAGGAGGAAAGATGGCGATTGTTTTTTTTTTACATTTGCTAAGTGAAACCCATTATGACTGGATGTTGCTAGAACAGAAAATCCAAATGAAGAGGCATTGGCGATAGTCACAACAAAGACAATTGAAACTGCCATTTTCTGACTGCTTATCCTATTGACCAATTTCATGACATCAACACAGTGACGCTGCAAACAAAAATGGCTAATCTTCATAGATAAAACGGGAAATAGCTCTAGAACCACAGCACCTAGCCACAAACCGAACTGGAAAACATTTAAAGAAAAGATTATATTAAATTTATATGGTTAGGGCTCTGCATTTCTATTAGTTTTGCACTGCGCGTACCGGCAAACTCAATGCAGTGTTAATGGCAGTGAGCAATCTTCATACAGAAAAAGTTAATTATCTCTAAAACCACAACACCTAGAAACAAACTAATTGGAATACACATAGAAAACATCTTTACCACAAAGATTATATTAAATTGTTATGGTTAGGGTTCTGGATTTCTATTAATTTTTTAATAAAATCGACATTTTGCACTGCACGTACCGGCAAACTCAATGCATTGTCAATGGCAGTGAGCAATCTTCATACAGAAAAAGTTAAACGACAACACCTAGAATCAAACTGATTGGAATGCACATAGAAAACATGTTTACCAAAATTATTATATTAAATTGATACGGTTAAAGGGAGGAGATATTCGTCGCCGGGAAAACAAACGAACTCAGAATAGTTCAGATGTGTGCCACAGGGGTGGTACATGCTTAGTACTGAACTTTTCCACTTGGTGGTGTGCAGGAGAGTGACCTAGATTGTTGTGCCATTGGCTGGTTGAGTGGAGAGAAGGGAGGGTAATACTGAGGTATTTTCAATCTTCTTTAGAGTAGTGCAATGAGGAAATATATTTGCATAATATAAAATATATGTTAGTACAATTACATTGCATAATTCGATGAGAAACAGATATAGATGAAAAACGTTTTTTTGTTGATGAATGTAAAAAAGGTTCTGCTGTGGATGGGGTTTGAACCCACACCACCAAACAACTTCAGATTACAAGTCCAACACTCTAACCACTAGGCCACAGAGACCAAACATAATTACTAGTCTCACTTCAGGCTATTTGTGTATAGGACGTCACATATAAAAGGTATGTATGTACATATGTATGTATGCGTGTGTGTATGTGTGTGCGTGCGTGCGTGCATGCATACGCACACAGGCAGGCAGGTACGTACGTACGTACGTACGTATGTACGCACACACGTGTGTGTGTGTGTGCGTGCTAGCAACATCTAAAGTCATATCAGGACAGGTACCGACTTGTGACAGTGCGCACTCATGGCAACTTTATCGTGCTGCCCCACTGGAATACCAGGCCATCAGCACCATGACCTGATATCCCACTCAGTCACATTATCCTGACACTGAGCCAACCAGTCCTTGTCCTATCCTAATAATGCCAAGCGCCAGACTAGGAAGCAACAAGTATCAATATTAAAGTCATTGGTTTGACTCGACCAGGATTCAAACTCACAACCCCACGATCTACCAACACGGGAGAAGGACGCTCTAACTCGAACACATGTGCGTGCGTGCATACATACGTACGTACCTACCTACCTACCTACCTGCCTGCCTGCCTGCCTGCCTGCGTGCGTGCGTGCATGCGTGCGTGCGTGCGACCGTACGTACGACCGTACGTACGTACATACGTCCGTCCGTCCGTACGTACGTACATACATAAGTACATACATACATACACTTTAAGTACATACATACATACACTTTAAGTACATACATACATACACTTTAAGTACATACATACATACACTTTAAGTACATACATACATACACTTTAAGTACATACATACATACACTTTATATGTGACGTCCTATACACAAATAGCCTGAAGTGAGACTACTAATTATGTGTGGTCTCTGTGGCCTAGTGGTTAGGATGTTGGACTTGTAATCTGAAGTTGTTTGGTGATGTGGGTTCAAACCCCATCCACAGCAGAACCTTTTTTACATTCAACAACAAAAAATTTGTCATCTATATCTGTTTCTCATTGAATTATGCAATGTAATTGTACTAACATATATTTTACATTACACAAATATATTTCCTGATTGAACTACTCTAAAGAAGATTGAAAATACCCCAGTTTTACTCTCCCTTATCTCCACTCACCCAGCCATTTTTAAAACAACAGCTGCCAGCTATTCCCAGCCTCAGAACTGACCCACTTCTGGTGGTGAAGTGGGTCCCCTACTCTCCCCACACATACTTGGTTCATTTAAACATAAAAACTAAACAAAGTTGTGCTTGGAGAGCATTTGTCGGAGTACGCACAGTGTCCCAGCGAGCTATAGCTGGTCCCTTTAAAGTGACCAGATATAGGTTGCTGGCGACGGGAACCGTACTCCGACAAATGCTCTCCAAGCACAACCTTGTTTAGTTTTTATGTTTAATTGAACCAAGTATGTGTGGGGAGAGTAGGGGACCAGGGCTGTGCTAATCTGAACTGCAAAGCCAGTTGGTTGTCTCCAAAATGGCCGCCCCCATAGACGGCGGCCATTTGCAATGGAAAAGCTGCGCTGTGATTGGCTGAAATTGTGCCGGCAACAGGCTCACACAGTAACAAGAGTTGCTGGTTCCCAGTATGGGCGGCAATAAATTAAGCCCAAATCTATTCAAAGCTGTCATATTTAACAGAATTACATACTCAAATAATGAAATTTAATTAAATTAACCTTAAATTCCAAGCGATATTAACGTAGCAGCTCGATCAGCGTCGAATCGCCGAGTGTAAACAAAACAAATAGCAGTGATTGCCGCAACGTGCGAAAATCCGCGCATGCGCAGAAGCCACGACAGGCCGCTGGTGTTTTGGGGAGTTTTCAGTCGCATCAGAATTTCAAATCGAGTTCGTTTGTTTTCCACGCGGCGGATAGCTGGCGACTTTAATGGTGTGAATTTAACAGAGCATATTCACTAAGGTGTTGTTAAAATATTACGTAACAATACACTATTTTTGGTCAAAATTAGACACACACCCTCCCACTTGTAATGCGCAGTGATGATGCTAGACCATATGCCACGTGTTTTTCTCTGTTAAGTGATAAGAGTCGGGGGGAAAAGACTTAATTATAATAAATTTAAAACATCTCGCCATGAATATGGACTTAGATGCCGACATGGCATAACACCGTCAAGTCACTCACTCACTGCTTCATCGGACTATGCAGTTTAAAATAATATTTGTCTGTTTGTTTGTTGTTTTACGTCCTAGCAACATCTAAGGTCATATCAGGACGACCCCTAACAGGAATCATTTTAAAGCGCCGCACATTAAACCCAGGGCATGACATATTTTCAATTTGATTTAATATAGTTGAGCTCTCAAGATATTCCATCCACTATGAAGATCTATTCTAAACAGCTACGTTTGAAGAACAGATTAAAACTGTTCATGAGATACTGGTCCCCCCACGGCCTCCACCAACCGGTTGGATAGAGTAGGCCTTGAGTGAGGGAGTGACTGAGTGAGTGAGTGAGTGACTTACTGACTGAGTGATTGATTTGAGGGTTTTACACCATGTCAACAACTATGGCCATATTCATGGCGAGATGGATTTTTTGGTGTTTTTTTTTCGATGATATCACTCAACAGAGAAGGAATAAACAATAGGCTAAAAATACTTAAGCGTTTTAATGTTTTAAAATGAGTGTTTGCATAAGAGTAAAAGTTTTCATAAGTGCAAAACATAAGGTAAACATCACTGAAGTCTATACAGTCCAGCTGTTTTCAGAAATTCAATGATTACTTCACCTTTCACATTTTTAAAAAGGTCTTGCGGGTTAAGTATTTCATAAAAGTGTTGTCTGTGGAATGCAAAATCGCTACATTCCAATCAAATGTGTTGCAGTGTCAATAAACACTGACAGCCAAAGCATTGTGGTGGGTCACCTTTTAAGATCAGGGATGAAAGTGATCTCCTGAAAAAATAGCGGAAATGCTGATATTCTCCCATAGGTTTAATACTGTCAGGGAATTGTGGAAAATTTCCGGAGGTTGGGTTTCATATATATTGGTATATGCTGATAGTGCTGCGGTGTTTGAAGCATGTAGAGTAGTAGTATACGCTGATAGTGCTGCGGCGTTTGGAGCATTTATTAGTGGTATATGCTGATAGTGATGAGGCGCCTGCACCACAATTTGGTATAGATCTACGCTGATGGTGCTGCAGGATTCAAAATCCTGGAAATCCGCGGAAACCCGGAGATCTTTCATCCCTGTAAGATAAAAGAGTGAGGCATCCTAGAATGGTCAATATGGCATTGTGTTGAAACAACCTGGTCCTGCCGTCGTTCCAGGCAACTTTGCAGCATTCCGTTCATGGAGAGGGTAATTGTATGGAGTCTGTTGTTTGGGAGTAAAGGAGAGAGTGATGCGAGTAGTTTGGAATGGTGGGATGGAGCGTGGGAGAGAGTGTGGGAGGGAGTTGGGCATTCAATGAGTTATTGAGGGAATGAGGGAGGAAGTAAGTGACTAAGGGAGGGAGGGATGGAGAGTGAAGGGTGGAATGAGGAAGGAAGTGGATCATGGATGGATGATAGATGGATGGATGGATGGAGGTAGTGAGTGAGGGAGGGACGAAATAAGTGAGACAGGAAGGGAGGGAGGGAGTGTTGGCTGGGAGACCGAAAGAGGGAAAGAATGAAGGAAGGCAGGAGGGAATGAGGGAGGGAGTGCGGAAGTGAGGAGAGAGGAGGGGAGCCAGGTTAGGAAGGAAGGGTGAATTGACGCCTCGTCTGCGTCAAAGGTCACATCCATAGAGAATAGGGAGAATGGTTGCGCCTTTCCGCATCTCACCCCAAGCCCTCACTAGTTCACTAGTAGTTCTGCAAATTCAATTCCCCCCCCCTATTAATAGTGGGTACCATCTACCTGGTGACCTTTCCCAGCCTGCAGTCGCTACACAGCCAGCTTCACTAATGTGTATTACTTAGTGTCATCAAAGGCCATCGGCTATTGGCGGTGAAACAGTGGTGAAATATAACTGGCTAAAATAGCAGATTTCAAACGGGGAAAATAGAACACAGAAATGTATGCCAGAAGTTAGTTAGTGGTGGTTGATTAATGCAATGTCAGCCGCAAAGGCCATTATCATGGTGTTAAGTGTTCAAATATTATTCTGTCGTATTATTATCAGGTCATCGCTTTTACACAGAATACAAAAGCACACAATCAACTATGTGTCGAGACTTTTGAAGTCAAAAGATCACAATTACAATGACAACATAATTGAGGCCAGGTAAAATTCTAGCTAAGCGTAGAAGATATATTATTGTTCTTCTTGAATTGGTGAAAATCATTTTAATGGACTATATAAGGTGGCATCGTCTTGCCACCCTCAAAAAAGGCTAGGATCACTTCTTGTTTTTCATTTGTTAAAAGATCCCAGATGGTGTTTGCATTGTAAAATTGATGGTGCAAGGCCATAAAGTTGGCACAGTTTAATCAAATGTGTTTGAGCATCAGTGAGAACTGACACACAATACATTTTGGGGAAGGGCCCCCCTTGAGCAGAAAAGAATGTGTAAGCCACGAGTGGCCAATGCGGCAATGGCTAAGGACCACTTGATCCCGTCAACCCCTCACATAAGTCTGTGGTGGATTTCTGACAGATGGGAGAGCAGCGGATACGAACCCCGCGTCTGCACCATTAGGACAGCTGTCCCTCAGGCAGGGTTTGCGTTATTCCATGAAAGGTGTAAGGTTTGTTAGTTTGCAATGCTGAAGAAGGGTAATGGTCAGTGACTAGATGACAAAGGTGCAGAAGGAGGGGGTAAAGGCAAAAATTCAACAGCCGAATCATTCACCCGTTATTGGTTATAGTTAGTTAGTTAATTAGTTAGTCAATTAGTTAGTTAGGGGTGAATGCTTAAAGTTGCATAGTCCGATCGCGTTTGAATTCTTGTCATATTTTTTAGATAAATATATCAAATTGATCGTTATGATCTCCTAATCATTAGTCTGGAGTCATTTTGATGAAAAATGGCTAGTTATGAAGCAATTTGAGCTGAAAGAACCCAACATACTTTTGACAAGCTTTCCAAAAGTCCTGTCACTATGACCACTATTGACATCTCGTGATGACCATGTGATGTAGAATGACCTAAATAAAATAATAGCCTGGTCACCTAGCATTTTCTAGTGATGTCGCCACTGCACCATCATTTGTTTGTTGGTATGTGATGTGATGTGGGCTGACCTACTAATGTACGTCGTTGTAGGTCATGGGATTTGAACCCATTTGTTTGAACCATGTTTTAGAGCTGCATGGTCTGAAGAAGCTTCTTTTTTTTTCTTAAACAAACCACATACTTACATTTGATGTCATATTTCCAAGTCAGATGGGACAATGTTAGACTGAAAATACCTAGTTATTTTGTGTATGTATGTTTTTTGTACATCAGTTGATTAAGCTGGTGAATTTTCAGTCACAGAAAATGTTATCTTCCTATTTCCCCTGCTACTGACCCGATCTTAAGATAGGGTGAGTAGCAGGGGAAATAGTAATTTATCTTATAATATATTAGTTTATAGGCTATCCATTTACCATCCCAGGTTGAATTGCCAAATTCCAACCTAGATGTATCAGATCATAAAAAGGTTTCGATTTGACTACGTAATAATATATTATATTATTAGTTTAAATGATATTGTGTTAATTTAAATTCCAGTCTGTTAATTTAAAATCTCTAAAACACCCGAAATATATATATGCATGAATAAAAAATAAACCCTAATTTTGAATTAAAAGCAACATTAATCCCCAAAATAAGACATTTAAAAGAAAAACGATGAAAACGATCATGAGGCCAATCTCCTGGTCCCCACCCACTTCCCTGCATTCTTCCATGTCTTTTATAGTTCTCTTCAGAATAAATCTATCAAATAAAACCAGTTAGCTGTCCAACCATTCAATCCAGCAGTCACACAAATGATATATTATATCTTAAATTTCTGAAAATGATTCAAAAACCAAAAACTACCCTGTTGCTAGATAACTGGCAATTTATATCAGCCCAGGCTATGGTGCCAGCAATATTACCACTGGAAATCCAGGAACCTGACTAGGTACTTGGAATGAGGGTCAAGGCTAATGATGCCACGAGATTAACCTAATTGGTTAATGGCTTCCCTGTGTGATGGCTTTCTCAAAGTAGGTGTATGTAGTAAATTCACTGATTATTTTATATATGCTGTCCCAAATCACTAGTTAATGCACCAATATCTAAGATTGGTATATGTAATCAAATATAGATCTACATGTTTTGCTTTTGAAAAATAAATGTTTCATCGGACCATGCAACTTTAATATTGTGTTGGCAGACCATAATCACAGGGTGAAACGTTCAAATCTTATTTTGGCGTATGATTATCGGGTCATCACTTTTACCAGATGTAAAAAGCATGCAATCAGCTTTTAAAGTTAAAAGCTCACAATTACACACAATTGTGGCCATGTAAAATTCCAAATAAAAGTTAAAGATATTGTTATTCCTGAATTGCTTAAAAATGTTGCAATGAACTATATACGGTATCATCATCCAAGACCACCACACCTACCACCCCACACTAAACGCTGCCACACCCTACAACCCCACACCCAACATCCCACACTCAACACTACCACACCCCACCCGCCCACTCCCAACACCAACCCATCCAACACCACTACCTCAACAGCTCCACACCTAGATAAAAGATTCACCCTGTACTTGTATTACATGGGTGAACGACAACGTAGTCTAAATATGGCCGAAAATAGCTTTAGTATGGAACAGGAAGTAAAATGCCTGTTTCCAATATCAAATGGCTACTTATATCAGCACAGATTTGGTGAAATGGGAGAGAATGCAAAAAGACAATATGGCGATGATAGAACGCCGTTGATTTCACTTTTAAATTCTATTAAACTAATGTTTTATTATATTTTTCAACTCAAAGCTAGCGGGGAAATATTAAGACATATATAAAGAATAAGATTTGTTCTTTAGATTCACCCGTGTACTGCGAGTACAGTGTGAATCCTTTATCTCCTTCACACCTAGATAAAGGATTCACCCTGTACTCGCAGTACATGGGTGAATACCAGCCCTATATAAAAGCGGTAAAAAATACGGGGAAATGAAATGAGAGCCTAAGTTCACAATCTAAAAAGAAGCAACACTTATTCTTCATATATATATTCATATTTCCCCGCTACCTTTGAGTTGAAAAATATCATAAAACATCTAGTTTAATCAGATTTAAAAGTGAAATCGACGGCGTTCTATGGCTGCCATCTTGTTTTTTTTGCATTCTCCCCCATTTCAACAACTCTGTGCCGATATAAGTACCCATTTGATAGTGGAGGCAGGCATTCTACTTCCTGTTTCATACTAAAGCTATTTTCGCCCGTATTTACACTACATTATCGTTCACCCGTGTACTACAAGTACAGGGTGAATCGTTTATCTACTCCACACCCAACACCAGACCACCCAACACCCCACACTAAAACCCACCACTCAACAGCACCACACCCAAAACCCCAACACGCATGGGCAACGGTCACAGTTTTCTTCAATGGTAAATTAGGACACTTATGGTCAATTAATCTGACATTAAAAGTAGCATAACTTTGTCCCCTATTAAGATATTTTTTAAATTACAACAGATTTGAGTTCGTCTCGCCAAGGTCTGTTGAATGAGCTTCAATGTAGACTGTTTGTTGTTATTTGAAATGTTATCTGATATACCTATACCAGTGGAGGCCCCGAGCGGGGCCTCTACTGGTACAGTCTCCGATTCTACCAGTGACTATAGACCTCGATCTACTGGTAGATACGTCTCCGATTCTACCAGTGACTATAGACCTCGATCTACTGGTAGATACGTCTCCGATTCTACCAGTGACTATAGACCTCGATCTACTGGTAGATACGTCTCCGATTCTACCAGTGACTATAGACCTCGATCTACTGGTAGATACGTCTCCGATTCTACCAGTGACTATAGACCTCGATCTACTGGTAGATACGTCTCCGATTCTACCAGTACAGTAGAGACCCCGGTTGCTCTCGGTAGAGCTCTGTAAATAGGGTGTTGCTTTCGGTAGTTCTCGGTTGTTCTGGGTAGGCCAAGGTGGAGCTCGGTAAATAGGATGTATGTCCGATAGAAGTAGTAAGAACATATTAATTAAAACTAAAAGAGTAACTGAGTATATCCTTTGGCTTTGCGAAAGACAAAACGGCATCATACAACCCGCTCTAATTTAGTTACCTTTCCCTCGCGGCATACGTCGTTTTTCCATAAATTGGTGTTTAACCTGAAGCGAGAAAAGAGAACGAAATCAAATGACCACATGATGTGAATTGGTGGAATTAAATTGAACCAATGTTGTTTTATAAAAGTGGTTATGGTCGTCATAGCAGCAAAGTCTGCCATCATTCGGACTATGACGTTATGGAGTGTCGTAAATTCGTTTCATTTCGTACCTGTTCTGTTACACCTTTTAGTTTATTATGTCTTCGCTTACATGTTTCTATCTACGTGTTAATGGCATTGAAGCTAAAATTAGGTTGTATTTTTTTAATACCGGAAAGAAAAGGTTCGTTTGCAGTCTGCGAGAGTTGACTGACTGTGTCTGTGACGTCATCGTTGTTTACATAGCAACACAGATCTGCACAACATAGGATCGTGTTGTACTGTGTCGGTAAACTGTAGCCTTTGTTTCGTGAACTTTCCGTACATTTGATGATGATGGGCCAACATTTTACACAACTATGGCATTGGAGTAAGGCTAATCACAATGTCATGGGTGATACAATTTGAATGTTTTAGTGGAGATATGATACATGACTGATTAAGACGGCATGATAGGCCAATATGAATATCGCCTCAAATCTAAGCTGAAAAATATAACTCAACAATATTACTATTACAGTATTACTAGTAATAGTATGAGTATGGTATACTATGACTATAAGCACTAGAAGTAGGCTACTAGTAGGCCTACAAGTAGCAGTAGTAGTAGTGTCGATGTATCGTTGAGTTTTGTGTATACCAGATAACTAGTAACTAGTGTTAGTAGTGGTAGACGATAGCTCTTCTGATCCCGTTCCTACCTGAAAAATAAAACAAACTCACATTACTACCACCGTATACAAATAAGCTCTACAAATGACAGTGCTTTTTTCCCAAGCTATTATTTTATTTATCGCGAGTACGTCATGAAGAATCACCAAGTATTCACTGTCCACATGGTCATTTAATAATCAAGCAAAACAGTAACTTCCGGGTTAAATGATGTGCACTTTTATATTAGTTATACTAGACTTACTTGTAAGTTGACGTATTACTAGGATTCTAACGAATCTACGAATACAAAGGTAAGGATCAGGGGAGAGGACAAGCTCGCGCAGGCCGGAAGTAGCCTCAGTATTCGTAGTTGGAGGGTAAGCCAAAAAAACCTAACACTAGGATCAGGAACCCTATCTCCCCAGCTATCCCTATAGTTTCCAGTCAACCCTAGATCTTTTATCTTTATACTCGAGTTAATGGGTTGTACCTTTCAACTTATAGGAGTGGGAGGGCGGGCCCTAGGTACAAGATTCACCCCGTACTGCTGCAGTAGGGGTGCAAACCAGCCTTATGTAAAAGCTGGCGAAAAAACGGGTCAAAGAATTGAGGGCCTAATTTAACAATCTAAGAAGCAAATTTTCTTTTACATATGTTTCATTATTTACCCGCTACCTTTGAGTTGAAAATATAATATAATGTATAGTTTTAATCAGATTTAAAAAGTGACATCGACGGCGTTCTGCGGCTGCCATCTTGTCTTTTTTGCATTCTCTCCCATTTCACCCTACTTCTGTGCCTTTATGATAATTTTTGGTTGCCATTTGATAGTGGAGCCACATACTGGAAGCCTCACTTCCATATGAATGCTAGTTTCCCCGTATTTAATATAAGGCTGATCTTCACCGTGATACTACCAAGTACCGGCGTGAATCTTTTTAACTCTGGCGGGGCCCCTGATCTTTACCTTCGTATTCGTGATTCGTAAGAATCCTAGTAATACGTCAACTTACAGTAGTTCTAGTATAAACTAATATTATTCTTACTTCATCTTCGAATACCGGACGTTAAACGTATCCCGGGGAGAGCCTTTGAAGCATGCATGTTTTTTGTTGTTACGACCTTCAATTCGACTCTATTTCCCTTCCTACTTACTTCCCATCCTTTCTGTTCACCTGTATTTCTTGCATCGGTATTATCTGTTACCTTATCTTTTTCTGTATACGTCAACGTACATTTTCAATTTGGCGGGCGCTCTCTTTACAGACAAACGCCCTATTCATATCTCGGTTGTTTTTCATTGATCCAATGGGCCTCTTTATTTTGTTGTAAATTTTTTAACGGAACCCAGTTAGCAACCACCTTTAAGTACAAGCCCTCCGCTTTGCTTTATTTTTTGCTACCTAGTTATGTAGCTATACACTTAATTGTATCTTTTCCTCTTTTTCTTTTATTAGTTTCTAATTTTTTCTGATATTTCTGTCAGGATTATCCGCTGGACCTCCCAGGATCCTGATTGATTTGTGTTACAACCTTTGCAAAGCTTTAGTACTGTTCCCTCCAGGACGCATTTCTCTTAATCGCATTTAAATTAGCTCCCATGGCATTAGACGAGGATGCTGACGCCCCCCTAGTACTATGCCCTTATACTTAGTAGTATCAATACTGCTATCCATAGCCCTCAATGGTCCAACGGGCCAGGGTTGCTCTAGGAAAGGCCCGTGGGGCCCAATGTTGAAAGTAAAAGTTGTTGTAGTCTTTCCCCTTACTTTCTCAGTCCTTGACACATAGCAATTTATTGTTTTAACCACGCATAATCTTTCATCAGCTGAAACTCGTAAAACCTCACCGAGTCAAGCCGGTTGACCCAATTGGTTATGCTTAAGTAAATTTTTCATTTTAAAACAATGGAGCACTCTTCAACCTCATTCCTTCTACAGTCCAGACTAAGGATTGTCTGTCCCTCTTTGTGGGCACAATAACAATAAACACAATAGTTTGTAGGGACAATGCTTTTAAGCTTAATGTACATTTCTTTAAGCCTAAGTATTCCAATCTAGGACTACCTTTACACTCAAAACTGTCATACCTTGGGTTGTGGACGGTCGCTGCTCGTGGCCGCTCTTGCATAACCATTTAATTAAATAATGTTCTCCCCACCGTTCTCCCCGGTGACCTTGGGCAAAATTAAGTGAGTGCGCATCTAGCTGCATTTATTTGCCCCGTATCCTACGCCGTCTCAAGTAAATGCGTAGATATCGTATACATCGCGATTCTCGCGGTTTAAAACCTTATATTTTTCCCTAAGGCCCAAACAGCCCATTTGTTATATGGTAAGATAATTCTTCTTCGTAGATTCCCTCCATGTTGAATTTACAAATATTGTAATGTTTTATAGTCGCCTCATACCCCTGTAGCGTTCTCGTCTAAAAGAGGTAACCCCGTCAATTGTATATTGTTTTAACCCTCGTCTGATTTTACTGGATTGTGGTGCCTGTCCCAGAGAGGTTTCCCTCCTTCATTGAGAACCGCAGTTGTTCCACCGAACTCTTCTGCAGCAGTGGATGCCAAGGTTGCGCCGGCCAATGTGGGGCGACAACGATGCCCTCGTCCTGTCCTTCTGTAGCTTCCTCACTACTTGAGGGATGAGGCTGTAGGTGGGAAAGCATTAAATGAAGTTATTACCCTATTAAATGAGAACGCATCTGTTCGCCAGTTTTCAGGTTCTGGTTCCCAACTCACATATAATGTAGCTGGGCATTTAGTCTAGATGCGAACATATCTACCTTTGAGGGTGTACCCCACTTTTCACATAGGCTTTTTAAATGAATCTTCATGCAACTCCACTCCAAATGATCAAAAACTTCATGAGCGTAGGTCCGCTAACACATTTTCTACCCCGGTATATGAGTGATCGTTTAACCAATTTTTGTTTCTGTGCCCAGACCCAAACCTGGACTGCTTCTATTAAGCAACTTCTGACTATGGTGCCCCATATTTTTTATATATGCTAAGGGCTGTGGTATTTTCAGTCTTATCCTATTATGCGTATCTCTATCCTACATAAACTTTTAAGTCAAGTAATTGCTTTCAGTTCTAACACAATTTATGTGTGCTAGTTCGTCCCGGGTGCAACGTCCCCCCGTTTGGGTAGTCTCCGTATGCGCCCCAAACCATAAGGGAGGCGTCTGTACGTTTTTAATTCCACCTTTGGTTCTACTCTTCTTATCTTCCTAGGTATCCCCATATTTTTTAACCACCAGTAAATATCTGATTTACCCTCGTTGGAGATCCACATTGTACCATCAAACTCTCCTTTAGTTCTTTTTAGTGCCTTGATTTTATCTCTCTCTAATTTCTTAAAGTGCGCCCCCGAATATTCTACCGCCGGCGAATAGGCTACCATAAGGCCTACTAGTCCCGCTACCTGCCTGATGATCGGGAACTCTTCTCCTAGAATATGCTCTATAGCCTGTGATAACTTCTCCACTTTCTCCTTCGTAAGTGAGACTATCATATCTGTTGAATTTATATCAAACCCTAAGAACTTTAGGCACCGTGTAGGTTTTAAAAACTGATTTTTCTTTGTTAATTGTGAATCCTAACTTTTCAAACAATTCCACCAGTTCCGATATGGCTGACAAACATTCGTCATAAGACCTTCCTATTACAAAACTATCGTCCAGATAGGGAAAACAGATATGACCCCTATCTCCCATCTCTGAATAGATGGGTTTAAGCAACTTTGTAAAGATGCGAGGTCCCGGTGCTAGCCCATTTGGCAGGACCTGGTACTCGAGTAAACTGTCATCTAGCCGGAATCTCAGGTATTTCCGGTGTTCTTTCTTTATATTCACGGAGTAATAAGCATCCGTAAGGTCTGCACTCGCCATCCACATGTTTTTATTTAATAAGTCTAAAGCCGTTTTTAAGTTAAACATTTTAAAGTGTTCATAATGAATTAATTTGTTCAATTCGGTCAGATCCAAGATCATGCGAACTTTCCCACTTGGTTTAGGTCTCAAAAATATATTTGAGACCCACTGGTCCTGAACTGGGCTCACCTCCGCCAGGACCCCCTTTTTTAGTAGTGTAGCTACTTCCAATTTTACCATTATTCTCTCACTGCTGTCCATCCTAAATGGCGACGGTTCTCTAGTCTGTACAGGGGTCTTTACAAACGGTATAGTAAGTCCTTTTACACAATTTAAAATCCATTTATCACTAGTTAAACGAGACCAGTTTATGTAAGCATTACCAATGTTGCCTGCTTTAATCAATATGGAATGTTCCTTACCCTTGATCAAGTCTTTTGAGCCACCCACCTGGTCAGGGTGTCTCACTTGGGAAAACCCCGGTTCTGCGTCCCGCGACCCCGCCCCCCTCTAGGGAAGGACTGGGTGTTTCCGTACGGCACGTAGTCCTCGGATGACCTGCCAAACTTCTTTTCTGGCGGTTGTGCCCTGTTGCCCCAGGTTGAGTTGCCTCTCACACCTCTTGCCCGGAATCTGGCATTCCCCCTGAACTGACGGGTGAAGTAGCCCCCTCTTCCTTGATGTTCAAACGGGTTCCTTCGCTTTCCTCTATATGCGTTATAGGTGTTCATGCAATTGTCCGAAGCCCGCACTGACTTCATGAGCTGCTTATTTCGCTCGCCCAGGTTGTCCCCCAACAAGAACTCCGTAGGTTCAGGGAGTTCCCCGTACACATCCCGCTTATCATTGATCAACTCCTTACCTAAACGGGAATGGACTACCTTTTTTACGCTTAGTTTCCTATCCAGCTTAAGTTGTGCGTGAGTTGCAACTATCAGCTTAATAGCATTTAACATGTTCACTCCTTGTGCATCCAGCTCTGGATCTGCGGATCCCCTTTGTAGGATAATATCCATAGTGGGCGCAATAGCCGTCAACACCCCCACTATACCTTTGGAAGCTGTCAGGAGCGCATTCTCTCCTTCCTTCCTACTCTCGGCGAAACGAATCTCCTCATTGAGCACCTGAACTCTGGCTAGTGGCACATCAGCCAAACCCGTATACAGCCTAGAGATCTCCCTAATAGTTTTTTAGGTGCTTCTGGCCCCCTTCCAGCGGTCCTCCATAATAATGTTGGATAGCACCCGCCATACTTTCACTAATCGTGATTCTAGCGGTGACAGGCTTTTTCACTTTCTTATATGTCTCCTGCAACTCAGACAATAATGCACCCTGATGCAGTTTACTATCCAACTTGAACTCATGTCGTGACTTTTGGATTGCTGCACGCTGCGGCGTACTCACCGTGCTACTACTTGTTGTCTCCGACGACACTTTTAACGTTTCGTCAGCCAATTTCTTAGGCGGTTGAGGCATTTTGAAACCTTCAAAACGCGACGACATAATACCTTCTGCTGCTGGGTCCTCGACCCCCGATGTCGCAGTCGGAGCCTTACTCAGGCCCGACCGTAACACTGACAATTGTTCCGCCGTATTTAGATGTCCACATGACTCAAAATCGACCTCCTCCCACAATTGAGAGTCTTGGTCCTCATCACGATCGTAATCGGCCCACTCGTCATCGTCAACATGACCTACATAGTCATCGTAACCGCCATCCTGACCCACATACGGTCCCTGGCCCTCTTGACCTACATAGGCTCCGCGCTCATAATCCAAGTCTTTCACATCATCCCGTAACTTTTCCGACTCAGTACGAAACGCTCTGGCTTCCTCTCTCAGTACCACCATATCATCATAGATCTTTTGAATGTCCGACAACGCAGGAGGTTTCGGGGTCACTGAAGCAGACGGGCCCGCGAACGTTGCCGCCAATTGCCCGCCCTCGGTGAGTTTAGCGCGCGCTTTCACCTTAGCGTCGGCCGCCATCTTTTAACGTGCCTTAGCTTTGGCCACCTTTGGCAGATCCGCAGATTCATTATCCGAGTCACTTAAACTATGAAGTGATAACGGTTGCTGGTTGTCCGTAGACATCATCTTAGCCATCTTGGATGAACTTTAAACCAACTTCAGTAACGCGACCACTCCGTTAGACAGCCCAGAAGCTTCTATGAACGGCCGAGATTGTGTCCGTGCACGAATCTCGCAGTCTTACTGTGTTCTGCAATCACAATATTAGAGCCATAAGTAAATAATTCACATGATTATGATTGTAACACAATCTTCATCAAATTTAATCATCATCTAATAGACAAACTAAATAACTTTTTTCCCCAACTTACCTTTAGTAGCCTCCTCCAACTCGCTGCTGCTATCACCCTGCTGCCGAGTTTCAAACTGAGGCTACTTCCGGCCTGCGCGAGCTTGTCCTCTCCCCGGATACTTAACTTCCGGTATTCGGAAGATGAAGTAAGAATTCATATTTATTGAATGAATTCGGGTAATTTCTGATACAATTCTTTCAACTTTAAAGCATATAATTCGGCAATCCAGATCGTACATAACGCTTGTTTCCCCGTTACATAATTAGCATGTAGGTCCTAGGCTAGGTACAAGATTCACCCCGTACTGCTGCAGTAGGGGTGCAAACCAGCCTTATGTAAAAGCTGGCGAAAAAACGGGTCAAAGAACTGAGAGCCTAATTTTACAATCTAAGAAGCAGCAATTATTCTTTACATATGTTTTATTATTTACCCGCTACTTTTGAGTTGAAAAATATAATATAATATCTAGTTTAATAAGATTTAAAAGTGAAATCGACGGCGTTCTGCGGCCGCCATCTTGTCTTTTTGCATTCTCTCCCATTTCACCAACTCTGTGCCTATAGAAGTATCCATTTGATACTGGAGCCACATACTGGAGCCTCACTTCCATACTGGAGCCTCACTTTCATACTAACGCTATTTTCGCCCGTATTTATATAAGGCTGGTCTTCACCCGTGTACTACAACGGGTGAATCTTTTATCTAGTCCTAGGCCTACTAGTGAATAGGTGAAACAAATTAACTTGGTACTTTGAAAGAATCCCGCCAATTGTTGTTATCGCATATTTTTACTTAGCAAATATACGTACAATATCAAGTGAAAACACGAACCGTATTGTAAGCAAAATTATCAATTATAACCAATAATTCTTACTTTATCTTCCGAATACCAGTCAGTGGATGATCCACAAACTGAGTTGACATTACCACACGCACTGAGTGAAGTTGAGCAGGAGGTTTTGGACACGCGCACAAAAGTAAAAAGAAAGACGATGGCGGAGACGCTAAAGGCCCTATCACACTACAACATATGGCGTTAGCGCGTGCGTAATGTTTTGAAATAAAAATCAAATTTAAATAGGTTGGCATTCGCCAAACTTTTCACGCTGCGGCCAGTCCGCAAAACGTATGAAGCGTACACAGAGCATATGGCTAGCGTATGCATGGCATATAGCAACGTATACAAAATGTATAGTGACGTATACTCGGCTTGCTGGGACGTGTAGTGATGGTTGGAGGTGACAGTTTCGGCATATGAGTAACGCACAACGAAGTATGGTCAACATGCACCTAGCATGTCGACGTGTGTGTAGCTTTTGCAAAACGTATTCAAAACTTATGCGTAACGTGTGCAAAGCATATTCGTGACATATGCAATCACCTTTAGGCCACGCCCTGGTCACGTGATCGGTTACCAATAGGTATAAATACCCTGGAGGTTTGGCTCTCTCCACGCACTGCCACCATGCCTGCCAAGAAGAACATCACATCTTCAGCTGCCTGCAAGAATGCCATCACTACAGGACTAGCAGATTCTCCCACCATCACCATCATCACCATCGCCGGTGTCATCACCTGCCTCCTCAGGACCCCACTCTCCAGCACACCACTCTCCATCACACCACTCTCCATCTACCCAGCCTGAAGACATAGAGATGGAGTATGAGGTGGAGACCCAGATGCAGACGCAGTGCCAGACGCGGCCGCACTCAAGCTCTCCATCTCTTGCTTCCCATTCATCCGTTGCTTCCACCACCTCGGCCTCCGTCTCAGCCTCCACTAGCACCTCCGGCTTTGACTCGGCAAATAAGAAGAGGGCGAAAAAAAAGTAAGTGACTGTTCTCTGTCACTAGCCGAGGAGGACAGGATGTTGGATTTCCTCCACCAGATGGGATGGTCGAATGAGTTAGAGTGTCCGTCTCTCATTCTGGTAGATCATGGGGTCGTGGGTTCGAACCCCGGTCGAGTCAAACCAATGACTTAAAAATGGATACTTGTCGCTTCCTAGTCTGGCACTCGGCATGATTAGGACAGGGCAAGGACTGGTGTGCTCAGTGTCAGGATAATGGTGTGGTTAGAGTGTCTGACTTTTTTCTAGGTGGGACTCCTAATCTGAAGGTCAGTGGTTCGATTCCCCATGCCTCCACCTCTGCCAATTTGGATTTCCACCGCTGTGTATAACTTACAGCGTCATCAAAGGCCATTTGCTCTCATACCATGTCTATGTGATCTGGGAGGTTAAAAATCCCTTGGGTCGGTAAAAGTGTAGGCTCAGGCTTTCTTTTGACAAACTGTCTAATGGTGAAAACAAGTCTATTCAGACTTATCCATAATAGGCAGTATAAATCTTCAAGAAAAAAAATGTGACTGAGTGGGATACCAGGTCCTGGTGCCGGCAGCCTGGTTTCCCAGTCGGACAGAACTCTAAAGTCACCATGAGTGCACACTGTTACAAGTTGGTACCCGTCCTGATATGACCTTAGATGTTGCTAGGACGTAAAACAACAAAAACAAACAAAATGGATTTCCTCCAGGAGAACCCAGTCATATGGAAGGTGAAAATGACTGATAACAGGCAGTCTGACAAGAAGGGCAAGATGTGGGAGAACCAGCCAAACCGGATGGGGAGGACATCTGTGCATCTGCAGGGGTGGTTCAAGTCGCTGAGGGACACAATCACGAGGCTTTACAAAAAGAAGGCTTTACAAACTGACTTAGAGGGAGCTGTGGATAATGCAGAAGTTCGGTTTCTTGCGGTCAGTCGTCAGGCACCAGCCTGAGCCCTGCAGAACTGTAAGTACAAAATCTTTTATCCTTCTGGGCAGTCTGGGCATTAGCATTCTGGTAAAACCCATATTATTCTGGACAAGTTGACAAAGCAATATATTTTATTTACATTAATAATCTGGAGAAATCAATTTAATCATTTTACATGATATATTTCTTGTTCTTCTTTATTGTTGATTTTTGTTGTTGTTGACCTCATTTGTGGAATCATCGACCTGCATTCATGATACTTATGTGATTTTATAGTTATGTCTTGTAGGTGATGGCTGTGATAGATGCTGCGCATGGGGATCTCGATGCTGCCGAGAATGTCTGCGCTGATCTCCAGATTGGGCTGGAGTAAGGTTCCGGCCACACCTCCCGGTGCAGTTCGAGAATGGGGAAAGGGGAAGTGGACAGCCCCAGACGACGTCAACCTGCTGGCAGCCATCCAGAAGCAACACTCGCAGGGTGTCGGTTGTATCTATGTGTAAAGTTGAGCATGCACAAAACATTTTTTGGATCCTCGACGCACTGCGACATAAGACAAGGTATAGCGATGTATTCGGAACGTACCTGACGTATGCCCAACGTATATGTAACTTATGACGATGTACACTGACGTATTGGTCGAAAATCACATATGTTGGCATACGCTAAGGCTATACGTCACAGTGTGACAGGCCCAAAATCAAGACCCGGCATGAAACAACCCGAGGCGACGCAGTCGACTGCTAGCGCCGAAGACAAATCTCAAAAGCAAAATTTTATACACTGTTGTGTGCCAATGTGTATGAACTAATACGGAAATTAAAGGACGAGACCAGACCAGCCACCGATCACGCTGGATCATGCCGGATCACCAAGGACCAGCCACAGATGAGTCACGGATCACCCCGGATCGCGACGTACCACGCCGGATCATGGTCCGGGGCTCGTCCTGCCCCTGATCCGGGTAGGTGTGACTGGGGCTTAACATGTGACATGTGTCACATATTGTATGACGGACTTTGCTAGCGACACTAAGCATTAATTGATTCACTAAGCATATATGTGGAATCTTACAAGCTAACATTGTTTACTTGTGATGCAGGATATTTGTGGCCTTTTGCATTACTGATATCGCAAGCCACAGTATGCATTAATGGATTCACTAAGTGCATATATGAAATCTTACAAGTTCACGTCACTTAAGCGCAACATATGACACATAAAACATGACAGACATCGCAAGCCACACTACGCATTAATCGATTCACTAAGTATAGGCCTATATATGAAATCTCTCCAGTTCATGTTGCTTAAGTGAGCCGTGTGCGCATGTCGCATGACGGACATCACATGTCATACTATGCATTAATGGATTCTCTAATGGTGCTGGTACAACGCTTCTCGCCAACGCGCGTCGACGTATGTGATGTCGGGATACGTCAGGAAGCGTTACTTCCGGGGATCGTCGAGGTTTTGTGCTTGCACAAAACATTCGACATACGACAACGCGCGGGTGCCAAGATTATGGGGACATTAGGGGCATGTTGAGATACGTTAAACGTGCCGGAATAACGTTATGCGAATGATAGGCACATGCCATGCGCGCGTGAGGCTCGTTGCGCCAAACTGTTGCTTTGTTTGTTTGTTGTTGTTTTATGTCCTAGCAACATCTAAGGTCATATCAGGATGGTGAGCCAAACTTTTTTTCTTTTTTTCTCACCCGTTGATATATGTTACCACATCGTCGGCCGCACGCTACCAACACGTTGTGCTGACGTCAAACTTTTTCCCACTGCGCCGAAAAGTTTGATGTGTCTCGACTTTTTTGCGCGTTGGCAGCATGCCGGCGAGAAGCGTCGTAATGTGACAGGGCCATAAGCAAATATGGAATCTTAAGGCTAATGTCGTTCATGTGTGATGCATGATGTGTGTTGCATATTTCATGACTGATATCGCAAGCCACAGTACGCATTAATGGATTCAATAAGTGTATATATATGGAATCTTACAAGTTCACGTCACTTACTCACAACATGTGATGCATACAGCATGACAGACACCACAAGCTACACTATGCATTAATGGATTTGCTAAGCATATATATCAAATCGTACAAGCTCACATTGCTTTACATGTGACATGTGTCACATATTCCATAACAAATATTGTATGTCATACTACAGATTAATGGATTCACTAAGCATATATATGGAATCATACAAGCTAATGTCGCTTACGTGAGACGTGTGATGTGTGCCGCATGACTGATATCGCAAGCTATTGTATGAATTAATGGATTCACTAAGCATATATATTATATCATCCAAGCTTGCATCACTTTCACGCAACATGTGACGCGCAAATGTCAGATGTTGCATGATGGACATCGCATGATGGATACCGCATGTCACACTGTGCGTTAACAGCATCATAGCTTGGTGCTAGATAGCCATTCCACGTGATGAACACACACACACACATTCTTCAACTTCTTGAAGACATCCTTCGAGACTTTCTCCTCCCAGGTAGAAGAAATCTGACATAGTCTTGACGACTGTTTTTTGGAGTATTTCTTTTAAGGAGCTGTGAACAGTTGGTGTGAAGTGAGAATGTTGTTTCACCAAAGCTGGCTACTAATTGACCAGATGCGTGGGGGAGCCTCACAAAGGCCAATGCAATCTGGGCCAGGCCGGTAGAATTGATTGATTGATTGGTGGTTGCTTTACGCCGTGTTGGCAGCAAAGGCCATATTCACGGCAAGAAATGTTTGTTTTTGTTCAAACCATCGCTTTTACATGTAAAAGCATACAATCAATTTTGTGTCAATGGACACTCATGAATTTAGTAAACTCACAATCATATAGTTTCTGGTCAAGGTAAATAAAATTCTAAATGATAGTATTATTCACTGATGAAATTTGTTTAAAAACCTATATGAGGTGGTACAAACGAGCGGCTAAAATGTTTTCTTGTTTTTACTTTAGTAAAAAGGTCATGCATGCTGTTTGCAGTGTAAAATTGTTGGCGCAGGGCCATGAAATCCACACAGTTTAATAAAGTGTGTTTTAATGTCAGTGGGGACAGACATCCAATACATTCAGGGGGAGGGTCCCCCTCGAGCAGAAAAATGTGTGTTAGCCACAAGTGACCAATATGGCATATTGTTAAAACAACCTGGTTGTGTCGCCCTTCCAAGCGACTCTGCAGCAGTTTGTCCACAGAGGGGGTAATTCTATGGAGTTTGTTGTTTGGGTGTTCATCCCATTCGATCTGCCATAAGTTCCAGATGTATTTTTGAATGGTAGGTTTCAGATCAGAGTGGGGAATATGATGGTGTTCCAAAGGAGCAGTCAGGGCTCGAGTGGCCGCTTGATCTGCTCTCTCATTTCCTGGAATACGCGTACCTAATTCACCTCGGTGGACGATTGCTGCCACAGAGAGACACTGTTGTCTTTTTTTGACCCATCAGTGTAAACGGCTAGGTGGGACCTAAAAGCACTTCGCACATCGATAAAGCTTTCATGATATGAAAGTGGGTGCGTTTGAGATTTCTTCGACATGGTCACAAGATCAGTGTGTGTTCCTAATCCAGAAACACACAGACACACAGACACACGCAAATACTACTCAGGCATTGGCTTGTTTTACTAACATGTCCCTGATTTGTTTGTTTGGCTGGTTGGTTCGTTGTTGGAGTTTTACACCCTGGCAACATCTAAGGTCATATCAGGACGGGTACTGACTTGTGACAGTGCGCATTCATGGTGACTTTACAGTGTGGCTCCACTTGGAGACCAAGCCACCAGCACCATGACCTGATATCCTACTCAGTCACATTATCCTCATAGGCTATATTATATATAGCCTATATATGTATATATGTTTGTATTACAGTGAGGGTTACGCTGTGGTAGACGGCAGGTGGTGGCGCCACTGTCAGGATTAACTACAACTAAATAAGTGCGATGCAGGTATCGAAATAACCAAAGGTGACAAGATCATGTCCATTGATTGTCAAAGGTCACAAGGAAGGAAGACGGTGGGAGTGGACAAAACAAAGCTTTATTCAAACTCAGCTGTAAGTATGTGTGGCACTAGTGCGGTTAACCGGGCAGGCTGCTGACAGAGGTGCAATGCAGCGTCATTGTCAGGAGGCCTAGCTTGGGATTGTCAGATGGTACGCAGACTTTTTTCGGTGATGGAAGAAAATACCATTAGAATAAAATAATATAAAATATTATATATTTTAATAATAAACAAAAATATTTGTAATCTTAGGAGGTACGCAGCTGCGTGCCTGTGTATATGGAAGTTAAGCTCCTGCATGTACACAACATAATATTATAGACAAAATCATACAAAGAAGTATGCCTGCAGCGGACAAAGGAAAAGGTGGAGAGACAAGATCAGGGAATGGGCAGGCCTGAAGTATGGCAATTCCCCGAGGGCAGTGGAGAACAGGGGCGAAATGGAGAAAACTGGTTGCAACGTCATCTGTGGTGCCCTAACGAGTCTTGTGGTTAAGGGATTGATGATGATGATGATGATGATGAGAGGGAAGTGAAGAACAAGGAAAAATAGAGAAAACTGGTTGCCAGGTCATTTGTGGTTCCCCACCAACACTCGCAGTTAAGGGTTTGATGATGATGATGATGATGCTATTTCAGAATAAACCAGGTAAATGAGGGGTTTTAATTGACTATATATCAGGTTAAGGGTTTCCTATCCAGGCCATGGGAGGTGAGGGCAGATGAGTGTCTCGCCAAATCATAACGCAAAGATCACCTCATTCGGACATAAATCATCAAATACAAACAAACCAGGATAGCAAATAACAAGTCGGTAGAGCGCATGCCTCCCGTGCGGGAGATCGGGAGTTTGTTTCCTGGTCGAGTCAAACCAATGACTTCAAAATTGACACTTGTCGCTTCCTAGCTTGCCGCTTGGCAGTAATAGGAGGAGACAAGGACTGATTAGCTCAGTGTCAGGATAATGTGACTGAGTGGGATATCGGGTCATGGTGCTGGCGCTGATTTCCCAGTGGGGTAGCACTCTAAAGTTGCCATGAGTGTGCACTTTCACAAGTCGGTAGTCATCCTGACCTTAGATGTCGCCAGGATGTAAAAATACCAACAGCCAACAAGGTAAGTGAGTAGTAGGTAGATAAGCAGCAGTCGAGTGGGTGGGTGGTGAATGTCTGTCGCCCGCACAGCTGAGAGGGGAGGAGTGCTGGTGTTGGCAGCCATTGAGTGAGCAACTATAACACGGGACTATACAACAGTACCTGATTAAAAATCAAACACACTTGGGCATAAATCATCAAATACAAATAAACCAGGGTAGCATATAACATGGTGTTAATAATGATGGGACTCCGCCGTCTGAACCCCAAACATTACTAGTCTCCACAGGTGTGTTCTGACAACTGTCTGTCAGTTCCCACCTGTTGTTACTCCAAACAACTCATAAGAAATAAAGGAAGACAAGTCACGCAAGATTGACAGTGAAGAGGGTGTGCTTTATTGGCATCAACCCCTGTTCACCTATTGGCAACCTAGTGAGGAGGTTGTGCTTTATTGGCATCAACCCCTGTTCACCTACTGGCGACCTATCACCCTCACTCCTTACCAACTGCGCACACAGATCCGCATGACTCTTGCTGGTGTATATTCGAATCAGTGCCTACAGCCCATTGAACCTGGGTCCAATGGTTGTTGCACACAGCTCAGTGTCTTTGGAAAAGATGTTGCTAATTTGAGTGTAGAAAGTGGAGAGTCTCTTGCTAGAGAGTCTAGCCAAGAGTGCCTAGAGTGGGGTATGTGTGTCAGGTATAAGGAATGCAGGTCACTGGGCTCACACAGCCAGCCAATCAGAAACCCTCCACAGCCTGGGTGGGCGACGTCCTAATAGGGGGCAGCTGTCACTCAACCCCCAGCTGCAGGTGGTGTCCATAATGTATGCAGGATGGCTGGGTGTGCTTGCCCATCGGTCCCGTGGTAACAGGTGGTTGCAGAGAGTAACAACAAACATATCTCAATGCTTCTCTCCCTCCATGCACTCTTTCTGGTGCATGAAGGGAACATTTCAATAATTCTTAACAGTCTCTTAAGTATGAACATCACATCACAATCTCGGTCGCTATGTGTTATCACATTTCCACATAGCCGCTTATGTCACTAAGCGAGTGGGGCACTCATTGCTTCTCTGTTACATAATCCTGGTCCCCACTCCGTCGCCCGAGAATAATAATGTGCTTTGCCAATATATAAATCCGAACCGAAAATCCGTATATTTTTACAACGGGACTATAGCCTACAACAGTGCCTGATATAACACAAAATTTTAAAAGCGCTTGGGCATAAATCATCAAATACAAATAAACCAGGGTAGCTTATAGCACGGGTCCGGAAAACAACGCCTGATATGAAGAACAACAATTTAAAGAATTTAACGCATAACCTTTAGTGAATTGAATTTGTCAAAGTGTGGCTTGGTGGGTTGTGGAGTGACATGGATGAGGAGTGCAGCTGTGTCTGGAGAGGACTGACTGCAATGAGGAGCAATTGAGGTTTCTTAATGAGGGAGGAGGGTGAAAGCGTGATTGCCTCTGTGGTGACAGGCAAAGTAGTTCAGTCAATGAGGTTGGTTGTTGGACTTTTACATCCTGGCAACACCTAAGGTCATATCAGGATGGGTACCGACTTGTGACAGTGCGCACTCATGGCGACTTTCATAGTGCTGCCACACTGGGAAATCAGGCCGGCAGCACCATGACCTGATATCCCACTCAGTCAGATTATCCTGAAACTGAGCTAACCAGACCTTGCCCTAAGCTATTAATGGCGAGCGCCAGGCTGGGAAGCGACAAGTATCAATGTTTAAGTCGATAGGCAAAGTAGTTCAGGTAGTGAGGTGAGGTGAGGTGAAGAGGGGGTGAGAGGAGAGAGGGGGAGAGGCGAGGGTTTCTCACTGAAGGCGGTAAGACAGGTGAGAGAGCATTGAGGGCTTCTCTGCAATCAGCGTGAAGCAATGATAGCGAATGACAAAAGAACTTATTCAGAAGAATAAACATATTTACCACCAACAAAATTACTGTAAGTGTAAGCGCTCATATATATTCCCATAATCAATTACACAACACATAGCTGTGTCCTAAGTCAGGGTTTTTTGGTGATGGATAGGGATGTATGTGTAGCAGTCTGCACTGAACTGACCCTTCAGCCAAGGTGGTATACAGGCAGGTAGGTGTGGACAGACTGATTGCATCAGGATGTCTAGGTGGTGTAATGGTTGGTAGGCTAACTCTGAAATGGCAAGAAGCGTGAGTTTGAATCCTGCTCAAGGCGCAATATTTCCCATTTTCATCACTCCCCATTACACATGTCGCTGTGACCTGTATCGTGTACAAGGGATGCACTGTATGGTTGATGGGTCCACCCTGTGTATGCATAGTGCATTGTCGGTATTTTTGTTGGTACATTAATTGTTTAAGCAGGGGGAAATTTCAGTCGCAGATGACTGGTCTTCCTCATTCCACTGCTCCTTGCCCTATTCTAGTAATGATGAGCGTCTGCCTAGGAAGCGACAAGTATCAATTTTTAAGTCATTGATTTGACTCGACCAGGATTCGAACCCATGATTGCACGATCTACCAACATGGGAGACGGACTAACTCATTTGGCCATTCTGTCGACCATCCCGTCCCCTATGTATGTGATTGTAAGCATTAAATTACTTATGGATGTAAACCACTTAAAATTCCACAGGGGAAAGTGTAGTAGTCAGCACTGACCTGTCTGGCAAGTAGCCACATAGACAGATAGGCTTGGATATGATGATTGTATCAGGGAGCCTAGGTAGTATGATGGTTAATATACTAGCCCAGGAATGGAAAGAAGTGTGGGTTCGAATCCTGCTCTAGGTCCAATATTTCCCATTTCCATCACCTCCTCATCTGACATATGTATATCTGTTATTTTAAATTACAATTGCTACATTTCATGTTAAGTTCAACAGAAAGTAATGCAACGGATTTACATCAATGTGGTTTATTTCTAAGTTTTTTTTTAAATTCTTTTCTTTTAATTCTCTGATTTTTAATTAACTTTGGTGAAAACTCTCGGTGAATTGTTAATGTGAAGGGACCAGACTGGATGGCCGAATGAGTTAGAGCGTCCGTCTCCTGTGTTGGTAGATCGTGGGTTCGAACCCTGGTCGAGTCAAACCAATGACTTAAAAATTGATACGACCGAGATTGTGATGTGATTGATACTCAGCATTATTAGGATAGGGCAAGGACTGGATGGCTCAGTGTCAGGATAATGTGACTGAGTGGGATATCAGGTCATGGTGCTGGCGGCCTGGTCTTCCAGTGGGGCAGCACTATAAAGTCGCCATGAGTGCGCACTGTCACAAGTCGTGACCCGTCCTGATATGACCTTAGAGGTTGCTAGGACGTAAAACAACAACAAACAAACAAAGTTAATGTGAAGGAGGCCCTATATGGAACTCCACAGCTCATTTAGTTGCTTTGTTTTACGAACACGCCCACACACTAATTTAAGTCTGACTGCGCGTGTGTGAGCTGAGATATCTACACGCACACAAGCATATTAAATACAAAAGCAGGGTCGTGCTCTTCATTTTTAAAGTTGCATAGTCTGATGGTTTTGAGTTTCTGTCATTTTCTGAAATAAATATTTTAGGTTGATCGTTATAATCTACCTTACTTTGGTTTGAAGAAACTTTGAATTTAAATGGCTAACTTTTGAGATATTTGAAGTGCAAACAGGCTTCTGCAGGAACATAAGCTTCTGCAGGAACAGGTTCTATTAAATTGACTCAGTATTCCCTTCTACGTGGCGACAAATGTTTAATACATGCATCAGTATCTAAGTTAGACATGTAGAATTAAATTTAGGTAATCGTTTTTGGTTTGAAAATTTGATGTTTTCATCGGACTATGCATCATGACCAGAATCCAGTCGAGTTCTGACCAACACAAAACAGTCCAAGTGCGGGACTGATTTATTCCGGACGCTGCAAATTGGATTGCGAGGTGGGTAGCCCGTCAGAGTCTGGACTTGGAGGTCTCAGGTTCGATCACCACCTGCAAATTGGATGGCTTAGTGGTTGACACGTCAGATTCTGGTCTTGGAGGTATCAGGTTCGATCACCGTCTGAGTAAACGCCCCGCAAATTGGATGGCTAGGTGGTAATTGGATGGCTAAGTGGTTGGCCCGTCAGATTCTGGTCTTGGAGGTATGAGGTTCGATCACCGGCTGAGTAAAAGCCCTGTAAATTGGATGGCTTAGTAGTTGGCACGTCAGATTCTAGTCTTGGAGGTCTCAGGTTCGATCCCCGGCTGAGGAAAAGCAACCAAAATTAACCCAAATTGCAACTAGGATAAGGTAAGAATAGATTGATTGAATGGCAAGTTAATGGATATCAGGTGATTATGTCTTTGACGTGTGTAGTAGTACGCACTGATCTCTCAGGTAAGGAGCCACATAGACAGGCGGGGGTGGATAGGGTGGTGACATCAGAGAGCCTAGGTGGTGTAATGGTTAGTACTCTAGGCGCAATACTTCCCACTTTCATCATCCCTACAACATTTGGTATGCCAGCAAGGCAGCACTATGAAGCCACAGTGATCTGGCACTGGTGTATATTAGTATTAGAGTGATTACAGATACTGGATAGTACTTTTATTTTCAGGAATGTGTATTTTTCTAAAAAAGAAGATTGTGTCAGTGCCAATATATTGACTAGCCTTCCTCCAGCCGTGATGGACGAATGAGGTTAGCGTCCGTCTCTTGTTTTGGGAGATCGAGGGATCCAAACCAATGACTTAAAAATTGATACTTGTCTCTTCCTAGACAGTTGCTCAGCATTATTAGGATATGGCACGGTCTGGTTGGCTCAGTGTCAGGATAATGTGACTGAGTGGGATATCATGCCATGGTGCTGGCGGCCTGGTCTCCCAGTGGGGTAGTACTATAAAGTCACCATGCATGTGCACTGTCACAAGTCAGTAGCTGTCCTGATATGACCTTAAATGTTGCTAGGGTGTAAACAACAACAACACACAAGTCAAGCCATACACTCTTTGCACATATTAAGATGTATTGGAATGGTGATTGAACAATTATTTAGTGAGGTCTACCAGGGTGCATACAGTCAGGTTTCAGTTAATTGGTCATGACTATATTAACACTATACTGCAACTCATCCTGATATTGCTATGGAGACGTACATACATACTGGTCGGCGACAGCTGGTCTTACGTAGATGGTGAGAGTGATGGTGTAAGCAGTAACGGAACCAATCACTGGAGGCGGTGTCACCGTTATCCACCATGAAAGTGTTGTTATGGCAACAGGTACATGAGTAGATCAAACATTCATCCATATTCAGAGTAGTGACAAAGGACAACCCTGCCTAAATCCAAGTAAAACATGCTTCAGTAGGAATAAACAGGAGGTACCGTCTGCAATGCATAGTTTTTATCTATTTTGGCATAGAGCTGACAAATTGGTAGAGAATGCAAAAGAAAACAACATGGCGGCCCAGAAAGCTCTCAATGCACGATATTTACATGCATGCACTGTGGCAACGGTCCCACAACCGTAGTGTTCGTCGTCGCCGTCAGATGTTGCATGCGTTGTGAATATTGTGTATTAATAGTGACAGACTAGTTTGGTACCCTCCTAACATTTTCAAAAGGGTCCAAACATGAAAATTGTATTTTTCTTTGAAGCTCCAATGTCCAAAAAGCAATATACTTTTGGAATTTCCAAAATATCCCAAAATTTGACTGACATACGTGCATTTGAAAGTTAGTAATTTCCATAGCTTTTGCATGCGCTGTGGCAACGGTCCCACAACCGTAATGTTCGTTGTCGCCGTCCGATGTCACATGCATTGTGAATATTATGTATTGGATGTTTAATGTATTTTAAGCATGGTTTTATCAATTATTCACACCAAAAGTAGCGGACTATGATAAAGAAGCATTTGAAGTATATATTTAGCACTTTAGATTGGTTATTTCCACAACCCTGTCCCATGACACTTTTGATGGCTTTGAGTTTCTGGCATTTTCTGAGATAAATGCATTAGATTGATCGGTATAATCTACTTTGCTTTACAGGACGCGGTGGACAAATCGGTAGAGCGCTGGCTTCCCGTGTGGAAGGTCAGGAGTTAAAATCCCAGCTGAGTCAAACCACTGATTTATAAAAATGATACTTGTCACTAGCTAGCCTGGTGCTTGGTATTAATAGCATCGGGAAAGGACTGGTTAGCTCAGTGTCAGGATAATATGACCGTATGGGACATCAGGTCATAATGCTGGTGGCCTGGTCTCCCAGTGGGGCAGAACTATAAAGTCACCATGACTGTGCACTGTCACAAGTCGGTATCCGTCCTGATATGACCTTAGCTACTTCCACGATGTAAAACAACAAACTACTTAATTTAAGTTTTAAATAACTTTTAATTTAAACAGCTACCTTTTTAGCTATTTAAAATGCAACCATGTCAAATTAATGTTGGCAAGCACATCAAAACTCTGTTACCATAAGTTTCAGTGGAAAGGGATTTTATTAAATTGACTCAGTATTCCCTTCTATGCAGCAATACATTCCTAATAAGTGCACCAGTATCTCAGTTAGATTTTATGTAGAATAGAATGACATGAAGTTGATAAGTTGCTGGTGGTTATTGGGGACTTGTAACACATTCCTCACATTCTGGAATGTTCAGAGTGGAAGGGACTGGAATGCAGGTGGTGATTACATTCGGGAACCCTGCATACCTGCATGAATGGCATATTTCCTCAATCTCCTCTGATTACTCGGTCGTTCACCTATGATTTGTTGGTGGTTTACATCCTAGCAACATCCAAGGTCATATGTGGACGGGTTCCGATTTGTGACAGTGCGCACTCATGGCGACTTAATAGTGCTGCCCCACTGGGAAATCAGGCCACTGGCAGCATGATCCAATATCCCACACAGTCACATTATCCTGACACTGAGCACCAGGTTAGGTAGGGACAAGTATCAATTTCATAAGTCAGTGTTTTGACTTGGCTGGGATTCCAACTCCTGACCTTCCACATAGGAAGCCTGCGCTCTACCGATTTCACAAAGGCATGCCAGGCACAGTTTGAAGCTGATCATATATATCTCAAGCTAAGCAAAAGCATCAGCAGAGGAAGGATTGTCTCCTTCACTCACCAGACTCTCCGCCTGCAGCGACACACACATGTCAAATGTGCCACCGTCCATTCTGAGCACAAATTGGACTCATCAATCATTGGTAAGTTCACAACAAATGATGAGCTGCTTCATCATCGCTACCGATGGACAACCGAGAAGAAGAAGAAGAAGAAGAAGGAGAGGAAGAAGAAGAAGAAGAATAAGGTGTGTGATCCATACTTTTAATAAGCATTCAGCAATAATCTCTTGCTCCAGTGATTAATTCCAATGAAACTTACAAACAATATGCAAGGTTCTTTTTCCTGCCCTTTGAGTACACTCTTAATTTTAATCGATGTTTACAGACGCGGCAAGGAAAACAGACATGGATGGATTATAAACGCGGGGTCTGACACGCGTGTGTTCAGCTTTTTCTACTCTTTTTTTTTTTGGGGGGGTGAGAAGATATTCGGAATGCGTGATGCGTGTGTTGGCATGGTTACAGTTACGCGGTGATGTCATGGCGGCAGAGCCTGTGAGATTAGTTCCGCTACTGTCCGCTAGGATTGGAGCTCATCCAGGCTGAAAAGTGAGGTGTAAAGGTGTAACTCAATGGGTGTTGAACTATGGTTGGTTGTTGGAGTTTTAAGTCCTGGCAACAAACATCTAAGATCATTTCACGATGCGTACTGACTTGTGACAGTGCACACTCATGGTGACTCTATAGTGATTTCCCCATTGGGAGACCAGGCCGCCAGCACCATGAACCAATATCCCACTCAGTCACATTATCCTAACACTGAGGTATCTGATTAATGTTGAACGTCTGGCTAGGAAGCGACAAAGGATCACTATATAAGTCATCGGTTTGACTCAACCAGGGTTCGAAGCCCAACTCAATGGGTTTGAACCATGGTGGGGAGAGGGGACTTAGAAACTTATTCCAATCTGCATGACACTTACAGTTGCATAGTCCGATGGTTTTGAATTTCTGCATTTTTTCTGAGATAAATATATTGGATCAATTACTAGTATCTACTTTACATTAGTTCAAAGTTACTTTAATTTTAAATGGTAAGCTTTTGAGATATTTTGAGTGCAAACATGGAAAATTAGTTTTGTCAAGCTTGCCAAAACTCTGACACCATAGCCTTCTGCAGTAACAGGTTCTGTTAAATTGACTCAGTATTGCCTTCTATGCAGAAACAAATGCTTAATAAGTGCATCAGTATCAAAGTTAGATATGTAAATTCAAATCTAGATAATTGGTTTAGTTTTGAAATTTTGATATTTCATCGGACTAGGCAGCTTTAAGCTGGTATCACTATCAGGTAGGGCGAAGGGGTGTGGGTCATGCCTCTTCTTCATCGATCCACGGGACACGGCCTGATTTCCCAGTGGGGCAACACTATCAAGCCATGAGTGTGCACTGTCACAAGTCGATATCTATCCTGTTATGACATTAGATGTTGCCAGCACGTAACAATTCCAACAACCAACCAATCTTTATCGCTCGAAAACGAGGCTTATAGTCTTAAGTTCATTTCCTTGTAAGCAAGTTGACACTATGTAATATAATAATAATAATAATAAAACATTTATATAGCTCCTGATCCAGCAAGCCGTTCTCAGGTGCTTTACATAACAAACAAATATACAGGAAAATAAAATTCACCTAGTTAAAAGCAGATTTAAACAAATGTGTCTTAAGGCCTTTTTTAAAAGCACCAACAGATTTATGATCTGTGATATATCCTGGCAGCGCATTCCACAGTCTCGGGGCAGCAATACTAAAAGCACGATCCCCAAAGCCTTTGAGTCTGCTCCGAGGAACTGCTAACTGGCTGGAGACTCTGGAGTGCAGTGTTCGAAAATTTATGTAGAAGAAATTTCTAGAAGCGGGTTCAGAGGACTAGGAACTGTTGTGAACTCTAATTAATCAGCTTGTAGGAATTGTCCATATTGCTGTGGCAATATGGGTAATTCGGGGGAGGCGGACGACCACCCTCCCCCGGCCCTACCGCCCCTCCCCACTCCTCGCCCCCTCCTCCCCCCCTTCCCCACAACCCTCCCTACCCCTACCCTCCCCCTCCCTCACCCACTCCAACCATCACCACATAACTAGATGGCGCCACCACCTCCTCTCCTCACTCACCCCACTCCCTCCAGATGCCGCCCCCACACTCCTTCCCCGCTGGTCCCGCCGCTGGTCCCGACGCTGGTCCCGCCGCTGGTACCTACCCCCCCCACCTTCCTTCCTTCCTCCCTACACCTCTCCCACTTCTCCTCCTGCAACCACACCGACAACACCTACTCTAAACTCGCTCCCACACGCCTCACGCCTCACGCCCCAGGGCTGCTCACCGAGACCTCAACACGACCGTTCACCACGACCAGCACCATGCCGGCACGGAAATCATCCAGACACACCACCACCAACACCACGGCCACCCCTACGGCACCGGCGACACCATCTGAACGCACACCACGCGCAAGAGGACGGCCACGTTCTGTTGTCACCATCCCTAAAGCAGCGTCTCACACCGACAGCGACGACGAACAGTCCGCGGCGGCGCAGATGTCGCTCCTCAGGCAGACGGTGACCGACTCTATACAGCAGCAGGCCGAACTCGCCAAAACAGTGACGAACAGGCTGCATGCACTGGAATCGGCAAGCAAGAGCAAACGCACGCGGAGCAGCTCACCGGACGACAAATCGACAACGAAACGGAGACGCCACGCCACCCGTGACTCCTCAGGGTCCAGCCCGTCCCCATCGCCACGTGGCCGCTCACCACGACACCGATCACCCACTGGATGCTCAACGAGACCAACCCCACGATCCCGACGGCACATCAGGAACGAACACGACGAACACGACCGGAGGAACCAAAAGAAACACCGACATGCCCCGAGAACACCGACCACATCCTCCCCCGATGACGACGACCAACGAGACATGGTCGACGCCATCATAGGAGCAAACAAGTACGATGGACGAACAACCAGCCGAGGTAAGGCTCACCTCCTCCCCCACACATACGTCATAAGGGAAGAAAAGAAAGGGAAGGTAGGGCCAGGCGAGAGCACGTGGCATGAGTACTTCGCGGCACTCGCACGGATGAGGAAGGACCCCAGGGTGCCGCAGTCCTGGACCAAACCGATACTAGACCACCAGGACGACATCTTCGAGATGGCCGCCGACTGGAGGTGGGACACGTGTCTCGCCTGGTCTGAGAAAGTGTTCGCCATGGTGGACGACGGTCGCCTACCAAAAGGATGGAAAGACGAACAAGCCATAAAAGATCTACAACGCGCAGCATGTCTCGCTGGCATCCAAAGAGAAGAAAAGAGTCGATCGACACGTGCCGCACAGAACAGGAGCGACGAACAACAAACAGCACCGATCAATACCCCGTACAAAAGGCCCGAGTTCAACCACGACACCGACGGCAGACCCTGCCACAGATGGAACTGGGGAACGGATTGCGGCCACTCCACCTCACACGGAACAGGCAGTGACCGCCGTGCCCACGTGTGCGGTTGGTGCGCCAACAAATACAAAAAGGCGAACCCCCACAAAGAGCAAGATTGCAACAATAAGCGACGACAAACAGAACGGAAGGCGGCGACGGCACCCGAGACGGACGACCAGAGGACGGATTTTCAGTGATTGGCCCCGGCCAGGCCGAACAAAGCGCCAAAAATCCCACACCCGGGAGCCACAGCCCCCCCCACACCCCCCCACCAACCTGCCCTGAGACTAGTCTCCGCGACACGAACACTCCACAAAACCATCAAACCCTGGAGCGTGCAGAGACTCACATACGAACCAGAATCAACCACCGACACCGCACATAACCCCCCCCCCCACCCCCCTACAAACAACCGACACTACCCCCCACCCCGCACCGGATGCCGCTCACGACCCACAACTCACCCGCCAACCCGCCCTAAAACTAATATGGGCACGACGAACGCGCCAAAACCCAATCGAACACTGGAACCTGGAAATCCCGCAACACGTGGAGGCAGACGCGTCACCAGACACCACAGACAGCTTTCCCGCCAGACGCGAGAGCAGCTCACCACCACGTTCAAACCTAACCGCCACACAAGACCACGTGGGGCCGCACCCATCACAAGGCTCCCCAACCGCCTCCGCCTCCCCCACCCACAGCGGCGGCACACCATCAATCGCCGTTAACGTACCACACCCCGCCGCCGGCGGCACATTAGTCCCGACACGCACCGTCGCCGACACTAACGACCCCCGTAACGACCATTACGGGGCTCGCCTACCCGACACCACGGACCCGCCGCCCGCTGAAACAAGCACCACAGACGGAATCCGCCACACGACTCCACCCACAACCGCACCCGTAACACGAACACCACGGGTAGGAGCAGATAGCATGGAAGGCATCCAACACTGCCTAAGGCCGGCCTTCAGCCCCACCCCACCTACCACGCCTACCAGCAGCACACAACCGCCGACAGCCGCTGCCCACACCACCCTACCATCAACCCGAACACCTCGGGTAGGAGGCACTGGGGACGACGCACTGGCCAACCCACTACACAACACACCGACACACACCGGCACGCCTCTCAACCCCGCCGGCAGCCACCGCCACCAATATGGAGCTACCACAGCCCCCACCACTGACGTCGTCACACGACAACTTCTCACTGGATCCACAGTCGCCTGTATCCAGCCTGTCGCCTCTGCACGCACCAACCACCACAGGAGCCACCACGCCACAGACGACGAACCCCCAGACGCACTCCTAACATACCACCAACGTGCGCACGCGTCAGAAGACATCGACGATGTGACGGACGACTCCGGTGACCGGGCCACCACCCTCTACAACCCACCCCACACCCCCCTCTCATACAAAACCATACTCGACAGGATATGGCCAGTATCGGCAGCAGCGGCATGGACCAACCAGGTGTATCAATACATATACAACCAGGTAAGGGAAACGGCACTCCCAAACCACGTCGTCGCACACATCCCTGTCCCCTCGGGCCTCAGGATCGACCGATGGAGGGACTTGCTCGCCGACTACCATGACACCGAGCTCCTCGACTTTCTTGAATACGGCTGGCCAGTCGACTATACTGCAGACACGGCCCCAGTACCGTCGAGGGCGAACCATCGCGAGGACTCCCAGAATCTCCAATGGATTGAAAAGTACATACGAGAAGAAACATCCCAGGGGGCCCTCCTCGGGCCCTTCAGCCAACCACCCTTCCACCCCTGGGCCCAGACCAGCCCGATGATGACCCGGGCAAAAAAGAACACCAACGAGCGCCGGGTCATCGTCGACCTCAGCTTCCCCAGGGGAGCTAGTGTAAACTCAGGCATACGGAAAGCCCACTATCAAGGCCGCCCCGTCACCTACACTCTCCCAAACATAACCAACCTCACTGACGAGGTCACCCGGATCGGCCAGGGAGCATGGATATGGACGATCGACCTTGCCCGTCACACTAAATGACAAACTCTACTTTGACATCGCCCCTCCATTTGGGTGCTGCACGTCGTCCATGGCCTGCGCACGGACCACCAACGCCGTGACCTACCTACTACGCAAGAAAGGACATTTCGTCCTGTGCTACCTGGACGATTTCGTCGGGGCGGCACCCACAGAGTACCAGGCAGTCGAGGCATATGTCGACGCCGTCCAGCTTGCCGCCGACCTGGGGCTCGACCTCTCCATGCACAAGTGTGTCCCACCCTCCCAAAAGACCGAATGGCTCGGGTTCGAGGTCAATACCACCGACATGGTCGTCCGCATACCGGCACTAAAACTGCACGAGGTTGTCACGGAGTGCGCCACCTGGACACCAGGATCAAAGGCATCGAGGAAAGATCTCCAGCGACTCGTCGGACGACTACAGCACATCGCGAAGTGCGTGCGCCCGGCGAGGAGATACATGAATCGGATCCTAGCGGCACTCAGAGCCGCCCCCTACAGCGGGAAACACACGATAACACTTGAAATGACCCTCGACATCGAGTGGTTCAAGTCCTACGCCCACATATCGAACGGCGTCGTCCTCCTCTGCCCACCACCCAAACATGAATGGGTGATCGAGTGCGACTCCTCCCTCCTCGCCGGGGGAGCGCACTCCCCAGGAGGGTACATCACGGAGGAGTACCAGCCCGAATATATCTCGCAGACGGACACAACATCGCACAGCTCGAGGCGATAAACCTCATGGTCGCACTCCACGCCCTCACCCCGCCCAACCCCCAGGACTCCGCCGTCGTCGTCAACACCGACAACCAGGCATCACAAATCGTCCTTGAATCCGGAGCCGGCAAGGATCCTACCCTCTGCGCCTGCGCTCGGGCAATCTGGAGGTTTGCGGCACTCAACTCCTGCGAGATCCGCGTCGTCCACAAGCCCGGCACTGAGATCGCCTTCGCTGAAGCCCTCAGCAGGGCGCCATTCAACCGGACGGCCAGGCAGAAGGCGGATCGATTTGTCGACGACATGGACCTCGTCCGCGTCCGGGTCGTCCACAGTACATCCATACTCGATGTAGATGAATAGCCTGGGTCGAGATAACTATCTGCCTCTCTCTCCCCAGGCAACCAAGAACAACAGCATCGACTCGCCCACCTCTTCAGAGCCGGCCTCGCCAAGGGCACCTGGAGGAACAAACGACGCCAGATAGCAACCTACCTCAGACACGCACTCGACGGAGACTACGACCCTGTCCGCCCGACACAGATCGACGTAGCCTCCTTCCTCGCTTCAATCTCCCTATCGCTCCGATCCCCGGGAGCCGTGATGAACCATCTCAGTGCCGCGCGGACATGGGTCGAGCTCAAGGACGGGTCTACAAGAGCATTCGACTCATACCTCATCAAAATCATTAAAAAAGGGATAATCCGGGAGTCCGGCCATGTGCCCCGACAGGCCCCTCCCTTGACGCCTACTGACCTCCGCGCCGTCACCACCTTCCTCCTCCGGGCTGGCACCAATGCAAGGGTACTCACAGCGGCCGTCCTCATCGGGTACTTTTCACTACTCCGACAGGGGAACCTCCTCGTCACCGGGCGCCCCGACGACCCGGGACACACCCTTAGGTACCACGAGGTCACCCCCCACCGGACCCATCTCACCAACATTGTCCGCTCCACGAAGACCTCCAGAGGACGCCTCGACCAATACGCCATAACGATCCCTCGGATCACGACCTCCATCTGCTGCCCCGTGCGAGCCTGGAGGCACTACTCGGCCGCCACGTCACACGACCCACGCGACCCTGCCTTCATGACCCCGGACGGGTCCCCACTGACAGTAAAGACCCTCACGACGGCCATACGTGCCGCATTACACCACTCGGGGTCCCCCAACCCTTCCGCCTATACCCTACACAGCCTCCGTCGGGGTGCCGCACAGGCGTGTGCCGCCGCCGGAGCGCCCCTCAAGGATGTCGCTGACCTTGGCCACTGGCGGTCGTCCGCTCTCCACTCATACGTTCCCCAGGAGGCCTTCACGGTCGCGACCCGGGCACTCTCAACACTATTTGGTTGAGGCCCGGGTCACTTAAGACTCTAGCTGACGATGATGATTTACCATATGACATTTGACCTTGAACTTTACCACTATCCATTACATTACATTGTCTTAATGACCTATCCAACTTAACAATCCTCTACCTCTGATTACATTACTTAACTACTACACTGCCTTTCTTGAATAAATTTCCATACCATAGTTCGCCTCCTGTCCTGAATTGTCCATATTGCTGTGGCAATATGGGTAATTCGGGGGAGGCGGACGACCACCCTCCCCCGGCCCTACCGCCCCTCCCCACTCCTCGCCCCCTCCCCCCCCTTCCCCACAACCCTCCCTACCCCTACCCTCCCACTCCCTCACCCACTCCAACCATCACCACATAGCTAGATGGCGCCACCACCTCCTCTCCTCACTCACCCCACTCCCTCCAGATGCCGCCCCCACACTCCTTCCCCGCTGGTCCCGATGCTGGTCCCGCCGCTGGTACCTACCCCCCCCCACCTTCCTTCCTTCCTCCCTACACCCCTCCCACTTCTCCTCCTGCAACCACACCGACAACACCTACTCTAACCGTCCCACCCACCCAACTCTCCTAATGGTTGAGGCCCGGGTCACTTAAGACTCTAGCTGACGATGATGATTTACCATATGACATTTGACCTTGAACTTTACCACTATCCATTACATTACATTGTCTTAATGACCTATCCAACTTAACAATCCTCTACCTCTGATTACATTACTTAACTACTACACTGCCTTTCTTGAATAAATTTCCATACCATAGTTCGCCTCCTGTCCTGAATTACAGTTGTATTTCATTTAAATTCAACTCAGTGTTTCCATTAAATTCAACTAAATGTTTCATTTAAAGTAAAAAATTGTTAGTTCATTTAAATTCATTGAAATAATATTTCATGTAAATTCAAATGATAATATTTCGTTTGAATTCAAATGAATAGCACTCCTTTTTAATTCAATAAATAAGGTCGAACTTAATTCAACTAAATAGTATTCCATTTAATTGAACCAAATAATATTTCATGTAAATTCATTCCATAGTATATCATTTAATTTCAACAGTACTCTATTTCATTTAAATTCAGCTAAGGAGTATTTCATTTAAATTCAATTAACTGTTATTTCATTTACATGTAGCCAGATATTACTTAAAATAAACAAAATAGTATTTCATTTAAATTCAAATAAATAACATTGCATTGAAATTCAACTAAGTAATATTTTATCTAAAGCCAACTAAATAGCATTTTATATAAATTCAATTCACTGATATTTCATTTTATTATGACTACTTCCTATTTAAATTCGATTAAATAGTATATCAATTGAACTGAACTACGTTGTTTTTTCTTTGTTTAGTATTTATTGATCATTATAACATGTGTATCGTAATTTATTTCAGTTATCTGAATAGTATGTTTTGTAGTTCTCAAAAAGACGAGACAACTCACTGAGTTGTTTCCGAAAGTTGGGTTCACTCGGTCGACTGAAACAGCACGCGCCCGTTCAGTCTTCCTCGTTGCTGCGCTTATTATGCTAATGTGAATAGGGACTATCACTCAGGCCTGACGCAGGATAACAAGATGGTGGGATTTATGGGATGGGATTGGTTAGCTCTAGCAACAGCTTGCTTCCGGTATTACTGCACGACTGAGACTGGTATTACTGAGGGAATGAGACAGGTATTACTGAGGGGCTGAGACAGGTATTACTGAGGGGCTGAGACAGGTATTACTGCATGACTGAGACAGGTATTACTGCACTTCTGAGACAAGTATTACTGCATGTCTGAGACAATTATTACTGCACAATTGACACACGTATTACTGCATGACTGAGACAGGTATTACTGCACGACTTAGACAGGTATTACTGCACGACTTAGACAGGTATTACTGCACGACTGAGACAAGTATTACTGCACGACTGAGACAGTTATTACTGCACGACTGAGGCAGGTATTACTGAGGTACTGAGACAGGTATTACTGAGGTACTGAGACAGGTATTACTGCACGACTTAGACAGATATTACTGCACAATTGACACAGGTATTACTGCATGACTGAGACAAGTATTACTGCAGTTATGAGACAAGTTTTACTGCATGACTGAGACAGGTATTACTGCACAATTAACAAAGGTATTACTGCACGACTTAGACAGGTATTGCTGCACGTCTGAGACAAGTATTACTGCCCAATTGACACAGGTATTACAGAATGACTGAGACAGGCATTACTCTGCGACTGAGACAAGTACTACTGCACGTCTGAGACAAGTAGTACTGCATGACGGGGAAAGGTATTACTGCACCACTGAGACAGGTATTATTGCACGTCTGAGATAAGTATTATTGCATGACTGAGACGGGTATTACTGCACAATTGACACAGGTATCACTGCATACTGGGCCAGGTATTACTGCACAACTGACAGGTATTTCTGCACGACTGAGAAGGGTATTACTGCAAGACTGACACAGTTATTACTGCATAAATGACACGGGTATTTCTGCACGACTGAGACGGGTATTACTGCACAACTGACACAGGTATTTCTGCACGACTGAGACAGGTATTACCGCACGACTGAGACAGGTATTACTGCACGCCTGAGACGGGTATTTCTGTACGACTGAGACAGGTATTACTGCACAACTGACACGGATTTGGGATGAATCAAGTACAAACTCCATTCTCGCCACTCTACTCTCCATTCTTCTCGCTCCACTCTCCACTCCCAGTCTCAATTATCCACTCCCCACTTTCCATGGTCCACTCTTCACTCTCCACTCTCCCCTCTTCCAGCCCCACTTTCCACTATTCCCGCTCCACTCCCCACTCTCCCTGGTCCACTCTTCACTCCATACTCTCCACTCTCCCCTCTTCCAGCCCCAATATCCACTTTCCACTATTCCCGCTTCACTCCCCAGTCCTTATACTCCACTCCCCACTCTCCACTCTCCCTGGTCCACTCTTCACTCTCCCCTCTTCGCTCTCCCCTCTTCCAGCCCCACTATCCACTTTCCACTATTCCCGCTCCACTCCCCAGTCCCTACACTCCACTCCCCACTCTCCACTCTCCCTGATCCATGCTCCACGCTCAACTCTACCCCAACAATGAGCGGGTTGACGCGGATGTAACGTTAATAGTTGTGCTTTTTCTCGTCCCTCTTGTAAAACAACTGAATTACATTTCAATCAGCTGCATTGGTGAGAGGTCGGGATGGGCAAGGGTGGGGGGAGGGAGGTGAGCTGGGTGGCAGGGGAGGGGTGGCAGGGGGTGGCAGGAGTTTGGAGGGGAGGGGATGGGGAGAGAGGGTGGGAGGGGTGGTTGGGGAGAGAGGGTGGGAGGGGTGGTTGGGGAATGCTAGGGGAGGGGAGGGGTGGGAGGGGTGGTTGGGGGTGGCGGTAGTGGGGAGGGGATGGGATGGAGGGAGAGGATGAGGGGGGTGGTTGGGGAATAGGGGGGGTGGGAGGGGTGGGAGGGTGGGATGGGTGTTACGGGAGGGGAGGGGTGGAAGGGATAGTAGAGGGTGGCAGGAGTTGGGAGAGGATGGGATGGGGTGAGAGGGTGGGAGAGGTGGTTGGGGAATAGAGGGGGTGGTTGGGGAATGTTATGGGAGGGAGGGGTGGGAGGGGGTGGTAGGGGGTGGCAGGAGTTGGGAGGGGAGGGGATGGGGTAGAGGGTGGGAGGGGTGTTTGGGGAATAGGGGGGGGGGATGAGTGTTACGAGAGGGGAGGGGTGGAACGGGTAGTAGGGGGTTGTAGGAGTTGGAAGGGATGGGATGGGGTGAGAGGGTGGGAGGGGTGCAATGGGATGGGAGCGAGTGAGAAGGGATGGAAGGGGATGAGCGGAGGTGGGAGGGGGTGGGAAGGAGGGGATGGGAGGGGTGAGAGGGGATGCCAGGGAGTGGGAGGGTGTGGGGATTAGAGGGTGTGTGGGTGAGAGGGGGTGTGAGGGGATGGATGGGGGGATTGGTGGGAAGGAGTGGGCGGGAAGGGATGGAAGGGGTGAGAGGGGATGCGAGGGAGTGGGAGGGGTGGGGGTGAGAGGGGTGGGGGTGAGATGGGTGGGAGGGGATGGGATGGGATTGGATGAGAAGGGGTGGATGGGGTGGGAGGGTGGTGACCCGGCCAACTATTGGACAGGGAGGAGGGGAGGAGGGGAGGGTAGGAGGGGAGGAGGGGACGAGGGGGCGAGGGGAGGAGGAGAGGAGGCGAAGAGGGGAGGAGGAGACGCGGGGAGGTGGGGAGGGGGGGACGCGGGGACGAGGGGAGGAAGCGGGGAGGGGATAAGGGGAGGAGGGAAGGAGGCGAGGAGGCGAAGAGGCGAGGAGGGGTTATCACACAGCAGAGCCGCTGGTGGGGAGGGCAGAGGGGAGGAGGGGTTATCACACAGCAGAGCCGCTGGTGGGGAGGGCAGAGGGGAGGGCGGGTTATCACACAGCAGAGCCGCTGGTGGGGAGGGCAGAGGGGAGGGGGGGTTATCACACAGCAGAGCGCTGGTGGAGAGAGTAGAGGGGAGGGGGGGTTATCACGCAGCAGAGCCGCTGGTGGGGAGAGCAAAGGGGGGGGGGGGGGTTATCACACAGCAGAGCCCCTGGTGGGGAGGGCAGAGGGGGGGGGGGTTATCACACAGCAGAGCCGCTGGTGGGGAGAGTAGAGGGGAGGGGGGGTTATCACACAGCAGAGCCGCTGGTGGGGAGAGCAGAGGGGGGGGGTTATCACACAGCAGAGCCGCTGGTGGGGAGGGCAGAGGGGGGGGGGGTTATCACATAGCAGAGCCGCTGGTGGGGAGAGTAGAGGGGAGGGGGGGTTATCACACAGCAGAGCCGCTGGTGGGGAGAGCAGAGGGAGGGGGGGGGGGTTATCACACAGCAGAGCCGCTGGTGGGGAGGGCAGAGGGGAGGGGGGTTATCACACAGCAGAGCCGCTGGTGGGGAGAGTAGAGGGGGGGGGGTTATCACACAGCATAGCCGCTGGTGGGGAGGGCAGAGGGGAGGAGGGGTTATCACACAGCAGAGCCGCTGGTGGGGAGAGCAGAGGGGAGGGGGGGGGGTTATCACACAGCAGAGCCGCTGGTGGGGAGAGCAGAGGGGAGGGGGGGGTTATCACACAGCAGAGCCGCTGGTGGGGAGGGCAGAGGGGAGGGGGGGGGGTTATCACACAGCAGAGCCGCTGGTGGGGAGGGCAGAGGGGAGGAGGGGTTATCACACAGCAGAGCCGCTGGTGGGGAGGGCAGAGGGGGGGGTTATCACACAGCAGAGCCGCTGGTGGGGAGAGTAGAGGGGAGGGGGGGTTATCACACAGCAGAGCCGCTGGTGGGGAGAGCAGAGGGAGGGGGGGGGTTATCACACAGCAGAGCCGCTGGTGGGGAGGGCAGAGGGGAGGAGGGTTATCACACAGCAGAGCCGCTGGTGGGGAGAGTAGAGGGGGGGGGGTTATCACACAGCATAGCCGCTGGTGGGGAGGGCAGAGGGGAGGAGGGGTTATCACACAGCAGAGCCGCTGGTGGGGAGAGCAGAGGGGAGGGGGGGGGGTTATCACACAGCAGAGCCGCTGGTGGGGAGAGCAGAGGGGAGGGGGGGTTATCACACAGCAGAGCCGCTGGTGGGGAGGGCAGAGGGGAGGGGGGGGGGTTATCACACAGCAGAGCCGCTGGTGGGGAGGGCAGAGGGGAGGAGGGGTTATCACACAGCAGAGCCGCTGGTGGGGAGAGCAGAGGAGAGGGGGGGGGGGTTATCACACAGCAGAGCCGCTGGTGGGGAGAGCAGAGGGGAGGGGGGGGGTTATCACACAGCAGAGCCGCTGGTGGGGAGGGCAGAGGGGAGGAGGGGGTTATCACACAGCAGAGCCGCTGGTGGGAGAGCAGAGGGGAGGGGGGGGGTTATCACACAGCAGAGCCGCTGGTGGGGAGGGCAGAGGGGAGGAGGGGTTATCACACAGCAGAGCCGCTGGTGGGGAGAGCAGAGGGGAGGGGGGGGGTTATCACACAGCAGAGCCGCTGGTGGGGAGGGCAGAGGGGAGGGGGGTTATCACACAGCAGAGCCGCTGGTGGGGGAGGGCAGAGGGGAGGGGGGGTTATCACAGAGCAGAGCTGGTGGTGGGGAGGGCAGAGGGGGGGGGGGGGTTATCACACAGCAGAGCCGCTGGTGGGGAGAGTAGAGGGGGGGGGGGGTTATCACACAGCAGAGCCGCTGGTGGGGAGGGCAGAGGGGAGGGGGGGTTATCACACAGCAGAGCCGCTGGTGGGGAGGGCAGAGGGGGGTGGGGGTGGGGGGTGGGGGGGGGGGTGGGGGGGTGGTTGTGGTGGTCGTGGTCGTGGTCGTGGTCGTGGTCGTGGTGGTCGTGGTGGTCGTGGTCGTGGTCGTGGTGGTGGGGGGGCAAGGATTAGTGGAGGAGGCGGGGAGGGTTATGAGGTGCCCAGTAGAAAAATGGTGTGGCAGTAGAGGGGCATTGAGAGGTGGGAGTGACCCTGAAATAAGTGGACTTGTGTCACGGTAAATAAGCATTCCAAGCAAGAAACACCGAAACTTCATTTTCAGATTTTCTCCCAATTTTCTTTTTTTCTTAAATATAATCAACATTTTCAAGGCGCATTTTGGCCGTTGTCTGCACCACTTCCGGTCGGTTGAGCGTTCCAACAATATTTGGCAATGGATCGACGTCACCTGATAATGGTTTGTTTGTTGTTGTTTTACGTCCTAACAACATCTAAGGTCATATCAGGACGGGTACTGACTTATTTTAGTAATCGGTAAAAGTTCTATAATACTGACTTATCCCCTTGCCATACGCTTTGTTCGACTGTGAAATTGTTAACAACTTGGGACAGACCCTCAGAAAGAACTACCACAGAATACAAGTTCTAATGTGCAATTATAACGGATATGGTATTTCACACCACGGCTTGATTGCCCTAACTTGAGTGCCCTGGATCTGACACCGGAAAACCGGGAAACCGGAAATGGTGAAGTTGTGACACCAATAATGATGGGGCCCCTTTACACAAGGACCTGTTTCAGTGAACCAATCCAATCCCCGGATTTTTTTTTTTTTAATAGCCAAATTAACTAAGTCGTTTTCTTTGTTTGCTTTAGCAAAGCGCTTTATGTAAATGAGCCTTTATCTCAAAATGGGCACCACGTATTTGGTGTCCACATTACGATGGTGATAATTAAGTCTTACCAGAGAGCGTGTATATAAACAGATGAGAGGGACAACTCCCATACTAGAGCATGTAACATCTGCCGACTGTGGCGCTCCAAGTGGTGGTTGTTGAACAGCTTAAGCATATGGGCAAACCTCAAGGCATTTTCAATGGCAGTGAGCATCTTCATACAGAAACGTTACAATATCTCTAAAACTACAACGCCTAGAAACAAACTGATTGGAATACACATAGAAAACTGTTTACAACAAGATTATATTAAAGTGAATGGTTAGGCTTCTGGATTTCTATTAATTTTGAATAAAACTGATGTTTTTCACTACGCGTACGGCAAACTCAAGGCATTGTCAATGGCCTTGAGCAGTCTTCGTACAGAAAAAGTGAAATATCTCTGATGCGCGAGAAGGAAGAAAGCAAGGCGGGGGTGGGAGAAGAGACGTTTATTCACGCCTCTCAGACAAACAGAGCAAAGAAAGTATCAAATGAGGTAGATAATAAGATGATAAAAAGGTACAATGTAGTAGAAGTGTAAGTGTGTATCAAAGGTCATCAGAGTTCAGGTGGTATCAATGTTCAATGGCCTGATTGGTGGCTGAGGTACCGAGGAGCCCTCCACCAGTAGGTAGGAGAGAAAAGAGAGAGTTGGGTGGGTGGGTGGAGAAAAAGAAGCGGGCAGGAAGACGGCAGGAAGGTGAGTGCCTGAGGAGGGCCGCCGGCGCCTTATAAGGGAGGGAAGGGGACGGCGGCGGAGGGAGGTGCGAATGCTGGCAGGCCGGGGGGAGGGTGAGAGGTGGCTGAGCAGCGGGGGTCGCGCGAGGCGTGAGCAGCGCGGACAAAGGCGAGTGGCGGGGGGAGGGGGGGAGTGAGCGCGGCGGCCTGAGGTGAGAAAGCAGCGCGACACGCGGGGCGGGGGAGGGTCTCTTCCGTCCCTCGCATCAAACGTAATGCTTCGCATTACGACAAAACACACTACATAGAAACAAACTGTTTGGAACACATATAGAAAACATATTTAACAATGAGACTATATTACATTTACATGGCTAGGTTCTGAATTTCTATTAATTTTGAATAAAAATACACGTTTTGCACTACACGTACGGCAAACTCAAGGCATTGTCAATGGCGGTGAGCAATCTTCATACAGAAAACGTTAAATATCTCTAAAACTACACCAAATAGAAACAAACCGCTTGGAAGACATATAGAAAACATGTTTACCAAAAGGATTATATTAAATTGATAAGGTTAGGCTTCTGGTTTTCTATTAATTTTGAATAAAAACAAATGTTTTGCATTGAGCGTACCGGCAAACTCAAGGCTTGTTCAACACTAACCGCCAGGAACGCCACTGTAGCCTGTGTTACCGTTTTTCGCGGGAGTTGTCCCTCTCATCTGTTTATATACACGCTCTCTGGTCTTACTCTAATTGGTAGGCAGTAAAATGAGTTATTGCTGCCGCCGTGTGTTAAATGTGTCATTAGCAATATAACTTTTATTTAATCCATGTCACAAAGTGTATCAACATTATGCTTGTACGATTTTATGCTAAAGTTTGTGTATTGGGTTGTTTTGGGTTGTTTTTTAAAATTGAGGCTGTATTTATACTGTTCGTAGCATTTAAGCCTGGATACCCAGGCTTGTTTTCAATGCTGGCCAGTTGTAGTTTTGGTGTTATCTTACCACACAGTAGCTGCTGATAAGGTATTTGATTGCCTGCATTTCAGTAGCAGATAGATAATTGGTTGGTATGGTTAGTAGCCTATGTTAGCTTTTTTTAATTTTCTTGGCATATATGGATTTGATTTGTTATACTCTTATTACTAGACTAGCCTACTCCTATTTACATATCATAGGCTTGTACGTAGCTGTGTGGTGTGTTATCTGGCTACTTTTGGCATGGTTACCTCAGGTATGCAGGTATTGCAGGTATAGCAATACCTCAGGGAGTTTGACACCCCTGCCCTGCAGAGTTGTAAACCACTGCCTTGTGGTACAGGTTCTTGACAGAACCGAAGGCTAAGGGAGCAAACCCTAAACAGAAAACCATGTTACTGTGGTAGCATTAAGGGCGGTTGATGTATGGAACTCCCAACATCTCCCGACCAGCCACTGCAGGGACAAATAGTTTTGCGCCTGTCCTGACATGTTCTTGCCGGTGTGAAACCTCTATTTACTCCCTGAGAGAGTGCCGCTGGTAACTTGCAAAAGCCAACAGCACATCAACACTTTTGCAGGCAGCTTTCATGAAATGTACAACCGCACAAAACACCATACCGGCCCGTTTGTCGCCCGGGTTTAGGAGAGCGGCAGTCAAGTAATGAAAGCAGTCTTTGTTGCATCGCGACCGACAGCATGATGATGATGATGACCTTCCATTGGGCGTCCCGCTGTGAAAATGTGAAGATCTACACACCGACAACATGGATTTGCTCAAACATTTAACAATTTGTTTTCAACTTGTTTGTTTAAATGTAATGTAATCTTGTTGGAATTTGTTGTGTATGTTAAAATGATGTGTTGATGTTACGCAAGTGATATTAACGTGTTGCTCACGTGTTATGTCTATGTATAATGCTTGGATTATGGGTAAATTATGGAATGGATCGGATTCTGATTGTTTGTTGTTTGTTGTTGTTTTACGTCCTAGCAACATCTAAGGTCATATCAGGATGGGTACCGACTTGTGACAGTGCGCACTCATGGCGACTTTATAGTGCTGCCCCACTGGGAGACCAGGCTGCCAGCACCATGACCTGATATCCCACTCAGTCACATTATCCTGACACTGAGCCAACCAATCCTTGCCCTATCCTAATAATGCCAAGCACCTGGCTAGGAAGCGACAAGTATCAATTTTTAAGTCATTGCATGACTCAACCAGGGTTCGAACCCACGATCCCGTGGTCTACTAACACGGGAGACGGACGCTCTAACTCATTCGGGCATCCCGTCTGGTCTGATTGTGTTGGGTGCATGCGGTCTGGAAGGTTTTATGGGTGCTGCTTGAGCAACTTGGTGGGCAGGTGGGGTGCACTGAGGTTGGCAGTAAGTCTGTGGGTGGTTTGCAGGGTGTCACCTGACCACTACCGGCTGGTTACTGACCTGCTATTATTTGGAATGTTTTCTGCAAATATTTTTAAGGTTTTCACTTTAGGTTTCCATATCACACTTTAGTGCCCAACTTCAGAGAATGACCTAAATTCAATGAAATCGAGTGAGTGTCTAACTTCGATTGATACCACCAGAGGGCAAAGTGCATAGACCAAATCAAACTACCATATATGTCCCAATAGAATCACACTACCCAATAGAAGCACACCCCTCATTTCAAGATTGAAAGCACACACAAATTTACGATCATATTCAGACTGAATGCACATAAAATAAGACAATCCCACTTTATTTCAGAGGCATGACAAAAACAAATCAAAATGTACGATCATATTCAGACTGAATGCACATTTAATAAGACAATCCCACTTTATTTCAGAGGCACGACAAAAACAAATCCATGAAATTCTTTAACTTTGAATAGATGCGCACCGCTGTCTCTGCACTCGTGCACTGTGCATCTATTGGGACATATACGGTACAACATGGATTGGTTGATTGATTGATTGATTGGTGGTTGTTTAATGCTGTGTTGGCAACAAAAGCCATACTCAGGGCAAGAAGTGTTCAATTTGTATTATGTTCTATTATTATTCAATCATCGCATTGACACAGAATGTACAAGCATACAATAAAATGTCTGGGCACTTACGAAGTTTGAAGGTCACGATCATAAAATTCCTGCCAGGGAAATCAAAATCCTATGTAAAATTCAATGGGTATCATTCATCTTCAATTGTATAAAATTGGTTTAAAAAGCTATTTCAAATGGTACCGTTCTGCTGCTATCTTCAAGAAGGCTAAACTGTTTTCCTATTTTACGTTGGCAAGCGGGTGGTTGGTTGTTGTAGTTTAATGTCTTGGTAACATCTAAGATCATATCAGGACGGGTACTGACTTATGACAGTGCGCACTCATGGTGACTTTATTGTGCTGACCCACTGGGAAACCAGGCCACCAGCACCAAGACCCGATATTTCATTCAGTCACATAATGCTCACACTGAGCCAACCAATCCTTGCCCTATCCTAATAATGCCAAGCGCCTGGCTACGAGGCGGCAAGTATCAATTTTGTATGTCAGTGGTTTGACTCCACCAGGAATCGAACTCCCGACCTTGCTCACGGGAAGCCTGCGCTCTATCGATTCGGTCATCGCCTCCGGTAGCCCGATTGGCAAATGGCACTGCATGATAAACAAAGTTATAACACTATAGATAGACAGTTACAAGAAAAGACATAGCAAAACATTGATATTAATTAAATAGGCAAAGAGAGAAAGATAAATAGAATGAGGGGGTTTGGGGGGTGGGGCCGGCAGATGCATGTCAAGATAGCAAGGGGCGGGTGAATTATCTTAGACTAGCGTGACAATATCAAACAACTGTAGTAGTCCATTATGAGCCCCACTACCACACGGTGGCGGTGTTGCGGATTCCGAGGGACACCAGTTTGCGAGGGACACATCGCTTCTGCACATGCGTCAAAATCGAACAGCATCATCACTAACCTTATAAATTTAATATAATGTTTTTGGTAAAGATGTTTTCTATATGTGTACCAAACGATTTGTTTCTAGATGATGTAATTTAAGAGATATTTGACTTCTTCTGTATTTTCTGTATGAAGATTGCTTACGGCCATTGACAATGCCTTGAGTTTGACGCTACGCGCAGTGCCAAAACGTTAGTTTTATTCAAAAATAATAGAATTCAAGAACCCTAACCTTATAAATTTAATATAGTCTTTATGGTAAAGATGTTTTCTATATGTGTACCAAACGATTTGTTTCTAGATGGTGTAATTTGGGAGATATTTGACTTCTTCTGTATGAAGATTTGCTCATGGCAGTTAACAATGCATTTGAATGGAAGTGTCCTTGTCAAACTGGTGTCCCTCGGAATCCGCATCACCGGTGTCAACTGTGCTGACCCCTGTCGATAAGAAGTACAGACTACATCACGGTTCCGACTGCGCATGCGCTGAAAACGGCGTTGGGAGCAAAGCAAGGCGGCGTACACCCATTGAGTTTGCCGATACACCGTAGGGCAAAACTGGCATTTTATTCAAAATAACTAGAAATACATAACAATTTGGCATAAACATGGACAGAAGGCAATACAATGCAATATAATAATATAATGAATATGTTTAAGACACAACTCTCCATTAACCATAGAATATAAATAAAAACATGAATACAATAAATAAAACTGACTCTGGCTATGGCTCTAACACTAGTCTGAGTGCCTAGATTTGTCTAAATCTAAATGCACATGGCATAAGATGTGCTGGTTATATTGATGTAAATGCAATGCTGGATAAAAGATTAATATCTTACTTTATTATATATATATTTTTTAGTTGGTATTCTATGTTCAAACAAGAGCTGAGATGAGCTGAAACTAGCACATTTCATAGCTGCACCCAGTGTATAAGCATGTGCCATGTGCTTCTCGCGGCTTTGTTTTGCTCTGATGCATCCCACAATGCACCGCGCCGCTGGAACCGTGATGTAGTCTATTGACAGGTGGCAGCAAGCTAGCAGAAACAATCCCGATTATGGACTGTTCCACCCATGCCTAGCGGCCACCCCGCCCCCCCCCCCCCCCCCCCCCCCCCCCCCCCCCCCCCCCACTGGAGGTTATGCGTGACCCGGTTGGTTAGTGGCAGGTCACTCCTATTCTGATCTTGAATTGGTGGAATAAACCAGGGTATCCCCCCGTGGTTTTAAGCAACTTCAGCATCACCTCATTACTCAGGTGGAGTAAAAGCGGTTCCATCGCACAGGTGTAGTAATCTGCAATGACCTCTCAGGTAAATGTGACAAGAAGCAAAGCTGTATTGCAGTATTTATTGGGTTTAAAATTAACATGTTACAAACAATTATTAAGCATTTATAAAAAAAAATATATATATATATATATATATATATCAGTGTCATATTTGCAATTACTGTCGAGCTAAAATTGAGAGCAATCATTAAGTCAGTCATTCAACTTGACGAGCATACTGTTAGTATGATAGCAACATTATTTCACCTGTATTACCATTATCACAGGTCACTTGTTCCATTGTATTTTGCTGTTAAATTATTTAAATTATTGCCATATTGCCATAAATGATTGTCTTATTATATATATAATAAGTAATGCTGTTGGAATTTTTTTGTTAAGGAAAGAAAAAGAAGAAAAAGAAAGTGGGGACAGTAAAGCAAAGTTGAGTTTCAGTAAAGATAATAAGGCTCTAAAAAAATGTTTAACCAAAAATTAACAAAATACCCATGGTTTTGATTATTGAAAGGAGGATGTAATGGATTTATATTGTAGCCACGCAGATCGGATCAGTATGACTGGTCATGTGACCACCCTGGAAATGTGACTTGTATAGAATAAAGGAATCACTTGTGTTACATACTTCGATGAGTTAACATCTTGCATACTTTACACCCGTCTCCTAAAACAGGAGACGGACGCTCAACTCATTCGGCCATCCCGTCAAATCGCGCTGCCAACGGGAGACTTATCCGTGCACTTTGATATGTTGAGTACTTATGCTGTACAGCATATAGCATAGGCTGCACCCCCAATTTTAATGTTCAGAATGCAGGAGTCCTGCACACAATGCAGCACATACCACTTCCCCATCACCATGTACAAACCAAATGTAATTACTTCAATGGCATGAAGACTAGTGCCTCGGCCCTGACAAAATATGTTTTCAGATGAATAAAATATCTATTAAAAAAAACACACACAAAAACACCACCATGACCCTGATATATCCTACTCAGACACAATATCCTGATACTGCGCTAACCTAACCAGTATTGCTGAGAGCCAGGCTAGGTAGCGACAAGTATCAATTTTGCATAAAGTCTTTGATTTTACTCGACCATGTTTTTTTTGTTCACGAAACGCCCGACCTTCCACACGGGAAGCCATCCTGCACTTTTACCTACTTCAGCCACCGCACCCATATATTTACCCGCCATTCTTACCAGGTGACCTTCTCGTCACCTGACTTAATGTCCAACACCCCTCATACTCCCAACTCCCCCTGGCGGAGAAAACAAGGTGAAGGGGTTTTCCTGTCCTACTAGCCTAGACAACTGCTAAAAGAACACGCCTAGTCAACTTCCTGCTGCGCGCGCACGTCGAGAGGGGGGAGGGCAGATGGTTGGGGGCCACACGGCCGGCTCACCGTCACGTGACCAGATCCTTCCGCCAGTTTGCGCCACCATGTAGTGCGCGTAATGATCAGGCTTGTCTCCCGCGTGCCCACGGTTTAACGACTCCTTCAGTTCGAGGGCCATTCGATTACCCTCGGGGACCCATAGCTAAGGGCCGGTCACACTACGACGTATAGCCTTAGCGTATGCCGACATATGTGATTTTCGACCAACACGTCGGCGTACGGCGTCATACGTTACGTGTACGTTGGGCATACGGTGTATAAGTTCTGGATACGTCGGTGTACGTCGTCTTACGTCTATGCGTGTCGAGGCCCCCGAAAAAAATGTGTGCATGCTCAAAATTGTCAACGTGTGTCGACTTGTGGCTCATATGGTGTGGGGGCGGGGGGAGGGGAGTGTCAGTGTGTGGGGGGAAGGGGGGAGGACTGGGATGGTTGGGTTGAAAGGTTGGTTGGTAGTTGGAGTTGTATGTCCTGGCAACATCTGCGGTCATATCAGGACGGGAAAGGGTTGTAGGTGGGTGAGTGAGTGAGGGGTGAGTGAGTGAGTGAGTGAGTGAGTGAGTGAGATTGTTCCACCCTCCCTCACATACACCTCACCCATAATAGCAGCACAGTTAATACAGCAACCCACCACCTTAATGGTGCTGTCACATTATGATGCATCGCGCAGACGTACGTTGACGTATGTGATTTTTTGCCACTACATCGGGATACGTCATTACACATTAGACGTGCATTTGGCATTCATTGGTATACATCAATGTACATCAACGTACGTCGAGATACGGCGTCGCATGTCAGGGGCGTCGGCAAAGTTGTATGCATGCACAAAACTTTTGACGTACAACACCGTTCGACAACGTGTGGATTTTATGTCCGCCGTACATTATGTATGCGTTAGGCATACGTTGATGTAGGTTAGATGTACGTTAGTCAAATGTTGTTCACTATGTTGCACTCTGTTAACCTACTTTAAGGGCAGTGGGAACGTACAGTCCATGTACTGACAACGTATGGATAATGTACGCCTAACATACATCTAACGTACATTTAGCATTTCTCCAGCGTGTCTTGACATATGTAACGTATGACGCATAGTTCTGGCGATCGAATAACATATATAATGTTCACCGGCGTTCTGTGAACGTACCGTGAACGTAATTCGAGCATTTTTCACCGGGAGGTACGTTTGTCATACGTTGGTCATACATTGGCCATACGATGTGGACGGGCTCTAATATATGCATAATGGGGGACATGTGGCGTAGTTCATTTTCCGACACTTGGTGGCGCATCGGTAGTAGTGGGCCTACACGGTCATTGACAATGCTTTGAGTTTGCCGGTACGCGTAGTGCAATACGTATATTTTATTCAAAATTAATAGAAATACAGAACCCTAACCTTAGAAATTTAATATAATCTATTCGTTGTATGTTTTCTATATGTATACCAAGCGGTTTGTCTCTAGGTCTTGTGGTTTTAGAGATATTTGACTTCTTCTGTATGAAGATTGCTCACGGCCATTGACAATGCACTGAGTTCGGCGGTACGCCCAGTGCAAAACGTTTATTTTATTCAAAATTAATAGAAATACAGAACCCTAGCCGTAGAAATTTAATATAATGTATTCGTTGTATGTTTTCTATATGTATACCAAGCGGTTTGTCTCTAGGTCTTGTGGTTTTAGAGATATTTGACTTCTTCTGTATGAAGATTGCTCACGGCCATTGACAATGCACTGAGTTCGGCGGTACGCCCAGTGCAAAACGTTTATTTTATTCAAAATTAATAGAAATACAGAACCCTAACCTTAGAAATTTAATATAATGTATTCGTTGTATGTTTTCTATATGTATACAAAGTGGTTTGTGTCTAGGTCATGTGGTTTTAGAGATATTTGACTTCTTCTGTATGAAGATTGCTCATAGCCATTGGGTTTGCAGTGTGACAGTGTGCCGAATAGGCCCACTAGTTCAGTGGAGACGCGAACGGCAGGAATTTGAACTAAAAAGTCGGAGGTCCCCCATTACAATCGCCCCTGTTTGCGCTGTAGTGTATTAAAGTCGTCCGGTTCACCTCACCCAGAAACACCCGAATCCGGTATAAAAAAAACTCTCCAAGCACACTTCGCCTAGTTTTTTTCAGTTCATGCAACCTAACATGTAAGGGATAGTATTGAGGTATGTTATGCATGAATGACATCATGGGTGGGATTCCCTCATCACATGACCTATAGGGGTTCCCGAGACACAAGGGAGTCCATAGAATCCACCAAGATGGCAGCCACAGAAAGCTCTCAGTTCAACTTTTAAAGTCTATTAATCTACATGATTTAATCAATTATTCACACAAAAAGTAGCTGGTTATGATAAATAAACATTTGAACTTTATAGTTAGCGCACTACTGCCGAGCTACGGCGGGAAAACACGTCCAAATTCCTCCGAACGAGTCCGATATGTGAACGGGCTCTAATATATGCATAAAAGACATCCAGGCACGTGTGTGGAGAACAAAGGAATATGTAAATGAGTTGACATCAGAGTTCAAAGGGTGCCGGCGGTTTAGGGCCGTACTTTTACACGGGCTAATGGCACAAGGTTTTTCGGTGCCCTAGGTTTTCATAATAGATTGATTCATCTAGAATCTAATTGCAACCCAAACGAAGAAGAGAAAACATTGATTGACATAGCATTGTAATCACTTATTGTGTAGATTGATTCATTTAGAAGCTAATTGCAATACCAAACGAAGAAGAAAGATAAGATGGATTACTCCGAAAATGTCCATCCCATTGACAGATTAATTTACGAATAAAAGTCAATAAATAACACTTATTAAGATCTGTATGTTAAGCAGTAGTTTTTATTTCCAGAGGGAATACCAAGTTGAACCTATGTACATTTATTGTTACCAGGGAGTATTTCTAACCAGTGGATTGAAATTGCTTCTTATCTCAATTCAATAAGCACTTTTTTCCCTTTTTTGCGGTAAATTAATTTTATTCATATATATCTTGTATCAGTGCCGCAGCACTACAGGTCTTCCGAATGTAAGTGTTACAGATTTACAGACACAAATTGTTTTTGGGTAATTGAAAGTAATGCCAGTAGGGGCGCCCCTAAGCCCGCTGGCGCCTTGGTCAAGCTGAACCTTATGAGTTGCCGCTACCTTCAGCCAGCCTTGAGTAGGTATACTGGTTAATCGGTACTAGTATCATTATCAGCGAAGGATGGCACCAAGAAAGACCCCATTCAGCATTGGAGGTGTTCTTACTACTTGATCAGAATCTGATATCTGGCAATAATTGCTTAATATGCTAAACAAATCAATAGTCAAGGCATCTCAAATTACTAACACATAAATACCCCAACTAAAACCCAAAGCCTACTGCATACAAAACAACACAATGAATAAAAGAGTATCTGATCACACTGAACTAAAACCCATTTGAAATCACTCCACTCACCAAATCAAGCGATTGCAGATCTCGATGCCAGCTTGAAGTTTTTCTTTTGATTACCCGTCCTGATATGACCTTAGATGTTGCTAGGACGTAAAACAACAACAAACAAACAATCTTTTGATTAGTCCGTGCTAAGCTCCCACAGGCAATTGCACCACACAAAGATCTCGTAAATAGATGCAAACTGCAGTGGTTTGGCCATATTTACCATTCATCAGGTCTGGCCAAAGCCACCTTGCAAAGCAGAGTGATCGGGGGAAGAAAACAAGGCGGACAAAGTAAGAGGTGAGAAGACAACATCAGGGAATGGACCGGCTTGAAGTTCGGCAAGTCCCAGAGGGCAATGGAGAACAGCGGAAAATGGCGAAAACTGGTTGCAAAGTCATCAGTTGTGCCAAAATGACAATCGTGTTTAAGGGTTTGATGCTGATGATGATTTGTTTGTTTGTTCTTATTTTACATCCTAACAACATCTAAGGTCCCCGTCCTGATATGACCATGCAAGTTGCTAGGACGTAAAACAACAACAAACAAACAAAAAAATCTAAAGTCATATCAGGATAGGTACCGACTCATAGCCTGATATCTCAGTCAGTAACATTATCCTCACACTGAGCCAACCAGTCCTTGCCCTATCCTAATAATGCCGAGTGCCTGGCTAGGACAAGTATCAATTGTTAAGTCATCGGTTTGACTCGACCAGGGTTCGAACCCACAATCCCATGGGTTCGAATCCTCTGATCTCCCAAAACAGGAGACGGACGCTCAACGCATTCGGCCATCCCGTCTGGTCTGCTGCTGCTGATTATGATATGATTACATAGGAACTAGGCCTACACTAAATGTCCAAACACATACACATTTAACTATTTCTTGGAATGCTCCTTCGCTTGTTATGTGGACCTTTCTTGTTTGTGCATTTTTCACCAAGGACACAATTCATTGATGGAAGCCACATCTATTATATTTGCACAATTGCCTGCTTATCCAATTAATATGATGAGTGCCCTGTCTGGGCTGGAATTGGACTAATGTCGTGCGTCATGTTTGTTTCTGCTGCCTTCTTGCCCTCCCCCACACCCACACCCACCCCTACCACCCCCACCCCCACTCTCACCCCACCCACCCCGATGATTAAATAATGAGACCAGTCGACTGTGATTACAATATCTGCAGGTACCTGACGCAGTCGCCGAATCGATAGAGCGCAGGCCTCCAGTGCGGAAGGTCGGGAATTCAAATCCCGGTCGAGTCAAACCAATGACTTACAAAATTGATACTTGTCGCATCCTAGCCAGGCACTCGGCATTATTTGGATAGGGCAAGGACTTCCTGACGTAGACGTCCTCATGCACCTTCTTCTTGTCGATCACCTTCACTGCCACCTGCCGGCAGTTTGACGGAGATTTGTTTGTTTGGTGTTGTTTCATGTGCTAGGAACATCTAAGGTCAAATCAGGAAGGGTTTTGGGGTGTTTTTTTTTTTGTAATGATAAATATGTATTTGAGTCTATCGACCTCTTTGGGGTATGAGAGCAACAAACACATACATCTTTAATTCAGTTCAGTTGAGAGTTGCTCACAACAGAAATAACTCGCACATACACCGATACACACGGTTTGAAGAAATGACGGTTTAAGTAACTACCGACTTGTGATAGTGCGCACTCATGGCGAATTTATATATAAAACATAGGCTAAAATGAACAAGAGTTTGGTACAATGAAGAGAAGGGATAGTGAGTGCTGTTGCCGCAGAGAAATTGTGGGATAACAGGATGTACATTTGTTATATTTAGTGTGGAAATTAGGGTAGACTTTGAACTAATAGTAATACACACGGTGAATGTGAAGTTACCCTGTTAGTAGAATTCGATACAAATTAAAATACTATACTTGGTGGAGATTGGATGAAAAGTATAATATGGGAGGTCCTGAAGGAAGGGGGGAGAGGAGGGGAGGGTGGTGGAGGAGGGTTGCGGAGGACTTAGAGGGGAGGCTCGGTCTGTGCTAGGAGGTACTGGAGGAGGATGGTGTAGCAGGGTTGGGGAGGACTTAGAGGGGAGGCTCTGTCTGTGTTAGGAGGTTCTGGAGGAGGATGGTGTAGCAGGGTGGGGGAGGACTTAGAGGGGAGGCTCGGTCTGTGTTAGGAGGTACTGGAGGAGGATGGTGTAGCAGGGTTGGGGAGGACTTAGAGGGGAGGCTCGGTCTGTGTTAGGAGGTTCTGGAGGAGGGTGATGTAGCAGGGTGGGGGAGGACTTAGAGGGGAGGCTCGGTTTGTGTTAGGAGGTACTGGAGGAGGATGGTGTAGCAGGGTTGGGGAGGACTTAGAGGGGAGGCTCGGTCTGTGCTAGGAGGTACTGGAGGAGGATGGTGTAGCAGAGTAGGGGAGGACTTAGAGGGGAGGCTCGGTCTGTGTTAGGAGGTACTGGAGGAGGATGGTGTAGCAGGGTTGGGGATGACTTAGAGGGGAGGCTCGATCTGTGCTAGGAGGTTCTGGAGGAGGGTGATGTAGCAGGGTGGGGGAGGACTTAGAGGGGAGGCTCGGTCTGTGTTAGGAGGTACTGGAGGAGGATGGTGTAGCAGGGTTGGGGAGGACTTAGAGGGGAGGCTCGGTCTGTGTTAGGAGGTTCTGGAGGAGGATGGTGTAGCAGGGTTGGGGAGGGCTTAGCGGGGAGGCTCGGCCTGTGTTAGGAGGTTCTGGAGGAGGGTGGTGTAGCAGGGTGAGGGAGGACTTAGAGGGGAGGCTCGGTCTGTGTTAGGAGGTTCTGGAGGAGGGTGATGTAGCAGGGTGGGGGAGGACTTAGAGGGGAGGCTCGGTCTGTGTTAGGAGGTTCTGGAGGAGGATGGTGTAGCAGGGTTGGGGAGACTTAGAGGGGAGGCTCGGTGTAGGAGGTCGGAGGAGGTGTGTAGCAGGGTGGGGGAGGACTTAGAGGGGAGGCTCGGTCTGTGTTAGGAGGTTCTGGAGGAGGATGGTTGTAGCAGGGTTGGGGAGGACTTAGAGGGGAGGCTCGGTCTGTGTTAGGAGGTTTCTGGAGGAGGGTGGATGTAGCAGGGTGGGGGAGGACTTAGAGGGGAGGCTCGGTCTGTGTTAGGAGGTTCTGGAGGAGGATGGTGTAGCAGGGTTGGGGGAGGACTTAGAGGGGAGGCACGGTCTGTGTTAGGAGGTTCTGGAGGAGGGATGTAGCAGGGGGGGGAGGACTTAGAGGGGAGGCTCGGTCTGTGTTAGGAGGTTCGGAGGAGGATGGTGTAGCAGGGTGGGGGAGGACTTAGAGGGGAGGCACGGTCTGTGTTAGGAGGTTCTGGAGGAGGGTGGTGGAGCAGGGTGGGGGAGGACTTAGAGGGGAGGCTCGGTCTGTGTTAGGAGGTTCTGGAGGAGGATGGTGTAGGAGGGTGGGGGAGGACTTAGAGGGGAGGCTCGGTCTGTGTTAGGAGGTTCTGGAGGAGGGTGGTGTAGCAGGGTGGGGGAGGACTTAGAGGGGAGGCACGGCCTGTGTTAGGAGGTTCTGGAGGAGGATGGTGTAGCAGGGTGGGGGAGGACTTAGAGGGGAGGCCCGGCCTGTGCTAGGAGGTTCTGGAGGAGGATGGTGTAGCAGGGTGGGGGAGGACTTAGAGGGGAGGCCCGGCCTGTGTTAGGAGGTTCTGGAGGAGGATGGTGGTAGCAGGGTGGGGGGAGGACTTAGAGGGGAGGCCCGGCCTGTGTTAGGAGGTTCTGGAGGAGGATGGTGTAGCAGGGTGGGGGAGGACTTAGAGGGGAAGCCCGGCCTGTGTTAGGAGGTTCTGGAGGAGGGTGGTGTAGCAGGGTGGGGGAGGACTTAGAGGGGAGGCCCGGCCTGTGTTATGAGGTTTCTGGAGGAGGAGGATGTAGCAAGGTGGGGGGGGGGACTTAGAGGGGAGGCTCGGTCTGTGTTAGGAGGTACTGGAGGGGGATGGTGTAGCAGGGTGGGGGGGGGGACTTAGAGGGGAGGCACGGCCTGTCTTAGGAGGTTCTGGAGGAGGGTGGTGTAGCAGGGTGGGGGAGGACTTAGAGGGGAGGCTCGGTCTGTGTTAGGAGGTTTCTGGAGGAGGATGGTGTAGCAGGGTGGGGGGGGGGACTTAGAGGGGAGGCTCGGCCTGTCTTAGGAGGTTCTGGAGGAGGGTGGTGTAGCAGGGTGGGGGAGGACTTAGAGGGGAGGCACGGTCTGTGTTAGGAGGTACTGGAGGAGGATGGTGTAGCAGGGTGGGGAGGACTTCGAGGGGAGGCACGGTCTGTGTTAGGAGGTACTGGAGGAGGATGGTGTAGCAGGGTGGGGGAGGACTTAGAGGGGAGGCATGGTCTGTGTTAGGAGGTACTGGAGGAGGGTTGGGGAGGACTTAAAGGGGAGGCACGGTCTGTGTTAGGAGGTACTGGAGGAGGGTGGTGTAGCAGGGTGGGGGAGGACTTAGAGGGGAGGCACGACCTATGTTAGGAGGTTCTGGAGGAGGATGGTGTAGCAGGGTGGGGAGGACTTAGAGGGCAGGCATGGTCTGTGTTAGGAGGTACTGGAGGAGGGTTGGGGAGGACTTAGAGGGGAGGCACGGTTTGTGTTAGGAGGTACTGGAGGAGGATGGTGTAGGACGGTGGGGGAGGAGTTAGAGGGGAGGCACGGCCTGTGTTAGACGGTACTGGAGGTGGGTGGGGGAGGAAGGTAGGGGGGGAACTTAGAGGGGAGGCACAGCCTGTGCTAACAGGTACTGGAGGGCCGGCTCTCTCCTCAGGACCCGCGGCATCTTGAACTGGCTGTGTGGCGTGTTATTCCAAATGAACCTCTTCAGGCCGTCAAAGGTGCTGCATTGCACCTGCAACACACATAGCGCAGGCAAGTCTCATTTTTTAAGTTATCAGTTTGACTTTGCCAGGGTCAAAATCACGTTACCTGGATCAGACAAAGAAGTTCAAGCGCTCTATAGTAGTCGAGGTGTGTTTATCAAAGGCTGTGCTTTAGTCACAAGGTGACTATACCTTAATCAGATGAAGAGACCCAATGCTCTATAGTAGTCGAGGTATGTTTATCACAGGCTGTACTTTAGTCACAGGGCGTTTTACCTGGATCAGACGAAGAGACCCAATGCTCTATGGTAGTCTAGGTATGTTAATCAAAGGCTTTACTTAATGGGGCTGTCACACTACGACGTAACGACATCGGCGTAGGGAGAACGTGAAGAACGTTGAACTTCTCGGCGTGGTATGCAAATTTGGGCACAAGTTGAACGTGGATGCAGCGTAGTGGACGAGAGAGTAACGGCGGTAAAGCGTAGTGATATCGTCATTCAACGAGAGAGGACAACGTACTGACGCTCACGGAACGTTATGAACGTTATTCCCTCACCAGAAGAACGCTACGTGACGTTATATACGTCATGAGACGTTGAACGTACGTTGAATGCACATTCTCCTGACGTTCTACTGACGTTCTCCTGACGTTCTCCTGACGTTCTCCTGACGTTCTCCTGACATTCTCCTGACGTTCTCCTGACGTTCCCATTACGCCGTATGGACATTTCCACCAGTTTTAATGTGGGTCAACGAGTGGAACGTAGTGGAACGTAGTGAGGAACGTTTGACTAACGTCCGTTTAACGTCATTGACGTTCGCCGAACGTGTACAGAACGTACGGCGAACGTAAATCCTTACGTTCGCATCACGTCGAAAGTTTTGAACAGGTTCAAAACCTTGACACACGCCTACATAACACGACGTAACGTGACGTAGCTCGACGTCATTCTGACGTCATCATAACGTAATCCAACGTAGGTCAACGTAATGACGAAACGTGATCACGTCAGGCTTACGTTTGCTCGTTACGTCGTAGTGTGACAGGGGTATTAGTCACGAAGCAGCTATACCTGGATCAGACGAAGAGGTCCAATGCTCTGTGGTAATCTAGGTATGTTTATCAAAGGCTCTACTTTAGTCGCTAGACGTTTTTACCTGGATCAGATGAAGAGGCCCAATGCTCTATGGTAGTCTAGGTATGTTTATCAAAGGCTTTATTTCACGAGGCGGCTATACCTGAATTAGACGAAGAGGTCCGATGCTGCCTATGTCCTTGAAACGCTTGTACTGTTCGTATAACTGCAGCAGGTGTTTGTCAATCTGCACAGAACAAAGTTGGATAAACCAACGCTAGAAAACAGATGCAATTACTACTTTTTCATACTTAGAGACCATGTGCCATCACGAAATGAAATAATTAAAGCTGCAGAATCCAATGCAAGCATCACATTTCTGAAACCAAAACAACTACCTAGATTAGTATTACTATTTGACATCCTGATACAGTTGTATTATCAATCAAATCAATAGTAGATATAAATGTAGATCCTGCTACAGGATTATGGCCTATCAAATAAGTAGCAAGTAAGTAATAGTTATCGTCATAAAGGAATATAGGCTAGCAAATCAATAGTAGATATGTAAGATACATCCTGATACAGGTTTATAGACTATCAACTCAGTAGCAGATAAGTAATGGACGTTCTGGTACAGGACTATGACCTATAAAATCAATAGTAGGTAAGTAATAGAAATCCTAATACTGGCTTATGACCTATAGAATCAGTAGGAGATAAGTAATAGAAATCTTAATACAGGTTTATAGCCTATCAACTCAGTAGCAGATAAGTAATGGACGTTCTGGTACAGGACTATGACCTATAAAATCAATAGTAGGTAAGTAATAGAAATCCTAATACTGGCTTATGACCTATAGAATCAGTAGGAGGTAAGTAATAGAAATCTTAATACAGGCTTATGACCTATAAAATCAGTAGCAGATAAGTAATGGACATTCTGGTGCAGACTTATGATCTATAAAATCAGTATTAGATAGTAAAAGAAATCCTAATACAGGCATATAAGCTAGCAAAGCAATAGTAGATATGAAAGATACATCGTGATGCAGGCTTATAGCCTACTAAATCAGTAGTGGATATGCAATAGACATCCTGATACAGACTTATAGCCTATTAAATCAGTAGTGGATAAGTAGTAGACATCCTGATACAGCCTTATAGCCTATTAAATCAGTAGTGAGTAAGTATTAGACATCCTGATACAGACTGATAGTCTATTAAATCAGTAGTGGGTAAGTAGTAGACATCCTGATATAGGCTTATAGTCTATTAAATCAGTAGTGGGTAAGTATTAGACATCCTGATACAGCCTTATAGCCTATTAATTCAGTAGTGAGTAAGTATTATACATCCTGATACAGACTGATAGTCTATTAAATCAGTAGTGGGTAAGTAGTAGACATCCTGATACAGGCTTATAGTCTATTAAATCAGTAGTGGGTAAGTATTAGACATCCTGATACAGCCTTATAGCCTATTAAATCAGTAGTGAGTAAGTATTAGACATCCTGATACAGACTTATAGTCTATTAAATCAGTAGTGGGTAAGTATTAGACATCCTGATACAGCCTTATAGCCTATTAAATCAGTAGTGGGTAAGTATTAGACATCCTGATACAGGCTTATAGTCTATTAAATCAGTAGTGGGTAAGTATTAGACATCCTGATACAGCCTTATAGCCTATTAAATCAGTAGTGAGTAAGTATTAGACATCCTGATACAGACTTATAGTCTATTAAATCAGTAGTGGATAAGTAGTAGACATCCTGATACAGCCTTATAGCCTATTAAATCAGTAGTGAGTAAGTATTAGACATCCTGATACAGACTGATAGTCTATTAAATCAGTAGTGGGTAAGTAGTAGACATCCTGATATAGGCTTATAGTCTATTAAATCAGTAGTGGGTAAGTATTAGACATCCTGATACAGCCTTATAGCCTATTAAATCAGTAGTGAGTAAGTATTAGACATCCTGATACAGACTTATAGTCTATTAAATCAGTAGTGGGTAAGTATTCGACATCCTGATACAGCCTTATAGCCTATTAAATCAGTAGTGAGTAAGTATTAGACATCCTGATACAGACATATAGTCTATTAAATCAGTAGTGGGTAAGTATTAGACATCCTGATACAGCCTTATAGCCTATTAAATCAGTAGTGAGTAAGTATTAGACATCCTGATACAGACTTATAGTCTATTAAATCAGTAGTGGGTAAGTATTAGACATCCTGATACAGCCTTATAGCCTATTAAATCAGTAGTGGGTAAGTATTAGACATCCTGATACAGACTTATAGCCTATTAAATCAGTAGTGGGTAAGTAGTAGACCTCCTGATATAGGCTTATAGTCTATTAAATCAGTAGTGGGTAGGTATTAGACATCCTGATACAGACTGATAGTCTATTAAATCAGTAGTGAGTAAGTATTAGACATCCTGATACAGACTTATAGTCTATTAAATCAGTAGTGGGTAAGTATTAGACATCCTGATACAGCCTTATAGCCTATTAAATCAGTAGTGAGTAAGTATTAGACATCCTGATACAGACTTATAGTCTATTAAATCAGTAGTGGGTAAGTATTAGACATCCTGATACAGCCTTATAGTCTATTAAATCAGTAGTGGGTAAGTATTAGATATCCTGATACAGACGTATAGTCTATTAAATCAGTAGTGGCTAAGTATTATACATCCTGATACAGCCTTATAGCCTATTAGATCAGTAGTGGGTAAGTATTAGATATCCTGATACAGCCTTATAGCCTATTAAATCAGTAGTGGGTAAGTATTAGACATCCTGATACAGACGTATAGTCTATTAAATCAGTAGTGGGTAAGTATTAGACATCCTGATACAGCCTTATAGCCTATTAAATCAGTAGTGTGTAAGTAGTAGACATCCTGATACAGGCTTATAGCCTATTAAATCAGTAGTAGGTAAGTAGTAGACATCTTGATACAGCCCTATAGCCTATTAAATCAATAGTGGATAAGTAATATATATCCTGATACAGGCTTATAGCCTACTAAATCAGTAGTGGATATGTACTATACATCCTAATACAGGAATATGGCCTACCAAATCACTAGCGATATAAGTAATAGGACTTTGCTATAGTACGCACCTTCTCCGCTAGGGATGTCGTGTCAATGGTTTCGTCAGTGTTGAATTCCATGAAGAATACGTAATGTCCTTTCGAGGTAATCTCTGAATTAGGAAGAGAGAAATTACTCACTGGATCTTATCCTCGCTCTTTAAATATTTTAGAGGGGAGTGTGTGATAATATGTTACAAACATATATTAGCCCAGTCTTACCAACCTGGAGGTACTGAGAATCCATGAGGTTTTGCATGGCGGACATGGAACCCAAGTGGCAGCAGCCACGAGATTGCTAGGGGGGTCCAGGGGCATGCTCCCCCCACCCCCCGCCAGAAATCTTATTTAGAATGGTTTTGAGGGGAGGTTTGAGGATATTTAAAAGGGAGTATAGGCTATTTTTTTAGCATATGCATAACATGATATTTACTTGTGTTTAAAGCTGCATAGTCCGATGAAATATCAAATTTTCAAAACCAAACCAATTATCTACCTTTCATTTTACACATCTAACTTAGATACTGATACACTTATTAAGCAGCTGTCTCTGCATAGTCTATGGTGTCAGAGTTTTGGCAAGCTTGTCAAAACTGATTTTCCATGTTTGCACTCAAAATATCTCAAAAGTTTACCATTTAAAATAAAAGCAACTTTGAACTAATGTAAAGTAAATACTAGTGCCCGATCTAATATATTCATCTCAGAAAAAATACAGAAATACAAAACCATCGGACTATGCAACTTTAATCAAAAGTACACTGCAGTACAGGATATGAATTAGAAAAGAAAAAAGAAAAGTAACCAAAACATTCTCAACCCATGGCTCATGAGGTGACTGATTACAACCTTCACTTTCCATGACTCTCACAGGAATTTCGTGTGGCCTGGTCTGCCACTGGGGCAGCACTATAAAGCCACCATGATTGCGCGCTGGTAACCATGAAGGTAACCATGCCAAAAGTAGCCAGATAACACACCACACATCTACGTACAAGCCTGTGATATGTAAATAGGAGTAGGCTAGTCTAGTAATACGAGTAGAAGAAATAAATACATATATACCAAGAAAATCCTAAAAAACTAACATAGGCACTAACATAGGCTATTAACCATACCAACCAATTATCTATCTGCTACTGAAATGCAGGCAATCAAATACCTTATCAGCAGCCACTGTGTGGTAAGATAACACCAACACTACAACTGGCCAGCATTGAAAATAAGCCTGGGTACCCGGGCTTATATGCTATGGACAGTATAAATACAGCCTCAATTAAAAAAATATAAAATAAATTTTAAAAAGTCGGTCCCCGCCTCGATATGACCATAGATATTGCCAGGACGTAACACTTCAACCAACCAACCTGTGTCAGGGTAGTCCCTGCTCAGCATTGTCTCTAGCACTACACTCTCAGTGCTTGTGAAGTCGACGATAGTCACGTCACCCGGAAGCTCTTTCTGCTGGTGCCTCACGGCCTCGATCAGGTACCGGTCGGGGGTCCTCTCATAGGCAATGTTCAGGCGCTGGCCTAACCTGCCAGCAAAACCAACATTTGGGTTTGTTGTTTATTTGTATGGTTATATTAGTTGATTAAGCGGAGGAATTTTCAACCGTGGAAAATTGGTCTTCCCCATTCCACTGGTCCTTGTCTTATCCTAGTAATGCCGAACGCCAGGCTAGGTAGCGACGAGTATCAATATTTAAGCCATTGGTTTGATTCGGCAGTAGCATAATCGGTTGAACACAGGCTTCCCGTGCGGAAGGTCAAGGGGAGGGGGTTCGAATACCAATCGAGTAAAACCAATGACTCAAAAAGTTTGAACGTGTCACTAGTGGAGCTCGGCATTACTAGGATAGGGCAAGGACTGGCTTGCTCGGTGTCAGAATAATGTGACTGAGAGGGATATCGGGTGAGGGTGTTAGCAGCCTGGTCTCCCAGTGGGCCAGCACAATAAATTGCCAATAGTGAGCACTGTCACAAGTCTGAACCCATCTTAATTTTATCTTAAATGTTGCTAGAATGCAACACCCCAACAAAGGCACAATGGTGCAGAGGGACTCTTCTCTTTTGCTTGATGATTTAAACAGCCTATCATGGATAAGTTTGTAGTCATGTTTTCACCATTGTTGGTCGACAGAAATCCTGAGCCTACACTTTGGCTGACACAAGCGATTTTTAACCTCCAACACCACATAGACATAGCATGAGAGCAACTGGCCTTTGTTCATGCTGTAAGTTATACAAAGCGGTGGAAAATCCAAATCGGCAGATTTGATGGCATGCGGAATCAAACCACCGGACTTCAGATTAGGAGTCGGACCTAGAAAAAGGTCAGGCACTCTAACCACTCCGCCACAGAGATAAGCTTACTTGAGACTTACTTGTAGACGAAGCAGTACTTGGGTGTGTTCTTGTTGAAGCCGACTACCTTGATAATGTCCCCATACCTGCACCGGTAAAGCCCGTTAATGTTGGTGTGAACCACCTCGTACATCTGACCCTCCTCCAGCTGCATCAATAAACAAAATGCTTAATAAAATAAATTGTCCTCAAAATGTACTCCACTGAACATCGATGTGAGAGATGTCGAATTATATACACCAGGAAAATGATTTAAGGCAAGGTACCTAACTACGGCATAACAGCATATCATGTAAAAGGATATGGTAAACTTGGTAAGGTACCAGCCATAAATGCCAAAGCATCACAGCCAATAAAAACTCTGCGGGAAGGAAGTCTTTCTGTCCAGGGAGTTCAGCTCTTTGATGCAATGCCAGCTTACATAAGAAATCAATCAAACTGCAGTGTACAATCATTCAAAAGGCAGCTTGACAAGGTGTTAACAGCAATACCACGGTGAACCTCAAATTCCAGAATACACCCAGCTAACACCAGCAGATTCAAATCCATTGATGCGCATGACAAAACTGAACAGAGCATCCTCACAACATGTAGTAGGCCCTAATTGTGGAGTCTCCGACTTGGCCTGAGCATATAGCGTAAACATTCTAATCTAATCAACCAGGCGGAATGGCTGAATGAGTTGAGCGTCCGTCTCCCATTTTGGTAGGTCGTTGGATTCGAGCCATGGTTGAGTCAAACCAATGACTTAAAAAAATTGATAGGTATCACTTCCTAGCCCGGAGCTCGGCATTATTAAGGGCAAGGAGCAGTGGAATGAGGAAGACCAATCCTCCGCTGTTGAAATGTCTCCCGCTTAAAGTTGCATAATCCGATGGTTTTGAATTTCTGTATTTTTTCTGAGATAAATATATTAGATCGATCACTAGTATCTACTTTACATTAGTTCAAAGTTACTTTCATTTTAAACGGTAAACTTTTGAGATATTTTGAGTGCAAACATGGAAAATTAGTTTTGGCAAGCTTGCCAAAAGTCTGACACCATAGACTTCTGCAGTAACAGGTATAGTTCATCAAAACAATTTTCACCAATTTATTTAGAATTTTACCTAGCCTCAAATTTGTTGTTGTAATTGTGAGCATTTAACTTCAAAGGTATCTCTAGACACATAGTTGATTGTGTGCTTTTACATTGTTTTTACATTCTCTGTACAAACGACGGCCGGATAATAATATGACACAATAAGATTTGAACAATTCTCGCCAGGATTATGGGCATGGTTGCCAACACAGCGTTAATCAATCACCACTAACTATAGTGAAAACTTTCAAAACCAGTGAATTGTGTAACTTTTAAACGCCCGAAGATGCCCTGAAAAATGTGCATACTTAGTTTCCTTTCATTTCTATTTCATGTTAAGGACATCTTTTTTAACGTGCTTCACCAGACATGCTTTCCGCTCTAGTCAACGTCTACTGACTTACCGAGACAGAATAGGGAATGTTTTATCAATTAACACAGGTTTGACCTTTGCTGATTTAAAGGGCAGTGTGGGCAAATTAAAAACAAATGAAAAGCAACAAAAAAATTACATTAATCATAGATGTTGGAGTTAGTTTCAGAAGCTAGTTTATCTTGAGAAGTATTCTCGTTTTTAGATTATTTAAAAATAACTGCAGACAGCATGGCTGCTTTAGAAGAGGGGACAAAATTAATGTCTTATATATATTGTTTTTTAGAAAAAAAGGGAAGAAAGAACATGGCTAAAGAAAATTCTAGAACCATGCAATACCATATAATGCATTTTCACTGAATGCATGATACTTTTATCTAACTGCAATTGTATGCAGTTACTCTTAAACCTAATAGTTCATTTATAAAATGCATAATACTTTTATCTAACTGCAATTGTATGCAGTTACTCTTAAACCTAATAGTTCATTTATAAAATGCATAATACTTTTATCTAATTGCAATTGTATGCAGTTACTTTAACACCTAATAGTTCATTTATAAAATGCATAATACTTTTATCTAATTTCAATTGTATGCAGTTACCTCTACACCTAATAGTTGATTTATAAAATGCATAATACTTTTATCTAATTTCAATTGTATGCAGTTACTTTTACACCTAATAGTTCATTTATAAAATGCATAATACTTTTATCTAATTACAATTGTATGCAGTTACTTTTACACCTAATAGTTCATTTATAAAATGCATAAGACTTTTATCTAATTTCAATTGTATGCAGTTACTTTTACACCTAATAGTTCATTTATAAAATGCATAATACTTTTATCTAATTACAATTGTATGCAGTTACTCTTACACCTAATAGTTCATTTATAAAATGCTTAATACTTTTATCTAATTGCAATTGTATGCAGTTACTTTTACACCTAATAGTTCATTTATAAAATGCATAATACTTTTATCTAATTTCAATTGTATGCAGTTACTTTTACACCTAATAGTTCATTTATGAAATGCATAATACTTTTATCTAATTACAACTGTATGCAGTTACTTTTACACCTAATAGTTCATTTATAAAATGCATAATACTTTTATCTAATTTCAATTGTATGCAGTTACTTTTACACCTAATAGTTCATTTATAAAATGCATAATACTTTTATCTAATTTCAATTGTATGTAGTTACTTTTACACCTAATAGTTCATTTATAAAATGCATAATACTTTTATCTAATTACAATTGTATGCAGTTACTCTTACACCTAATAGTTAATTTATAAAATGCATAATACTTTTATTTAATTTCAATTGTATGTAGTTACTTTTACACCTAATAGTTCATTTATAAAATGCATAATACTTTTATCTAATTGCAATTGTATGCAGTTACTTTTACACGTAATAGTTCATTTATAAAATGCATAATACTTTTATCTAATTGCAATTGTATGCAGTTACTTTTACACCTAATAGTTCATTTATAAAATGCTTAATACTTTTATCTAATTTCAATTGTATGCAGTTACTTTTACACCTAATAGTTCATTTATAAAATGCATAATACTTTTATCTAATTACAATTGTATGCAGTTACTTTTACACCTAATAGTTCATTTATAAAATGCATAATACTTTTATCTAATTTCAATTGTATGCAGTTACTTTTACACCTAATAGTTCATTTATAAAATGCATAATACTTTTATCTAATTTCAATTGTATGTAGTTACTTTTACACCTAATAGTTCATTTATAAAATGCATAATACTTTTATCTAATTGCAATTGTATGCAGTTACTCTTAAACCTAATAGTTCATTTATAAAATGCATAATACTTTTATTTAACTGCAATTGTATGCAGTTACTCTTAAACCTAATAGTTCATTTATAAAATGCATAATACTTTTATCTAATTGCAATTGTATGCAGTTACTCTTAAACCTAATAGTTCATTTATAAAATGCATAATACTTTTATCTAACTGCAATTGTATGCAGTTACTCTTAAACCTAATAGTTCATTTATAAAATGCATAATACTTTTATCTAACTGCAATTCTATGCAGTTACTTTTACACCTAATAGTTCATTTATAAAATGCATAATACTTTGATCTAATTGCAATTGTATGCAGTTACTTTAACACCTAATAGTTCATTTATAAAATGCATAATACTTTGATCTAATTTCAATTGTATGCAGTTACTTTTACACCTAATAGTTCATTTATAAAATGCATAATACTTTGATCTAATTGCAATTGTATGCAGTTACTCTTACACCTAATAGTTCATTTATAAAATGCATAATACTTTTATCTAATTTCAATTGTATGCAGTTACTTTTACACCTAATAGTTCATTTATAAAATGCATAATACTTTTATCTAATTGCAATTGTATGCAGTTACTTTTACACCTAATAGTTCATTTATAAAATGCATAATACTTTGATCTAATTGCAATTGTATGCAGTTTCTTTTACACCTAATAGTTCATTTATAAAATGCATAATACTTTGATCTAATTTCAATCGTATGCAGTTACTTTTACACCTAATACATGCATAATACATTGATCTAATTGCAATTGTATGCAGTTACTCATACACCTAATAGTTCATTTATAAAATGTGTAATACTTTTATTATTGAACAGTATTTGCATGCAGTTACTATTGCAGCTGATAGTTTCATTTATGCATCACGGAATTGAACTGTACGGTGGAAGACCAGTGCTCTGGCGCTGAAAAAAAGACATTATTCAATGAATAAACTACATTTAGTAAAGAAATTTATATTAAAGTTGCATAATCTGATAGAAGTGTAGTGGTCTGCACTGACCTCTCAGGCAAGGAGCCTCATAGACAGGTAGGCGTGGGTAGTGTGGTGACATCAGGGAGCCTAGGTGGTGTAATGATTAGCACACTGGCCCGGGATGCAAAGAGATGTGGGTTCGAGTCGCACTCTGGGCACATTATTTCCCATTTTCATTACCCCCATGACACTGGTTGCTCTGACTATCATCCTGTACAAGCTACGCGCTGTATAGTTGTTGAACCTGGCATGTGTATGTGTGTGTAAGTGTGTTACAATTCCAGGGGGACGAGTGTAGTGGTCTGCACTGACCTCTCAGGCAAGGAGCCGCATAGACAGGTAGGCGTGGGTAGTGTGGTGACATCAGGGAGCCTAGGTGGTGTAATGATTAGCACACTGGCCTGGAATGCAAAGAGATGTGGGTTCGAGTCCCGCTCTAGGCACAATATTTCCCGTTTTCATCACCCTCAAGACAGAAGCATAATAGTTTCAAAACTAGAACCCTTATCAATATTTGATCTTTCATGCCAAACGTTGATGATGGTGCGTTCATTTAATTGATCTTTGGGGTTTTATGCCTTAGAAACGTAAAAAGAATCACTGGCTGACAGTAGATTAAAGATTCACACTGTGCCCAAAGAAGGAATGAATGACAAGTTAGTCTAAATCCTAGCAAACACTGCCTTGGTATGAATCACCTTAACCAAGGTGCCATCCTCCTCTAGAAAGTGTTGTGGCGTGGGGGGGGGGGGGTGTCACGTGGTTGGTGTAAGTAGTTGTGTCATGCTGAACTGATACGTGGCGCTGTGAATGGGCAAAGAATGCAGAGGGGCCAACTCTCCCGATTTGGTAGATCTCCTTAACATATAGCAAAATAACCCCAATGGCCAGATCTCCCGCTTTTAATTTGTAATTTCTTGCCAAAGAATGAGTAGATAATTAAAAAAATTGTACCTCCTCTGGAAAAACCGTTGCTGGATGCTCTTCGTCAACCTCTCCCAGCGGGATGAACTCCAAGAAGTAGTCAGAGAAGAGAAGCAGCGTGAAGATGGAGTCGACGTGCGCCAATTGAGACTCGATGTTTATTCCGGTAATGCCTTCAGTTGCGGCATGACAAAAGTCGATTACCTTCAGCCCGCTGAACTGATTCTCCATCAAGATGCCAGTGCACAGACTGAATCCCGCAGACTTGCCCATGAGAATGAATTCCATATCGACCCATATACGTTTGGCTAATCCCACAATGCCCTTCTTCATAGCCGCTCGGAGCTCAGCTGCCCTTCCTGGATCGGCGCGCAAGTGCCGCGAGAGCTCAACCCTGACATCATCCAGCATGCTGCTGACATGACAACCGATCTCACCCCGGGCGATGTCATCACAGAGATGCTCCCAGTGCTTGGCGATGAACTTAAAATACGAATACATCATGTCAGCGGAGAACCCTGAGATGTATCGCAATTCAGTCTCGGCCAATGAGAACATGGCTTGCGCATAGTAGGACGCGTCCTCTGAATACAGCTTCGAGTACGCCTGCGGAATGAGATTATACACCGGGAACGAAAACAAGAACTGCGTTGCTGCTCCGATTGGAATTCCACCTGGTGATCTTCTCACTGGAGAGTAGATGTGGAATTGTGCATAGCGCTGCAAATTCACCAGATGCGCATAGCTGATTGGACAGACCTGGCGAAGGATGTACTTGGAGGTTGTCACGTGCTGCGCGATGAAGGGGTAGATCTTGGAGATGCCAGTCGTGCCCGACGTGCTCACGAGGAACTCCGTCCTGCCGTCGTGGAGTACGTTGACTTCGCCCTGCGCAATGCGGTCCATGTACTCTGCGTAGTGATGCTGCGTGGTCAGGGGATGCGCCCGGATGAAGTCATCCCGTGACCTAATTAGGTCGAATTTGTACTGCCTGCCGTAGGCTGAGTACTGGTTCCGGTGGAGTATGCGCAGTAGCGCCTCCTCGCTGGCCTAGGTTGGACCAAATTTTAAAAGATTTATAGAAATTTCACTTTTAGATCACGACACTGTTCTTTTTTTTAAAGCTGCAAAATTCGATTGTAGTATCAAATTGACAGAATTAACATAAATATATTTCACTTTTAGACCTCCACTAGACTTGTCGGTTTTGGGGTAACATTTTATTCATCTGAACATATTATTTTGTCAGCGCTGAAGCACTGGTCTTCTAGCTATTGAGACGCTTACATTTGGGTTTGTACATGTTGATGAGGGAGTGGAGTGTGCTGCATTGTGTGCTGCATTGTGTGCAGCACACTCCACTCTGAAGCAGTGCCAGTGGGGAGCGGTCCGTGATGTATAGTGTACAGCATAGGCACTCAATAAAACTGCAGGAAGGAAACGCCTGCGCCAAAGTTTGTGCAGCAGGGCAAACCTAGTGCACAATGTACATCAATGTACATTAACGGTTCAACCATGTGTGTTTTTTCTTAAAGCCGCATAATCTGATGATAGCAGCAAATTGATAGAATTAACTAAAAGAATTCTCACTTCTAGACCATCACTGACTGGTTCTTTCTTTAAAGCTATATAATCCGCCAGTAGCATCAAATTGACCGAATTAACAAAAAGCAAAAAGGAAATTTCACTTTTAGAGCACAAACAGACTGTTTCATTTCTGAAAGCGGTATAATCCGTGGCAGAATAAAATTGACAGAATAAACAAAAATAACTTTCACTATTAGACCACAACAGGCTGATTCTTTTCTTAAAGCTGCATAAATCCGATGACAGCATCAAATTGACAGAACTAACAAAAAGAAATTTTGCATAAACCCGATGAAAGCATCAAATTTTCCAAACCAAAACAAATATTTAGATTTGAATCGTGACATGTAAGTCATGTAGCCTTAATGATCGAAATACTATATTAATTATTTAATATGCCAGCCTAGTATTAAACAATACTAGTTACAAATTCTGAATTAGCCATAGTTTCTCTGGAAATTGACCTTTTCAGTTTAAATAACAAAGGGCATTTTTATTCCAAACTCTGACACCATAGGCGTCTGTAGTAACAGGTTCTGTTAAATTGACTCAGTATTGTCTTCTTTGTGGCGACAAATGCTAACTAAGAGCATAACTATCTAAGTTAGATATATCGAATCAAATCTAGATAATTGCTTTGGTTTTGAAAATTTGATGCTTCATCGGACTATTCGGCTTTCACTCATGATAATCTCAGCAGACGCTCTTGGTGTTTACCTTCTTTGGATCCATTAGCTGTCTGTTCACCATCCACTTGGTGTAAGGAAGCCTGAGTCTGAGCAGGAGAAGGTGGCAGTACTGTAACAGCAGGGTCTGCAGGGTGTGACTGTCAGCAGGGTTCAGACGGTAAATATCCACACACAGCAGGAAGCCCAGGACACAGGCTACAGAGCATGCGCCTGAAATGTCACGTGGTGTAGCAGGATGAATGTGATATAACGTCGTTTAGAGAGGATGAATGTGATATAACATAGTATAGCATGATGAATGTGATATAACATAGTGTAGCATGATGAATGTGATATAATGCAGTATAACATGATGAATGTGATATAAGGTAGTATAGCATGATGAATGTGATATAGCATAGTATAGAGAGGATGAATGTGATATAACATGGTATAGCATGATGAATGTGATATAACATAGTATAGCATGATGAATGTGATATAACATAGTATAGCATGATAAATGTGATATAACATAGTATAGCATTATGAATGTGATATAGCATAGTGTAGCATGATGAATGTGATATAACATAGTGTAGCATGATGACTGTGATATAATGCAGTATAGCATGATGAATGTGATATAAGGTAGTATAGCATGATAAATGTGATATAACATAGTATAGCATGATGAATGTGATATAGCATATTATAGAGAGGATGAATATGATATAACATAGTATAGCATGATAAATGTGATATAACATAGTGTAGCATGTTGAATGTGATATAACATAGTGTAGCATGATAAATGTGATATAGCGTAGTTTAGAGAGGATGAATGTGATATAACATAGTATAGCGTGATGAATGTGATATAACATAGTGTAGCATGATGAATGTGATATAACACAGTATAGCATGATGAATGTGATATAGCATAGTGTAGCATGATGAATGTGATAGTGCATAGTATAGTATGATGAATGTGATATAACATAGTACAGCATGATGAATTTTGATATAGCCTAGTATAGCATGGTGAATGTGATATAACATAGCGTAGCATGATGAATGTGATATAACATAGTATAGCATGATGAATGTGATATAGCATAGTATAGAGAGGATGAATGTGATATAACATAGTATAGCATGATGAATGTGATATAACATAGTATAGCATGATGAATGTGATATAGCATAGTGTAGCAAGATGAATGTGATATAGCATAGTATAGCATGATGAATGTGATATAACCTAGTATAGCATGATGAATGTGATATAACATAGTATAGCATGATGAATGTGATATAACATAGTATAGCATGATGACTGTGATATAACATAGTATAGCATGATGAATGTGATATAACATAGTATAACATGATGAATGTTATATAACATAGGATAGCATGATGAATGTGATATAACATAGTATAGCATGATGACTGTGATACAACATAGTATAGCATGATGAATGTGATATAACATAGTATAGCATGATGAATGTGATATAACATAGGATAGCATCATGAATGTGATATAACATAGTATAGCATGATGACTGTGATATAACATAGTATAGCATGATGAATGTGATATAACATAGTATAGCATGATGAATGTGATATAACATAGTATAGCATGATGAATGTGATATAACATAGTATAGCATGATGAATGTGATATAACATAGTATAGCATGATGACTGTGATATAACATAGTATAGCATGATGAATCTGATATAACATAGTGTAGCATGATGAATGTGATATAACATAGTATAGCATGATGAATGTGATATAACATAGTATAGCATGATGAATGTGAAGGAAGGGGGGAAGGAAGGGTGGATCGATGGAAGGAAGGAGAATTCAATTTACCAGCAAGGAACAGCACATAAGAGAGGCGCCCCTCCTCGATCCCCACAACGACCCAATGTCCAAGAAGAGCTGCAAGACAGAGAAAGGCTGAGGACGCCAGGAGAACCTCAGTCCTCTTCCTGAAGGCCATGTTTGCTTGAGGACACGTGGATGGAGTGTCCTACTCCAGCCTTCAACTAAACACATGGGAAGAACGGCAGCCTGCACCAGATGGTAGTCTGCCTTGACCTGGTAGTCATATCATTGTTATGAGGCTGCTTATCACCTCCCCCTCTCCCCCCCCCCCCCTCCCCCCCCCCCTTGCCGCTCCACACATCCCCCCCCCCCCCCCCGACCTCCGACAATATCACGCCTAAAAATGGGTCATCTGGGTAGGTTTTACTGCAATACGACGCAAGTGCTGCTCTGTTTGTTTAGATTTTTTGTTGCAATTATTGTTTTAATGACACCTTGAATTTATTTAGCTTTGGCAACAATAAATATATTTATGGAAACACATATGCACAACAGGAGATATATGAGAATATGTATGGACATATATGTATATATATATACATACATGCTTTATAATGTATTATGTGAATGTAAATGATGAAAGTGCGAAATTCGCCTTTTCCATTTGTTATTTTCATATATTTCTTCATGAGTGTATGGGTACATGGTGATGATGTAAGACAAGTGAGTTAAGTAGTGTGACAAAGTAGAGAGTGGCGGAAGTATAGTAGAAGTCGGGTGAGTGGGTGGAAGAGTATATTCATGCGGCTCGGCTGCTGCATGAGGAGTGCTGGTGTCGGCAGCTGAAGAGTGGCGGGTTTCGGTGGAAGGTTGCAGATGGCGCCTCGGGGGAAGTCATGGAGGGGGCCCGAGGGCGAAAGCCGGGGGGAGGAAGGAGTAACAGCTGCAGATGGCAGTTCCTCCCCCTGCGAATCAAACTACACATTGCACATCAAGTCATGTGTATATGGGTCATTCTCCGAAACTTGTACCGCATATTTGGTTTCCACGTTACGTTGTTAAAGATTTCGCCTTCATTTTTTTTCTTTTTTGAGAGGGCGGGGGTAGTAAGTACAATAGTTATTGTTCAATCTGTTTATTAAATATGTTAGCAATACTACACGTAGTTAATCTATCCGACAAAATGGATCCAAAATATGCTTATATGATTGTGTGTTAAAGTGAAAATATGAAAATGGTCATATCGACCCCGTACATCTACCCAAACGTATTTTTCAATTTTGTTGATGATTCCACTATTTATATACATATAATGAAATAGGGTTCATATGCATATATATTTAATGTGAGATAGGCTTGAAGGTTACTTAGGAACGTCATTAAAAGAGACGGGTAGCAGAGAGAAAAATTAGCATTCCATATTATTAGGTGTGATAATGATTATCATTATGGGTTATATGATGTAATATATAAGTATAAATAACAAAGATACTCATATATTTATCGTATTATTATTCCTTATGTATGCATACATCTCTATGGGCTTTTATTTCCTTGTTCTTGTTCCATTCCGACTGCCTGTACCACTACTGCCACCTGGATGACTTCCAGGCAACTAAACCAGATGGGATGGCTGAGTGAATTGAACATCCACTTCCTGTGTGGTAGGTCATGGGAGTCAAACTAATGACGTTAAAATGTACACTTGTCGCTACCTAGCCTGGCGCTGGAGTATTACTAGGATAGGGCAAGGAAGAAACAGTGGAATAAGGAAGACCCAATTACCTGCGATTGAAATTCCCCCTGCTTAATCAACAAATGTAATCAAAATATATTTACAAAAACAATAAAAATGTTAATGCTCTGTCTGGTTAAAAAAAAAAATTCAAGGCATTTATCTTGTGGTGCTTACAGGATATTGACCAGGTGCGATGTCCGAATCGGTAGAGTTCGGGCCTCCTGTGTAGCAGATCGGGAATTTGGTTCCCAGTTGAGTCAAACCAATGACTTATCAAATTGATACCTGTCACTAACTAGCCTGGCGCTCGACAGTAATAGGATAGGGCAAGGACTGGTTAGATTAGTGTCAGGATAATTTGACTGAGAGTGATATTGGGTCATGGTACCGGTGGCCTGATTTCCCAGTGGGGCAGCACTATAAAATCACCATGAGTGCACACTGTCACAAGTCAGTACCCGCCCTGATATGACCTTAGATGTTGCCACGACGTAAAACTCCAACAACCAACCAACCAACAAGCATAGACCATGCATGCTTGGGCTATCAATGTATCGCATTGATGTTTTATCCGCAGGCTGCAATTGGTGTTGCCTTCCACAAATGTTGTTGTTGTTCTTTAAGGTCCTACACTGCCGCAGACGCCTGGCCCTACAGCCAACCTTTCCCGGATGGAGCATTAATCTACCATAGGATTATGGGAGGGGTGCTTTGCTGTGAGTCTGATATCAAACCATATGTCAGATGCAGCAACGGTTGCACTTTCTGTCATATATATGTATATGTGTATGCATGAAGGAAAGCTGAGAGGGAACGCCCCGCCCGCCCCCCCCCCCCCCCCCCCCCAGGCAAGTTGGGGTAGCCGGTAATAAAGTCACTTGTCAAAGATCTCAAGCAGTTCGGACTTCCTTACAAGGTGTCAGATAATGCCGAACACGCCACTCCCCGGACTAAGGCCACCAGTGTAATGTGATTGAGTAAGGAATGACCGCACACGTTGACGTCTTGTTACTCAATCGTTTATTACCCACCAGCATTAGTCTACACTGGTCCCTCGTGTCGCTGGTCCCAGCCGGCTGGTTCCCGGCCCGCCAAGCCTTAGCACATACATAACATCTCCTTTTCACAGTGAACAAAGGAGAAAGTGGTTCTGGGATATACAATATAACATGCAGAAGTAATAATACTTTAAGTCAGTGGTATGATGAGAATTTGGTCTGGTATACGACAGTCTCTGGTTTGAAATGATAGGTTTCAATGGGGGACATCCGGGGTAGTTCATTTGTTGACACTAGATGGCGCATCGGTACCAGTGGTCCTAAACGGCCATTGACAATGCACTGAGTTCGCCGGTACGCGCAGTGCAAAAGGTCAATTTTTATTCAAAATTAATAGAAATGCAGAACTCTAACCTTATAAATTTAATATAATCTATTCATTGTATGTTTTCTATATGTATACCAAGCGGGTTGCTTCTAGGTGGTGTGGTTTTAGAGATATTAAACTTTTTCTGTATGAAGATTGCTCACTGCCATTGACAATGCATTGAGTTTGTCGGTACGCGCAGTGAAAAACGTCTATTTCATTCAAAATTAATAGAAATACAGAACCCTAACCTTATAAATTTAATATAGTCTATTCGTTGTATGTTTTCTATATGTATACCAAGCGGTTTGTCTGTAGGTGTTGTGGTTTTAGAGATATTTGACTTTTTCTGTATGAAGATTGCTCATAGCCATTGGGTTTGCAGTGTGACAGTGTGCCGAATAGGCCCACTGGTTCAGTGGCGATGCGAACGGCAGGAATTTGAACTAAAAAGTCGGAGGTCCCCCATTATGGTTCAGTCCGATTTGACGTATGAGCAGTTCACATATACAAATATACACATGTTGTTCTTTGGATATTAAAGTCGGTATGGTTATTTTGATAGTCTCTGTTTAACGTTGGTTTCACATACATATATTATCTCCCTCTTGAAGAAAATATTTCAGTTTAACATAAATGCAATGTACATGTAATATACAGTTCAGTTCAACTTTCGAGAATTATGGTCCATATTGTTCTTATGTATAACCTGTTGACTAGATACACTTGTTGTTTATGGTAACACGCATGTGTTGATGTTAGTCATGCCCATGAGTCCTTGTTATTTTGGTGACAATTACTTTAGATGGTTCCGTGTTAATTCACAGTACATAATATGATACATTTTATGTTCTTAATAACATTCATTTTAATGCTTCTGGTTTAAAGTTGCAAGGTCCGATGGCGTCTGAATTTTTATTTTATTTTTTAGAAAAATATATCAAATTGATCGTTATAACTTACTAATCATTAGTCTGGAGTAAATTTTAGGAAAAATGGTTAGTTTTGAAGCAATTGGAGCTGAAAGAACCCAAAATACTTTCGATAAGCTTCGCAAAAGTCCTCTGGCTATGACGCGTATTGACGTCTCGCGATCACCACATGATGTGGAATGACCTAATTCAAATGTAGCCTGGTCTCCTGGTAGCTTCCCCTGATGGCGCCATTGCGCTATCATTTGTTTGTTGGTATGGTATGTGATGTGGGCTGACCAATGATGTAATTCGGTGTAGGTTATGGGAACCGATGGTCTGATGAAGCATAATTTTTTTTGGTCAAAATCAAACCACATACTTACATTTGATCTAATATTTCCAACTCAATATTGCCGAATACCAAGCTAGGTAGGAACAAGTATAATTGTTTAAGCCATTGATTTGCCTCAAACAGGATTCAAACCTGGGGGTTTGAATTCCATGACCTAGCAAATGGGAGGCAGGTGCTCTACTTATTCGGCTTTATAGAACTGCCTTACTGAGAGGTCAACAACTATTTATATTGTGAATGAACTTGACAATTAATGGTAACATTTTGTATATAACATATATGAGACTTTTGTATTACAATATTCAATATTGTATTTTATGAACAAAATTTCCCAAAATGTTCAAATTAATATTCATGCTTAATTATAACATGTAGTAAATGGTAGAAACATTCCTGTACGATTTCGAGGCTGCATACCACTAGAACTGAAAGCTACGAGCTTTGTATAGGCTCCCACAAGCCTGCATCAAAGAAGAGGATAATAATAATAATAACAATTGCATCAGTGAAAAAAATGTTCATAAGTATTCAGTCAATATTTATTTGATAACATCTATGGCATGTAAGACGACTATAACGAAGTATTTATAAAAACGAAAGAAATCCACTCAGTTAGCTTCATGTGTTGTTTCTTTATATTTGCATGTGTTGTGTTAATTCTTTGTTCGACCTTAAGTGTGTGTCTTTATTTTTGTACAGCTATTCTAGCATGTCACTTGCATGGTTGTCAAATGTATTGTTCCCGGATAATAATATACATAATTATTACATCACTCTTATTCAGATCTATAATAATTATTCAATACAAAATTCCATGCAACTTTATATCAACCCAGGCTGTGGTGCCAGCAATACTACCACTGGACATCCTGGAACCTGACTAGGTACTTGGAATGAGGGTCAAGGCTACTGGCCATGAGATTGACCTAATTGATTAATGGCTTCCTTGTGTGATGGGTTTCGTAAAGCAGGATGAGGTACTAAATTCACTGATTATTCTATATATGCTGTCCCAAATCACTTGTTAATGCACCAATATCTAAGATGGATATATATATAATCAAATTAAGGTACATGTTTTGGTTTTGATAAATAAATATTACATCCGACCATGCAACTATAAGGTACTTTACTTTCAGCTTGTCAACTGATTAGTCAACCTAGTTAAATAAGCTTTATCACTGGTAATACACATAAAACACTTTTCATTTACCTTGTTCATGTTATCTTGACACTTTGCTAATAAGTGTTTGTAATTAGTCGTGTTTAACTGATACCCTAATCTAATCACAGGCCTTATTTCTCGGCCTCGTTGAGTGACATAGTTAGCTGGCATTGTATCTGGGTTATCTCTGTTTCTCGTTTGTTGGACTGTTGGGTTTTGGATAACTTGTCGGTTTTGATTAACTTTGGCATGGGTAGGGAATATGTGTTTGCGATTTCTTTTCAGTGTTAAATTGTTTTTGTTTCGTATTTCTTAATTTTGCGAGTTTTTGTCTGTTTTTTTCATGATTATCCCTGGAGCCCACATGCCTTTGTGTGTGAAATATTGTAAGTGTTCTCCGGTTTTCAAATGTTGGTGCTGTTTTCCTGCGTGCCAGTCATAGAATTTCTTTTGATTTTGTTGTACCTTTTTGATTTGATTGTCATCTACTTTTACTGTTTTTGGTTTGAGATGTTTAGTTAATGTTGGTAATTTTGATCAGAGTCTGTGGCTCATTAATAATTGAGATGGTGATGCGTTTAGCCCTGTTAGCAGAGTGTTGCGAAAGTTTAGCAGAAATAGATTATAATCTTTAGATTCATGCATGGCTTTCTTTATCATTGTTTTCACCGCTTGAATATGTCTTTCCGCTTGGCCATTGCTTTGTGGATAATGCAGGCTTGCGAATGTTATTTCGAATTTGTAATCTTTTGCGAAGCTTTTGTATTTGGCACTGGCAAATTGTGGCCCATTATCTGAAATAACTACAGCAGGAATTCTGTGTCTAGTTTGCTTCATGACTAATATGACCGCATTACTCGTTGTTGACTGTAGGCCGATTACTTCTGGATATTTAGAAAAGTAATCGACTAATAGTAGATAGTGCTGGTTCCCTATCTGAAATAGGTCTGCACCTATTTTGTTGAATGGGATGCATGGTATTTTGTGGAGCTTTAAAGGTTTGCTATGTTGTTTGTTCTGGAATTGTTGGCACAAACTACACCGTTTTATTAAATCTTCTAATTCGGTCTGCATCCCCGGCCAAAACACATGTTCCCATGTTGCTAGGCTCTTGCTTTTGATTATTCCTTGATGGGTTTCATGTAGTTTAGTGACCACTGTTTTTTGTAGTTGTTTCGGTATGATTATTCTGTTTCCCTTTAATAATAATTTGCCCTGTTTTGTTATTTTGTGTCGAAATGTGTGGAATGGTGTTGTGCATTTAGCCATTAACTGGTTGTCTTCTGGACATCCCTTGTCAACTAGTTGTGTTACCTCTTTTAATACTGGGTCATTTAGCGTTTCGCTGGTGATTTGTTGTATGCATTCTTGAAGAATCTCTACAGCTGCGATGTTAGCTTCCCTCTCAAACAGTTCGCTTGGACCGGTCTTGGTGCTGTGATCTTTCGAGAGCCCATCTGCAACAAACATGTTTCAACCTTTGATGTGCACTAGCTCTAAATCATAGTCCTGTAACTGCATGCATTGCATGCGAACGAACAGTTGATGTTTGTTCACGATCGATACAAGTGGTTTGTGGTCAGTTTCTACACATACTAAAAATGGAATTATGGAATTTTGTACAACCGAAACAGATGGCTAGGTGCTCCTTCTCGTTACCTGCGAAAATGCTTTGAATGTCATCGAGGGCCTTAGAGGCCATTGCAATTGGGTGACTTTCTTGCAATAGAGCTGCTCCAAGTCTACTTGAAGTGTTATTATTTTTGTGATGTCGTAGAAATGGAGAATAGGTGCATGTGTTATCATGTTTTTTTAGTTTGTCGAACTGCTTTCTGTTGCTCTGTTTCCCAGTTCCATGCAGTTTCCTTATTTGTTAGTATGTGTAAGGGTTTAGTTATCTCTGCTAGGTTAGGAAGGAACTTGGCTACATATGCGATCATACCTTGAAAGCATTGTACTGATTGTTTATTTGTGGGGGTGGGCATGTCGGTGATTACCTGTACTCTCTCATTGTTGGGTCTTATACCTTTTTCAGATATGATGTGACCTACATATTCAACATTAGTTTTGTATATGCTCGATTTGGCAGGATTCAATCTTAAATTTACCTGTCATGCTCATTCAAGAACTACTGGTAGATTTTCATTATCTTCATGCAATGAATTACCGTACAACAGAATGTCAACGGTTATGATGTTAACACTTATTAGGTCATGCAAAATCCGGTTCATCTCGTAAATGAATATGTCTCCAGCAGTTTTTATTCCGAACGGCAATCTGGTATATCTGAACCTTCCTCACGGTGTATTAAATGTACAAAGTTTTGAACTCTCAGTGTCGAGCTGAATTTGCCAGTATCCACTTTTAGTATCCACCACAGAAAAGAATTTTGCTCCCTCTAGTTTTGAAACAACTTCCTCTATTGTTCTACTAGGGTGTGGTCCTCGCTTTATAGCTTTCTTTAATTTTGCTGGATCTAAACAAATGCGGATCATATCTATTTTCTTGACAATCGTTATTGAGTTAACTCATGGGGTCGGTTCAGTTTCTTCAACAATTATATCTAGTTCAATCATTCTATCTAGTTCTTCGCGTACTTTATTTTCGATAGCATGGGGAATTCTTCTGGGAGGATCAATTACAGGTTGGATAGAGCTATCGACATGTATTTTGGCTTCTATCTTAATAGTCCCTAGCCCAGTGAACTCGTCATGAATGTCTTTACCATTTGCTTTGCTTCATCATTGTTCTCGTTGTCTTCTGAACGCATGCTGTCGATGCGTGAGAGGATATGTAGCCAAATGCAGGCATCCTTACCAAGGATGGGACATCCACTGTTTGTGATTTGGAATCATAGTAGTTGGTTGCATACCTGTAGTTTCGTTTCGCCTAATGGGTTAATCCTCTGTCCTGAGTATGTGACTAACCGACATCTCGGTTTGGTTATTTCTGCATTGTACATTTTTTTAACATGTCCATGGGGATGACGTTAGCTTCAGAACCTGTGTCAAGTTTGAAGTTTACGTTGATTGTCTCTACAGGAATGTTTGCGAACCACAACTTGGTGTTTGCGTCATCGTCGATTGATATCGCACCTATGAACAAATCCGGCGCCGGTTGTTCATCGTGCCATTCGTAATCGCTGTTGTTGTCGTTGACTGTTATTTCATTGACCCTCGTGGGTTTGCTGTGGCATAATTTTGCAAAGTGTCCCACTTTTTTGCACACAGGGCATGTCTTGCCTTTGGCAGAGCATGCCTCCCGGTCCCGATGATGAGAGTAGCCATACCAACCGCATTTTGGTTGTGTGCCACTGCTTCTGCTTTGCTGATCACGAGAGAACCTAGTGGCTGTTCGCTTGTAGTGTTGTTGCTGTGATCCTGTTGCCCGTGGTGTCTGTCATGTTGATTCTTGTTGTTGTACTGCGTCCAGTGCGTATTCAGGGTTGCTGTCGCTTGTGAGTTGTTTTGTGCGATGTTCACTCATCCTTCACATTTCTTCACACAGCTGCAATGTCAGTTTAGGTGTCTGGAGCAGATGATCCCTGAGGGTGTCGCATTTAATCCTGCTTACTAGTCTATCGCGCAACAGCAAATCTTCTAAATCGCCGTATTCACATTGCCCGATACGGTGTCGTAGTTCACGTACGTAGGTGTCCATGCTCTCCTGTCCTTGGTTGTACGTATTGAATTTGTAGCGAGTCACCGTTATGTTTGTTTTGTCTTCACAATACACACGGAACGCTTCCTTTAAGGGCCTGACTTTGTCCGTGTCCACCGCGGTGAATCTCATTGCGCCCCCGCACCGGCAACATGAAGGAATGCAGTGCTGCACTTTCTCACTCCTGCTCTGCACTCCTGCTGCAGTAGCATAGATGTTGAAGGAATGAATCCATGTCTTCCAGTTGGCTGATAGATTTTTCCTCCAAGTTCAATGGCCTGGGTGGCTTCAAACCGGGGAGAGACATGTCCATCTAAGGTTCTGCCTCTGACACAGTGCTAAGATTAAGACTATGGTAAACAGAATTGATACCAAGTACACTGTAATCAGTGAACAAACGACAACATAAAGTGGTAGTGTGACAGAATTAATGAATCGATACTAAGACATTACATTATGAAATTGTTAGATTTAAGATGAAGACATATGAACAATGTATGTGTGTTGTATATCAAATGCCTGTTACTGACATTTAATTTGAACAATGAAAAGGTGCCGTTGAACCCAAGAATAACAGCATTCGGTTACGCAATGGACACTTGGGCACCAAAGAACTCAAAATGAAAACCATATAGGTGATGATGTGTTATTCTTACTAAACTTGCATTTGTTTTGTTTTTCTCTTCTTATTTTATCGGTGAGGTCCTTGCTGATTTAATCAATTTCTTTTAATTAAAATTTCTTCTTTTGTTATTGAAAAAAAAAGGTCTATACGTACATCATGCAATGGTGTAAGCTACTTTGTGGTAAGGAAAAGGTGGTTCATGAGGTAAAAACATGAAAATACCAATCATAGCGAGTGGACATTACAGGGCAATAAGAGTTATCGGTCAAAATATAACATCTTGAACACTCTGTAAAAAATGTACATGAATTGCAAATGTTTCATCGCCGCTGTCCGTATTGTACATGAAAGGGGGGATGTCATATATATTTATATGTGTACGCACGAAGGAAAGCTGAGAGGAAAAGCCTCCCCCCCCCCCAGGCGAGTTGGGGTAGCCTGTAATAAAGTCAGTTGTCAACCAGATCTCTCTCTCTTGTATGGTCCTTTGGCATGTAATCAACCAGAAGCAGGACTCAGGGTGAGGCTATTCAAGGTGGACAACAAACTGACATTCAGCGACCACATCCAGGAAGCCGCCAACAGAGCTTATGGAATACTGGCTATCATTCGAAGATCGTACACATACCTAGACGAGGATGTTGTACGCAGACTGTACACATCCCTTGCACGTCCACTTTTGGAATATGGAAATGTTGTATGGTCACCACTCTACAGGAAGGATGCTGAGTCAATTGAGAGGATCCAAAGAAGGGCAACGAAGCTTGTACATGGATTCGATGCAATACCCTATGAACACCGTATGCGTCGTTTGAAGATCCCAAGCATGTACTACAGACGGGCCCGGGGGGATATGATTGAAGTATTCAAATATCTCCATGGTATCTACAAGACAGGCGGCCCCCTTATCAGAGACTCCAACACCAGGACCAGAGGGCACTCCCTGAAGCTGAGGAAGCGGTACTCCAGACTGGACCTGTGACACAACTTTTTCGGCTTTAGGGTGGTTGACCTGTGGATGACCTGCCGGAGAGTGTCGTAGCAGCAGAGTCGGTGAACTGTTTCAAGTCCCGACTGGATGCATACTGGTCAAGCATTACATATATCTTGGAGCCAATGACAGTTGCTACGATCGACCACATCTGAAGAACTGTCTCCATTTCTATTAATTAAGAGCGGCTAACAGGTCCAAGGCCTATTATAGCTGTATCCTATTGATTGATTGATTGAACGGTGCTCACTATAGGTAGACACGTTGAACAGTGATGTCACTGGCATGACTTTCTCCTTTGAATCGTCCTGGTTGGCAAAACAAAATAGACCGGTGCCGTTTTGCATAGAAATCGATAGAGAACGCCTTCAATTGAATTTATCATTTTTATAATATTCAAACTTACAAAACTGTCACATGTGTTTGTGTTACATATTGGTAAACTGGCAAATGCTCCAAATGCAATAATGCGCGACACCTAATTTGCATATTTCCTATGTTGCATCTTGTCTGATGAAGCCAACAACGGTTTCTTCAGACAATATGCAACCCCCAAAACCTAGAAATAGAGACCTTCGATGCCAGGATTGGATAATTATTTCCAAAGATAGGGTGAGTCTCTGATGTTGGCAGCGCTGGACACATAATCAACATAAATTATCATATTTATCCAATTTCCAGATTTTTCCTGATATTAGATCCGTTGCAATTAGTAATGGGTTGAACCATAATTTGTCTGGACTTTAAATCTCAGCCCACCGTGTTTTTGTCACTGACAGTCTTTCCTGCAACTTATGAACAGGAAGTGAATGCTTCTTCCAAATCATTATGGAGCAGTCACACTACGACGTGTTGGCCCGGCGTTGGACAACGCGTGCCAACGTGTTGTGTTTTTGGTCGAAACGTCGGAACCCGTCGGAACGCGCCGGCAATGCGTTAGCAACGTGTTGCCGGCGCGTCGGTACACGTCGGTACACTATGATTGACAGGTCGATTTGATACAACGCGTCGGCGCGCGTCGCCCAGTGCCGAAAGTTTTGTGCAAGCACAAAACTTTCGGCGCTGGGCGATGCGCGCCGACGTGTTGCGTAGCGTGGGAACCTGGTGAAATTGGGTCAAGTTTGACGTTTCTCGACGCGTTGAATATATTTAAGCGCGTTGGCGGCACGCCGGAATACACGTCGTAGTGTGACTGCTCCATTACGAATAAATAAAAGACCAGACGGGGTGGCCGAATGAGTTGAGCATCCGTCTCCTGTTTTGTTAGATCGGAGGATCCGAACCCATGAGTTTGTGTGTTCGAACCCTGATCGAGTCAAACCAATGACTTAAAAAGTGTTGCTTCTTAGCCTGGTGCTCGGCATTATTAGAATAGGGCAAGGACTGGTCGGCTCAGTGTCAGGATGATGTGACTGAGTGGGATATCGGTGGTATGATACCCTACAATGAACCCATGTAACTATATAAGCAATAAACCAGAGGGGCTGGACTCTCTCTTCTTCTATATACGTTACTCTCTTCCTTTCTCTTTGTCTGTATTGTTTTCCTCATAGCCTACATGCACAGCCACAGATCCGAGCATTAGATTCTACACTATGACAGCGTCTCTCCACTCTTCCACCCAGGGGTGCCACAGCAGATCTTAGTTCTCATCCATTCCGCCAGGCGGCAGTGCGCGCCGGTGGCATCCTAGTGCCTGAATGTAATATAAGGGTGTGCAGCGACGAAAGGAGGAGAGCCGGTGTTGCAGTTTCCGTGGCATACCTGTTAGCGAGGGACACATCCATTAAAATGCATTGTCAATGGCCGTGAGTGATCTTCATACAGAAAAAGTCAAATATCTCTCAAATTACACCACCTAGAAACAAACCTCTTGGCAAACATACAGAAAACATATTCAACAAACAGATTATATTAAATTTATAAGGTTAGGGTTCTTGATTTCTATTAATTTAGAATAAAACTAATGTTTTGCACTGCGCATACCGTCAAACTCAAGGCATTATCAATGGTCGTGAGGAATCTGCATACAGAAAATACAGCAAAAGTGAAAGTAGTAGTAATAGTCGTAGTCGTCGACGACGACGACGACGACGACGACGACGATGACGACGACGACGACGACGCCGCCGCCGCCGCCGCCGCCGCCGCCGTCGTGTCGTCGTGTCGTCGTCGTCGTCGTCGTCGTCTTCTGGACACTTTGACTTCTGGATACTGAATGGTTTATTCACGTCCAGGGCTCGCTGAACCGCCGGCTTAAACTTTCCATGACGTCATCTCATTTACATACTCATTTGTCTCACTCACCATGTAGAACCTCATGCATCTCATTAGCATATATTACCCATGTGTCTGGACATCTATTACGCATATATCGCACATGATATTAGCGGCGGCTTAGCGTCGAACTGGCGTGATCACGCCCGCTCTCACATTGCCATGTCTGACTCAACCGTTTTTCCTGATGTGAGTCAATGTCGGCCCGCCGAGTGATTAGCGTTGGGCTGAAGTGAGTCCAGCATGGTCAATGTGATGGCAGTGCATGCTCAACGCACTCAGCGTGAGTGAAACGTGGGCCGACGTGCGGAAAAGCACCCGACCCACCCGCGCTTTGGGTATAAATAAGGGTGCTGTGTTGCTCTCTCCTCACAACTTCTCCAGCTTGCCGCTGAAACACACCTCCACCTCCAACTGCTTTACGTTGGGATGACATGTAAGCATGACATAACCCGCCGTACCTCAACGTAATGACCAAAATCCACCTACCTCGGCTTACGTTAGCTTGTTACGTCGTAGTGTGACAGGGCCATAAGAGAGAGAGTCCACCCCTCTGATTCATTATATATAGCACATGGATTCCCAGTTCCTCCAATAGGGACTCAGCATTTCTGGTTACCATGACCACCAGTGGTCTGCCCAACACCAGAGCTGGTTGACCTGTGGCCACCACCAACCTTGACTCCTGTGTGCATTGACCCCTACCTCAGCAGAGAGCCAGGCCCTGAGTGCGCTCACACAGACCTGCCAATCATTCCTAGGTCTATAATTACCTGCCCTCAGGCATGGGCCAATCCATATATATATGTATGGGATACACAACATACATATTATACACACACTCTTGGCCGGCCACACAAAATAATAATAGAGGATTTCCATTTCCCCCCTCTGTTGATTATCGGAATATTTGACACCATGTCTTAGCCTAGCAGTGTAGCACAGGAGCACCAAACTGCAATAAATGCTTAACGAGTGGACCAGGACAACAATTGATATGTAGAATCAAATTCAGGTCAGTGCTGTGGGTTTCAAAATGTTGTGCTTTTATTGGATTATGCAGCTTTAAAACAACAGAAGGACCTGGGACACGTTCCGGGTACACCTCCGAGTCGACTCTGAGATGGCTCCGAGACGTCTTTTGGCTTTTTTCCATTCACGGTATGCCTCAGAGACGGCTCCCTTTTCAGACTGGAGACAAAAAGCACCTCGAAAATGGCTGCCGTATTCAGTACTTTCAGCCAATCAGAGCTGTTCTTTTCCATTGCAAATGGCCGCCCCTATCGGGGTGGCCATTTTAGAGGTGACCAACAGCTAAAGGCTTCAGACTAGCGTGACGTCAGGAATTTCTCTGAGATGCCTCTGAGATAATCACGGCAGAGGTCGGGCAGTCAGGTAAGCATGTTTTTCCGATAGTATTCACTGTTTTGTTTCATCAACATGGATCGTAATGGGTCGTAAATCTCTACGTGTTGCATCTGTGTTGTACGTCTGTTGTATCTGTATCTGTATCTGTGTTGTGCGTTTCCCGATTAAGGATTCATGCGGTTTCTTGTAGTCCATGGGTGAATGAGAGCATCTATAGCCTATTATCTAGCACGTTCATGAAACTTAATCGCGAAACTTTAGCGTGAAACTTTATAGAGAATGCTACATGACTACATGACAAGATGGCGACCGCAGAATGCCGGCACTTTCACATTTCATTCAACTAGAAATTTTAATATATTCTATAAATATAACACATGTAGAAATTGTACACATTTATTATATACACAATCTGTACAACCTTGTTCTATATGTATTTACAGCCGCTTCCATCCAGAAACGGATGACTAACCTACGCACTCAATATACGCGTCTCCGCAAACAACCTCCGTCGGGCTCGGGGGTCAAGCGACTGACAACACGCCAGACCTGGATTCACGCGTCCTTTTCGTTCCTTGCACCCCACGTCCAGAAACGCCAGAGTCTGAGTAACCACCAGCTCCCCGTGCCAAGCTGCAGCCAAGAACCTGATGAGGTAACGATAGCTAACAAACACTAATATAATACAGGAATACAGTAATACAATAATATATACAATACTACAGTAATAATAATACAATAAGATTGGTCAGCTATCTATATCATGGCCGACTGCCAAGGCACAGATCCGGTCGGCGAGTTCACGTACTCGACCAAGTAGTCCCTTTGCGTTTTTGCGCGCTGCGTCGAGTTGGTTCCTGACGGTAGGGGGGCCTGGGTGAGCACTCTGTCTGATCTCCACGTGCCGGGAGTTACAGCGTGCGTCCTGGGATCCTCATAGTCGATATTGCAGGTGGTGCCGATCTTTTCGCGCAGAAAGTTGTGCAGTGCACAACTGGCCATCACGAGTCTCTCCACCTTATCTGGGGAGAGGGCAATGTTCGTGAGGAAAACCCGGAAGCGGTTCGTCAGAATGCCGAAGGCGTTCTCTACAACCCGACACGCGCGCGACAGTCGATAGTTATAGATCCTGTGATCTAATCGCAGGTCTTTGTGGCTGAACGGCTTCATCAGGTATTCCTTCAGCGGAAACGCGTCGTCGGCGACAATGAAGTGGCTCAGGGGCCGATCGTCTCCGGGGACAGGTTTGGGGGGTGGGAATGCATGAGCATGATTCTCGAGTTGTTGCTGTAGGGTGCAGCCAGCAAAGACTCCTCCGTCACTGACGCGCCCATTGCACCCCACATCGACGTACAGGAACCGGTAGTCAGCGTCCACCAGAGCCATCAGCACGATGCTGAAAGTGTTCTTATAATTGTAGAACGACGATCCCGAGTGTGGAGGTGGCTTGATGTGGATGTGTTTCCCATCCAAGGCGCCAATGCAGTTAGGGAAATTCCAACGTGTCATGAAGAACTCCGCAACCTTCCTCCACTCATCCTGGGTTGACGGGGTCTGCAAAAACAAAAAGACTAAATTGTTAGTTTTGTTTAAAAAATATTGTGTTTCTATTTTGTTTCTCAGGACGTGGCTGAGGAGATCGATGAGGACGGTGAAACGGAAAGCCTCTCATCGGCGCAAGCTGTCGCAACGATTGCAGATGAACCGGAAAACGAACCGGACACTATCCCGAGCACCCCAAAGTCCATCCAGGATTTTAGGAAAATCAACAAACGAAAGCGAGCAGACGCAGATAGCAGAGAGAATGAGCTGATGGAGCTCGTTCTGCAGAGTCTACACGAAACACGGGCCGAGCCGGACGATGCCGTCTCAGTGTTCAGTAAGAGCATCGCCATGAAGTTGCGAAAGATCACCGATCCACGCGTCCTCCTTCTCGTCCAAAACGACATCGAGCAGGCGTGCTTTCGCGGCAGTATGAAAATGCTGGAGCTTGAGAGTAAAACGCAACAACAGGACATCGCCGAAGCAAGAGGCACCTCTGGGACAGATGCCGCCGGTTCCTCCTTCTCCTATTTACATTTGTTAGGATCTGATGACTGTAGCGACACTCCACAGTAAATTGGTTTTTTGGTCTGGATCATATTGACATTCCCATAACATTTAATAATAACTGTTTTTTGTTTGTTGTGGCTTGACATAGTCGTGGTCAGTTTTAGTTTTACTATGTTTTCCCATAGCATTTTCAGTTTTTGTTTTGCTGTTTCAGTTGCGCTATGTATGCCCTTAATATTTTCACTTGTATTGATTTAATAATAACTGTTTTTGTTTTGTTGTTTTGTTGTTTTAGTCTGAATCTAAATGAACCAAAATGAACAGTAACAGAAAACTCCAATTTACAAGTTTCACGTGTTGTGCATATCACAGACAACTGCGGCTTGACATAGTCGTGGTCAGTTTTAGTTTTGCTATGTTTTCCCATAGCATTTTCAGTTTTTGTTTTGTTGTTTTAGTCTGAATCTAAGTGAACAGTTACAGAATCAAAATGAAAAGTCACAGAATTTAAACAGTTGTAGTCTGTTTCAGTTGCGCTATGTATGCCCATAATTTACAAGTTTCACGTGTTGTGCATATCATGTTTTTGTGTGAAACCCAATAAAACGAAAATTAACACAACCACTGTTACCTTGAAGTAGTCCTCCTTCAGTGATGCGTAGATGGCGTCGCACGTCTCGGGGACAATCTGCCCTATGGTCGTTGCACGCACCCGAAACTGGTAGCTGATGCTCTTGAACCTCTCACCTAGAAAAAGGGTGATTGTTAATGTGAGCTCATATCGTCGAACACAAAGTCAGTAAAAAACACCCCGGTACAAAATAAACTATATCGTCGAAGAGATAGTCAATCAGAATGTAAAATAAGACAAAGTAAATTATTACCTGTGGCCAGGAATCGTAGGGTGATCACAAGCCTCTCTGCAGCCGAGATCGACGCCCGAAACGTTGTGTTCTGATGCTCGATCCGAGGTTTGACAAGAGCAAGCAACTGATCGAACTGTTGCGCCGGCATCCTGTTGTAGTTTGTGAACGCTTGCGGTTCATCGGCACGTAATCCAGCCACCAGGGTGTTGAATGCTCCAAGCTGGGCATGCTGAGCAATGTGGGGACGAATCCACACTTGCCGACCTATCCTTCGACGTCGAACATGACGGATCGCAAGCACTGCAAGTGCCACAGCGATTTTTCTTCTTTTCTCTGGTGTGCGTGGCGCCATTTTTGAATTTTGAATCCCTCACCGACGATAGTTCGCCCCACATCAACCAGTTGTGTGCAGCGAAACACACATGGCGCCATCTTGCGTTGAGCCCCACCCGCTGCTAGGAGGCGCTGATGCTAATGTAGTTCGCGCTAAAAACACCAGGTGCGTAGGTGGCAGTCGCGAATCGGGACGGTATATGTGCGCGCCCAGTCGCGCTCCAGTCGGTAGATGTGTACACCCCCAGTCGTAAGTTTTAGTCGGGAAACGGGTCGTGATGAGTCGCGTCGGCCAGTCAGTTTTAGTGCGCGAATCGTATACGGTATGTGTGTACCTGGCATTAGCCTAGCAGTGTAGCAGAGGAGCACCAAACAGCAATAAATGCTTAACGAGTGGACCAGGACAACAATTGATATGTAGAATCAAATTCAGGTCAGCGCTGTGGGTTTCAAAAGATTGTTGCTTTTAATTGGGTTTATGCAGCTTTTAAAACCAACAGAAGGACCTGGGACACGTCCGGGATACACCTCCGAGTCGACTCCGGATGGAGTCTCCGAGACGTCTTTTGGCTTTTTTCCATTACGGTCTATGCCTCAGAGACGGCTCCCTTTTCAGACTGGAGACAAAAAGCACCTCGAAAATGGCTGCCGTATTCAGTACTTTCAGCCAATCAGAGCTGTTCTTTTCCATTGCAAATGGCCGCCCCTATCGGGGTGGCCATTTTAGAGGTGACCAACAGCTAAAGGCTTCAGACTAGCGTGACGTCAGGAATTTCTCTGAGATGCCTCTGAGATGTACCTTGAACGCGGCCTTGTGTTTGGAGAAGCAGTTTAATTTGTGTTCCCACATTTCTTGGTTCTTGCTGGTTTTGTTGTTTTTATGCTGTGCTGTTTATTTGGGGTATGGGCAGGGAGGAAGATGGGAGTGGTGACATTCTGAGAATTCCGATGGGTGATTATTCATGATACAGCCATCATCATCTCAAGCATCACGTGACGCATGCCCCCTTCTGGGCATGCGCGAAACTAATCACCAGTCCTGGCGCCACCCAGCTGTGCAAAGTGGTCACAAAATGGCGCCGTCACTACATGGAATCAGCCGGGGGTCTAGCTTCCGTATATACAGGCACGCAGCTGCGTACCACCTAAGATTACAAATATTTTTGTTAGTTCAAATATATGATGTTCAATAGCATTTTATTCCATCGCGTTTTATTCCAATGGTGTTTTATTCCATTTGCGTACCACCTGAAAGTCCCAAGCTAAGCCCCTGATCTGTGCATGTTTTGCGGGGTTGAATTATTAGCACATTTAAGTACTAGCAACATGTGAGGTGCACCTCAGACAGGTAACATTGCAAACTCCAGCCAGCTTTATAGTGACCGGACGGGGTGGCCGAATCGGTAGACCGCTGGCCTCGCAATGCACGAGATCTGGAGTTCTTCCTTCTCGCGCATCAAACTAATGACTTGTAAAATTGACACTTGTCACTTCCCAGGGTAGGGCGGGGACTGATTAGCCCAGTGACTGAGTGGGATATCGGGTCATGGTGCTGGTAGCCTGGACTTCCCGGTCAGGCAGCACTATAAAGTCACCATGCGTATGCACTGTCACAAGTCGGTATCCGTCCTGACTTGACCTTAGATGTTGCCAGGATATAAAACTCCAACAACCAACCAACCAGTTGTATAGTGTTTCCACATGCAGTCATCATGTTACCACAACATGGTGCTATATCCCAATCAGTCAGATTACCATGCATTAACTTAGCCAGTCCATCTCTGCTCTATCCTAGCAATCTTACGACAATGTAGCAACAATAGTGTAGTAGTCGGTATTGACCGTTCATGCAAGGAGCAACATAGACAGGTAGGCGTGGATAGAGTGATTGTATCAGGGAGGCTATGTGGTGTAATGGTTTGGATACTAGCCCCGGAATGACAAGAAGTGTGTTTTAAAAGCCTTCCCCATTTGCATCATCCCCATGACACTGGAGCCATGACTAGGATCATGTTCAAGTTCCACTCGGTGTGGTTGCTCCCACTCTAATTCTCTTCCTTCTATATTTTGTATACCAGTAATTTATATAATTGTAAATTGAGACGAGATAATAGGAGTGGTAGTCAACATCTGGGGGACTTTAAATGGGGAAGGACCTACGGCATCTATGCATAACTGGGAAAGGTAAATCGAGGTTGTGTGGGTACAGAGAAGGGAGAAGGTGGAAGGCGAATTCTGTCACATGGCAATATCTAGGTACAAGATTCACCCCGTACTGCTGCAGAAGGGGTGCAAACCAACCCTATGTAAAAGCTGTCGAAAAAACGGGTCAATGAATTGAGAGCCTAATTTAACAATCTAAGAAGCAATATTTATTCTTTAAATATGTCTTATTGATAGCCCGCTACCTTTGAGTTGAAAAATATAATAAAACATATAGTTTAATGCAATTTAAAAGTGAAATCGACGGCGTTCTGTGGCCGCCATCTTGTCTTTTTGCATTCTCTCCCATTTCACCAACTCTGTGCCTATATGCATAACATTGGTAGCCATTTGATACTGGAGCCACAGTTTCTAGGTCATGTTCCATACTAATGGTATTTTCGCCCGTATTTAGAGTAAGTTGTCATTCACCTGTGTACTACAAGTACCGGGTGAACCTTTTATCTAGGCAATATCAAGATAGCATGTAGGTAGGCCTATGTGTGAAGCAATACATAGATTGGGCAGAGCAAGGTAGAAAAAGGTCCATAAAATAGATAGGTTATTATTACGCAGCTAGTCTAAAGAGTTGCACCATCTATGATCGTGTGTCGTATGTGTATGTATGTGTGTGCGTGCGCGCGCGTGCGTGCGTGCGTGCGTGCGTGCGTGCGTGCGTGCGTGTGTGTGTGTGTCGAGTGTCGAGTGTCAATACACAATAGCGTAGACAGGCCTAATTTGTAATTGTATATCAGTGACACCTATTAACTAACTTTTAGACCTAACTGTAGAAATGCATTCCTAGTTCTCTGTCTATTTGTTTGTGTCCACTCTGTCCATGTTTTTGTCTAGTAGGTTATTGGAAGCGCAATTCTTGTCAAAAATATCTTAGTGCTAAACTGTTTGTCACCGATGTTTTATTTGTTTATTTGTTTTGGGTTTTACGTAGTATGCCGCCGATGTTTTGAGAACTACGCTTCTTGGTAACCTAGTGTGATGTAACTTAATGTAATCTACCTCGGGTCGGTGCTGATCTCCAACGCAAACATTCGATCAATGACAAATAAACGAACAGACAAACAGACACGATGGAATTATAAAACGCACCGTGCTGTCTAGATACAAGATTCACCCCGTACTGCTGCAGTAGCCCAGAGAGCGTGTATATAAACAGATGAGAGGGACAACTCCCATACTAGAGCTGCCGACTGTGGCACTCCAAGTGGTGGTTGTTGAACAGCTTAAGCATATCGGCAAACCTCAAGGCATTTTCAATGGCAGTGAGCAATCTTCATACAGAAAACATTAAATATCTCTAAAACTACAACACCTAGAAACAAACTGATTGGAATACATATAGAAAACATGTTTACCAACGAGATTATATTAAATTGATATGGTTAGGTTTCTGGATTTCTATTAATTTTGAATAAAAGTGACGTTTTTCACGACGCGTACGGCAAACTCACGGCATTGTCAATGGCCTTGAGCAGTCTTCGTACAGAAAAAGCGAAATATCTCTAAAACTACACTACATAGAAACAAACTGTTTGGAACACATATAGAAAACATATTTAACAATGAGACTATATTAAATTTACATGGCTAGGGTTCTGAATTTCTATTAATTTTGAATAAAATACACGTTTTGCACTACACGTACGGCAAACTCAAGGTCAATGGCGGTGAGCAATCTTCATACAGAAAACGTTAAATATCTCTAAAACTACACCACATAGAAACAAACCGCTTGGAAGACATATAGAAAACATGTTTACCAAAAGGATTATATTAAATTGATAAGGTTAGGCTTCTGGATTTCTATTAATTTTGAATAAAAACAAATGTTTTGCATTGAGCGTACCGGCAAACTCATGGCTTGTTCAACACTAAACGCCAGGAACGCCACTGTAGCCTGTGTTACCGTCTTTCGCGGGAGTTGTCCCTCTCATCTGTTTATATACACGCTCTCTGAGTAGCCACAGGAGGGGTGCACACCAGCCCTATGTAAAAGCTGGCGAAAAAACGGGTCAAAGAATTGAGAGCCTAATTTAACAAATTAACAAGCAACAATTATTCTTTACATATGTTTTATTATTTACCCGCTACTTTTGAGTTGAAAAATATAATATAATATCTAGTTTAATAAGATTTAAAAGTGAAATCGACGGCGTTCTGCGGCCGCCATCTTGTCTTTTTGCATTCTCTCCCATTTCACCAACTCTGTGCCTATAGAAGTATCCATTTGATACTGGAGCCACATAGTGGAGCCTCACTTCCATACTGGAGCCTCACTTGCATACTAACGCTATTTTCGCCCCTATTTATATAAGGCTGGTCTTCACCCGTGTACTACAACGGGTGAATCTTTTATCTACGTGCTGTCATGAATGAATCAATTGTTTATAACGTAAGACAGTCATAGTGACGACAATGACAGTTGGGGTGTGATGTAGGGAGTAAACTGTATCGGTAGAAAGTTTCAAGTTAGTATTGTAGTGCTCATAATATTACTTGTATATTATTCACATTTATTCGTATGTGGACCCACTATGCACCACATTGTGCAACTGCCACAATGGTGAGTCTGAAATAAAGCGTTGAATTGAATTGGCAAAAAAATTAATTTCATACCATTTCTTGGGGAACAGGGACATCGTGGCGACTATCGTAACCATGACAACAACAGGGTGACTGTCATAGCCTCGGCGAATGTCGCGGTTGGTGTCCGTTCAGAGATAGTATAAAGAACATTGTGTATCGCTTAATGGACACAGACAAATAGTACTACAAAGTTTACCTCGTCCTATAAAAACACCAATAGCTAAGCGTTGCCTCTTAAATAATTATTTTATAGTAATATTCTTTAGCGCAGAGCTAGGTTCGAGGTTAGTTCTTACACCTTCTCGAAAGATGGCGCCACCAAAGCAAATGCAAACTGAAGCGTCACTAGTCTGGTTCCCTGGCCTTTCATGAGAGGTCAGAACAGAAACCATGGGTACCGGAACCCGACTAAAGCGCCGCCTACTTTGTTATAATCTGATCACACTACTTATCCTTCTGAATCAAAGTTGAAGTGCAAACAGAGTGTGGTTGTTGTTGTTTTGGGTAGTTTTCAGTCGCATTGGTGCGCTGAAGGCTGCAAATCTGCAGCACTGAATGGTCACCACTGAAAGCAGTCCCATGTGGTTGGCTTCCGGTGTGTAGTGATCAGAGGAATTGAGGGGTAGGGGGAGGGGGGAAGGAAGGAAAAAGGCAGCCTAAGAGTCCAACCACAGTCCTCTGAGAGGGCCGGGGGAGGCTGGGTGGTTGGTGTAGTTTTGCATCCCAGTAAAGCTGTATTCACACGGGCAAAATCTAAGGCGATCTACAGAAGGTGATTTATATGAAGCGATCTAGGCACGCATTCACACGGGCTGAGTTTCAAAGTGTGTCGCATTCACACAGGCAGTACTTAGGGAGGTTTAAGGCGGAAGTGGATATCTGCGCATGAGCAAGTCCAGACTAACCAGCGCCAGTTTGGGTTCGTCGACGTCGGCCGAGAGAGTGTGGGTTCGACCTAGATATGCATGGACTGAATCGTATTGGTTTGGAACAGTCAAAACTTCTGCTGGGCAGTGAAACCCTAAAAATAAATGATGAAAAAAATATCTCTGCACAGCTAGCAGTTTCTAACACAAAATTATATAATATGCGCTTTTGATCGACCGGAAAGTCAACAAACCAAGGTCTCAACTGCGCATGCGTGTGACATCATAAATCGCTTCATATTTGTTCACACGGACAAGATAAAACGATTCAGCCTAGATCGGTTCCTGTAGACCACCTCGCGAAGCGTTTTACAGAAAACGATTCATCTAAACAGATTCAGGCATAAAACGCCTCAGGTCGTGTTCACACGGCAAATGTAAAGCGATCTAGGCAAGTGGTTTTACGTGAGGCGTTTTAACTCGCCCGTGTGAATACAGCTTATGACCCTAGGCCATACCAGGTTGTGCACCGACTTGTAACAGCGCACACTCATGGCGACTTTATAGTGCTGCCCCACTGGGAAATCAGGCCGCCGGCGCCATGACCCGATGTCCCACACAGTCACATTATCCTGACACTGTGTGCCCATTATCCTGACACTGTGCACCCAGTCCCTGTCCTGATTTCATAACGCCAAGCGCCGAGCAGCAACAGGTACCCATTTTACAAGTCATTGGTTTGACAGAACCCGGATCCAAACTTTAGTCCCTCCAGATTCACCGGCAGACAAGTTACTTAAAGTTTAACTTAAAGAATTGTGTTCACCCATTTCATGAAAGGTAGATTTCACACTTTTTAAATAGGGCTCTCAATGACTTGGGAGCTCTGGTCAAATATACGTGAAACCACATATTTGACAGAGAGTGACTAATAATGAAAACCCAGTGACATCAAATACATTACCTATTTTACATTATGTACTGGAAAACAAATATAAATTGTGGAGCCCAAATGGGAACATTCTTGGCGCGGCTCCCAGATTCAGAAGCAAGGTCTGATTCAGTCAAATGAGTTACAAGACTTGAGTAGATTACCCTAGTTCGAGGCCCAATTGGGAGAAATTAGTCCAATTGGCTTAATGCCAATTCTGTATGTATATGTATATGTATATAATATGTATATATAGTTACTACTACTACTAGGCTAGCTTGAACCACTAGATTTGTGTGTTTGTTTTTGTTTTACTTCCTAGCAACATCTAAGGTCATATCAGGATGGGTACCGACTTGTGACAGTGCGCATTCATAGTGACTTTATAGTGCTTCCCCACTGGGAAATCAGGCCGCCAGCACCATGACCTGATATCCCAATCAGTCACATTATCCTGACACTGAGCGAACCAGTCCTTGTCCTATCCTAGTAATGCCGAGCGCAAGGCTTGGAAGCGACAAGTATCAATTTTTAGGTTATTGGTTTGACTAGACCAGGGTTTAAACCCACAAACTCATGGGTTTGGATCCGCCGATCTCCCAAAACAGGGGACGGATGCTCAACTCATTCGGCCACCCCATCTGTTCTGAACTACGAGATGACAGCACCATATTTAATGTTCTTTTCATTAACCGGGTGACAGCACCTTACTTTGTATACTCTGACAGACCTTCCTAAATTTAATATCAGTAGTTACATTCTCCTTTTTTTTTTAAACACTACAAATTTGTCATCGTTTGATAAATGTAGCAAATATTTATCAAATCCATAATCAAAAGTGCAACTTCCATCCACCAGGTGACAGCACCTTACTATATGTGAACTCTGACAGACCATTGTCAATGTTAGCGCTAACAAGGGTAATTTGCAGCGGGCGGGAAGTGGTACAGGCACCTGTCGGCTCTCAGGTTAACTATCATTAAGTACCACAGCTGCCACCTAGCATTCTGTGTGGACTTCCTCCAGTGCTATATGCCCACACCCTTGGCGCCACCTGTCGGCTCACACTTGTACCTTTAATCTACTGTTCTTATCTTATCGCCACCTAGCGGGTTTGGTCCTCCAGGCGCTGACGCTAGAGCATGTCCTACTCCAACAATCAGTTGCCGCTTGGACACAAACCCGCAAGGTCGAGATGAACACCAGATTTTGATGGCACCCACCCCTCAGCTACAAACCGGATAGTCCATCGGTAGGGTTGAGAGTGGTGAGTGGTCCTCACTAATTGTCTGTCTCTGTTGCCATCGAATTGAATTAAAGCATATTATACAACTTCCGGTCTCTGGGATTATAGCTTTTAATATCGACAATTAATCATGTTTTCATGGCATATTATAAAAACACAAATACTGAGGCATGCATCATATGCAATATCCTACAATAAGAAATGTTTTTGAAAATTATGTGATGTATACGCATTATGCGAGTATAAAGCCGCGTAAGGGAATTTCTATGTTTTATTACACTGTATTATGTTATTCCGATACTATATTATTGGCCAATGGGCTATCTGCATGTATTTGCCTCCTACTCATAGGGGAACCGGTGGCTCCACCACTGCCGAACCATACTTCCGCCGCTACCACTGTCACTTGCGACCGGAACATTTGTCCTCACCTATAATAGAGCATGCTGGGTTTGGGAAGCTAAATCGTTAGTCAACCGTGACGGGTTGGCTGTGCTAAAAGCTGTAAAGCCTATTGGAAATACAAAGGCACTGCCACGAGCTCAGTTAGTAACAATTCAACGGTAATTTCAAATTGTATTCTTTTTCTTTCTTTTCCATCAAACAAGATTTCCTTTTGTTATCGATACCGAAATCGTTCCCTGTCCAACAACCCATGTTCAACTGAGGGGAGTTGATGTTGTATGCAATTAATTAAAGTTATATAATTATTTACTTCTTTTTTTCTGGCATACTTGCTTTAATAAATATATTACGTTGATAACCATCAGCTACTTTACCTTAGCTTTAAATATTTTTATTTTAATAGGCTGAAGTGAGATATCTGAAGTGAAAACAAGCCAATTTATTTTTATTTGCGCACACCGAAATGTGGGTCATCAGAGGCTTCAGCGCTAACACTAACAGGCTCTATTCAAATGGCCTAGCCTCCCTTCAATGCCGTGAATAAATAGTTAATGACTGCATCAATATCTAACTTAGCTACGTATGATCACATCTAGGTCAGTGCTTAACTTTATAAATGTTAATGTTTTTATTGGAATTGCAGCTTTAATTAATGGTTAAAGCTGCATATGCAGATGATTTCGATTTATATCATTTATATAGTTTTAAAGCTGCATGGTCCGATGAAAACATTAATTTTCTAATCGAAAATAATGATTTATATTTGATGCACTTATTAAACATTTGTCCTCACATATAAGGGAATGCTGAGTCAATTTAAGTTAAAGTTGCATAGTCCGATGGTTTTGAGTTTCTGCAATTTTCTGAGATAAATATATTATGTTGGTGATTATAACCTACCTTATTTTAGTTTGAAACAACTTTGATTTTAAATGAATAACTTTTGAGATATCTAAAGCGCACACATACTAAATTAATTTTGGCAAGCACGTCAGAACTCTGATACCATAGGTTTCTGCATAACAGATTATATTAAGTTGCCTCCGTATGCCTTTCAGTGGGGTGACAAATGTTTAATAAGTGCACCATTACCTAAGTTTAATATGTAGGATCAAATCTAGATAATTATTTAGGTTTTCTAAATTTGATGTTTTCATCGGACTATGCAGCTTTAATACTGAACTTAATATAGAACGTATTACTGCAGAAGCATATGGTGTTAGAGTTGGAGCATGCTTGCCTAAATTAATTTAGCACGTTTGCACTTCAAATATCTCCAAAGGTAGCCATTTAAAATAAAAGTTACTTCAAACTAAAGTAAGGTAGATTATAATGATCAACTTAATATGTCTATCTCGGAAAATGAGAGACTATTCAACGTTAATAAGTGCACCAATATCCAAGTTGCATTATGTAGAATCAAATAAAAATATAATTGGTTATGAGTTGGATAATCGGACGCTTCCGTCGGTTTCTGGTCTAGGCATCTTTAATAAGCCATCGGACAATACGGCTTTAATGATTTGCTGAATGCGCTTTGACACACAGTGGGTGGTGGTTGGGTGGATTGTGTGTGTTTGAGCATGGTCAGGAAACAGTTGCAGGCACAACAACAATAAACACGACGATCTGCCACAGCGGGAGCCGGCGATACCTGTCTGCTGGGGCCGCGTCGGGCACACCAGTCGCGTTTGTTGACATGGACTAACCCTTGTTTCTGTCGGATTGTGTGTAGTATGTGTTTTTTTGTGTGTAGAAGTGTGAATTATCGGTGTAGGATGGAGGTGTAACTTAGTAGTCAAGCGGAGGGACGCGTCGTGGATGTGAGTGGAGAGTATTATTAGCCTGTTAGACAATTTAAGGTGAGTGTGTGTTGTTTGGGGCCGAGCACCAGTCACACTAGCCAGGTCCGATTGGTGTCTGGAAAATAACTGTTTGGGTGTAACTTCTGTAAGTTATTGGCCTGTTGCACTTGTGGATATATTATGTATTTGATGTTGATATATATATATATATATATATATATATATATATATATATATATATATATATATATATCAACATAATATATATATATATATCTAAATACAGTAAAACCTCCCTAACTGACCACCTCCACAGATCGACCGCTCCCCTATATCGATCGCTATATTTGGTCCCAACAATACCATTGTGACCATATTCTAACTCCCTGAACCGACTACCTCCCGAAATCGACGATTTAAAGTCGGTCCCAAGGTCGGTCGATTTAGAGAGGTTTTACTGTGCGTGTATATACTATATGTGTGTGTGCATAGGATAAGTATTGCATTACATATAATTATCTGATTATATATATAAGGCTTATATATATGGTTTACGCAAACATGTGTGGGTATCCTATATATGAGTGTATTGCATTGCATATAATTATCTGATTATATATATATATATACATATTTATATATATATATCGGGTTTACGTATGTGTGGGTATAGATGAGTGTAGAACTAGAACTATGCATGTACATACAGGTTGGCCTATGTGCACCGCCATATATATATATACATGCATATAGTGAAAAAGATAGAGTGAGAGAGACATAGGACTATGCATGTACATACATGTATGTACACACACCCATATATAGTATATGCAGTCAGATATACACACAGGTAGACATACATATAGGCACATATGCGTGTGTACATATGGGACTATGTAGATGCATAGATCTGCACACATTTATACCTAGCCTATATATATATATATGTGTGTATATATATATATATATATATATATATATATATATATATATATATTCAGATAATATAGATGTAAACCGTGTCCATCCAGTATGTATATGTGGATATGTAACGAAATGCACATACAAAAATGACCGCGTATACATACATAGCATTCACGCATATATATATATATATATATATATATATATATATATAGAGAGAGAGAGAGAGAGAGAGGGGGGGGGGAGAGAGAGAAGCAACCACATATACATACCAGGCCACTAGCACCCTGACCCGATATCTGACTCAGTCACATTATCCTGACACAGAGCTAACCAGTCCTTGCCCTATCCTATTAATGCTGGGCGTCAGGTTAGGAAGTGACAAGTGTTAATTTTGTAGGTCATTGGTTTGACTCAGCTGGGTTTCGAAGGGGATATCAGGTTATGGTCAGGTAATAACGACTACTTTACTTAAAGTTGCAGAGTCCGATGGTTTTGAATTTCTGTATTTTTTCTGAGATAAATATATTAGATCGATCACTAGTATCTACTTTACAACAGTTCAAAGTTACTTTAATTTTAAATGGTAAGCTTTTGAGATATGTTGAGTCCAAACATGGAAAATTAGTTTTGGCAAGCTTGTCAAAACTCTGACACCATAGACTTCTGCAGTAACAGGTTCTGTTAAATTGACTCGTTATTGCCTTCTACACAGAAACAAATTCTTATTAATTCTGCATCAGTATCTAAGTTAGATATGTAAAATCAAATCTAGATAATTGGTTTTTGTTTTGAAAATTTGATATTTCATCGGACTATGCAGCTTTAATTAATGTGTTTAAATGACTGACCATATACTATCAAATTCCCCCTGCTTAATCAACTAATGTACCCCCAAAACACAATTTTAATTAAAAAATATATTTAAAAAAATTAAAATGAAACCAGGAGTGTGGCCTTTAATAATCATTGGCAGTACCTGGACCGATTGATTCGCTGTCTCTGTGTGGCGGTTCTGTGTGACCAGACGATGGACATGAGTGCTCTCGGCGACGTGGCTGGAGTGGTGCGGGACCGCCAGATGGAGCTGCTGGTGCGGTGCGAGAATGTGACCGACCTTGACCTTGCCAACAAGACGCCCCTGATGTGCGTGCTGTTTGGACGCCAGTTCGGGCAGTGGTGCGAACTGGGTCGCACCGAGGCAGTGGACGAGCTGCTGAACCCGCGGGTAAGTGCAGAATGGATAAAAGATTCACCCCATACTTGCAATACTAATAGTGGTGAAAAGCAACCCATTAGAAAAAGTGGTGAAAAGCTGCGTACGGCTGGGTAAATGAAATGAGCAGATAAATTCTTAATTAAAGAAGCAAAATATATTCTTTATATGCGTCTTCATATTTACCCGCTATTTTTTAGTTGAAAAAATATAATAAAACGTTCAGTTTTAATGAACTTCAAAAGTGAAATCGACAGCATTCTATCATCGCTGTCTTGTCTTTTTGCATTCTCTCCCATTTTACCAACTCTCTGCTGATATAAGTAGCTATTTGATACTGGAACTAGGAATTCCAATTCACAACACGACAAGGAACTACATGAGGTGGCTTTATTCAATAAAGGCCCTCGGGCCACAGTCGTTCAAGAGGAAGTTAAGTACAAATCAATGAGGAGTACATTAAGGTTTAAGTAAGGAAGTATATACATTAAGTCAAATGTATCACAATCAAACAATTACAAGCAGTAGGTCAAATAATGAATAAATGTAAATCAAGAGTCTTATCAATCAAGTAAGGAAGGACAATCAATCGAGAATAAGAACTAACGGGAAATCAGGCTCTCTCAACCCTATCAAGTGTTCTCCTATTGTAGGGATGGATGGGCGGCCGAGGAAGCTGGTGGTTGTTGTCGGTCCAGTGTCTGCTGGAGTCGATGTGGTGAAATCCAGGGCCTGGGTGCCCGTCATCGACTGGGACTGGTGCGAGATCTCGCCAGGCGAGATTAGTTCTGCGGAGGTCCAAGAGGGGTTTTGGTCATGGGGTTTGAATCCAGGCGGCGCCACCATCAGAGTAGTCCCTTGTTGGCGCGCAAATTACCCATGTTGACGAACAACATGAACAATTCCTGTTCCATACTAAAGCCATTTTCTCCCATATTTAGAATACTTTGTACTTCACCCCTATTGCAAGTACGGGGTGAATCTTGTATGGTGTCCATCCATAACGTATAAAGCCTGGCATATGACATAGACGTAATACATAACTATAATGCCCAGATTGTTTGCTCACGAAAGTTGAATTGCTGCTAGTCTGACACATTTTTAACAGGTTGTTTTTTTAATTTAAAATTTAACAAATCAGCGACGGGAGATCTTTCAAACAATTCTTTTTTTAATTTGGCATAATTGCTTCTTTGTTTCTTGGGGTTTTACTTTGATTGAAGTCACCATGAGTGCACACTGTCACAAGTTGGTACCAGTCCTGATATCACCATAGCTGTTTCAATGTCGTAAAACACCAACAAGCAACAGCATATTTATTCAAATGGATGTGGTGTTGATAAATAAACATCACAGGTCAGGTCATTGCAATAATAATCTTAAACTGGGAGTGTCTTCCATATTGCAAAACAAATTCAATATGCATTTATTTCCTCTTGATTGAGAATCGACTATATCAATTATGTTTATCTTGGTTTCTTGTTGCAGTTCACTGAGACCTTTTTTCTGAAACATGATGTGTGTCCCAACAATTCACTCAAGTTCGCTGTCTACCATATCGACACCAAGTAAGCATATGTGTTTTATGCATGTGTTTATTTTTTTATACAATTTTTAATATAGTTTGTAGAACTTAATAGAGGATAGTTAATAACAATTCACTCAAGTTCGCTGTCTACCATATCAACACCAAGTAAGCAGATGTGTTTTATGCATGTGTTTATTTTTTATACAATTTTTAATATAGTCTTAATAGAGGATAGTTAATAATAATTCAGTCCAGTTCACTGTCTACCATATTTACACCAAGTAAGTAGATGTGTTTTATGCATGTGTTTATTTGTTATACAATTTTTAATATAGTTTGTAGAAGGCTTATTAGTGGATAGTTAATAATAATTCACTCCAGTTCGCTGTCTATCATATCGACACCAAGTAAGCAGATGTGTTTTGTATGTATGTTTATTTTTTATGCAAATTTTACAACACAGTTTGTAGAATTCCATGAGAAAATATCTAATAGACCTTTTCCACGGAACACATGTGGGTAGCCAGCTACTACCCACAACTTAGTTCCTGCCACTGCCCTCAGAGGGCAGGGTGTTTGTGGAATCCCTCTATGACTATAAGACCTTTTTCACAGAGCATGCTTTACAGGGAGCTGCTAGTCCCAACATTAATTCCTGTCACTGCCACCAGAGGGTGGGTTGGTGGTGGAAATAGTTTATTATCAGGCCCAATGTGAAGATGCAGCCGGTATTTACAGGCTTCCTGATGTGTTTTGCTTCATTTCCTCTACATCTGTTTATATTTTGCATGCGTAATTTTGACACCTGCCAACACCAATGCTGGATGTCGGCAGGACCAAGCAGTCCTCACTTGATACGCAGCGAAGGAGGAAGTCAAGGCAGGGGTGGAGAGAAAAGCACACTTTATTAAATGTAAAGTGGGGGGGGGGGGGGCAATGTACAATGAGGGGGCAAGGATAATGCGCAAAAAGGAAGAAGGCAAGACGGAAGTGGAAAACAAGGCGTTTATTAGACGCCTCGGGCAAGAAGTCATATCAAGGATGAATACATACAGAGGAGGATACAACAATCAGGCAAAACAGAGGAGCTCATGAGGAGCAGAAGCAAGGTATAAAGAAGGGGCTCATGAGGAGCAACGAGTAAATGTACAGGGGCCCTTAGGGGGCAAAGTCATAGTCTGGTGATGAATCTGGTAGTGAGTCATGGGAGGGGGGCCGAGGAGCCCTCCACCAAGGCGGGGGAGAGGGCTCGAGGCGCGCCCGAGGGGGCGAGGCGGGCCACATAAGAGTGCACCGCCTCGGACGTCCAGGTCCCCTGCGCCATGATGTCCGCGAGGGGCACTCCGGCGCGCTGGCATGCTTGCGCGGCACCTCGGCGGAGGCTGTGGAGGGTGAAGGCATCCGGGGCCGGCACCCCTTGGGCCCGCAGGGCGCCTCGGAGGAGAGCAGTGAGGGAGCGCGGGTCAAGGGGGCGGCCGGAGGGCATGATGAGGGCCGCCGCGTCCGAGGGCGCGGGGCAGAGGGCGAGGGCACTCTCCCAGGCCGAGACGGGGCAGAGGGCTGAGCCCGGGATGGCAGGCACGAAGAGGGCGACCGCGCCCGAGGGGCCGGAGATGGTCTTCGAGCTCCTGATGATGAGGCGGTGGCCCCCGGGCGCGGGGCGGACGTCAGCGCGGGTGAGGGTGTGGGGGCCGCCCCACCCCTCGGGGCTTGGGGCTAGGAGGTTGGACTGCCGCAGCATCCCGAAGTACCCGAGGAGGAGGGTGGCCCGAGGCACGAGGGAGGCGGGGCCCGCTCGCGTGAGGTGGGTGATGGCGAGAGCGAGCTGGTGCGGCATGAGGGGAGGGGCCTGGGGCGGGACGTGCACGGAGGCGCGCTCTCCTCCTCGACAGACATCCTTGGGGAGGGGGGGCGTCGAAGCCCGAGGTGAGGCCCCCCGCGGCCTCGACCCAGGACCGCGCCCCCGAGACGGCATTTTTCACGGACGCCGGGGCGAGGCTGCGGCTGAAGAGGACGGCGGTGAAGGCGGCTACGTCGAAGGGTGAGGGCGCGAGGGGGTCCACGCCTCGGGAAACCGCGTACGTCACAAAGTCCTCGGCCTGGCGACGGCGGTTCCTCCAGGTTACCGGGGTGAGGGCTGCGAGGCGGAGGCGGGCGACGTCGGCGACTTCCGCCGGGGGAAAACCTAGAGACCGGGATAAAAGGGGAAGGCATCGTGAGTGGCATAGGCGGGGAGGAGCCCGAGGCGGGCCACCTCGGTGCGGGCCGTCGCGGCCCAGGGGCCATGTAGGTGGGCCCGGCTGAGGGCGTCGGCGAGGAGGAGGTCCGCCCCGGGCTTGTGTGTGATGCGGAGCTCAAAGGAGCCAGTGGCCGCCATCAGCCACAGCTCCCTCGCGCACGTCCCGAGGGTAGCGTCTCGGGCGCGTCCCGACTCGAGCGCGATGGCGGAGGCCATGTTGTCGGTGTTGACCACCACCATCGCCCCCGCGATGTCGTCCGGGAGGAGGACGCGGAGGGCGACGACGAGGTTCACCGCCTCGAGTTTGTGTATGGTGGGGAAGCGTGCCTTGAAATCTTCAGAGTACCCTCGGGCGTAATAGTGCCTGGGGGAGTGGGGGGGGGGGGCGGGGTTCCGGGGACAGAGGAAGGCGGTGTCGCCGGAGTTGAGGTGGACGTCTGGGTCGAGAGTGTTGGTGAGCAGCGGGTGCTGGGAGGCGTTGGGAGCCTTGAGGGCAGGGTGATGGTCCCCGGCTGAGGTGGTGGTGCCGGCAGGGTCGGCTCCGAGGCGGTGGTCAGGCCGCGCCTCGGGGGAGCTGAGGGCGCTCCGGTGGGCCTCCGGCTGGGGGCCGGGGGTGGTGGCAGGGGGGCTGGCTGGTGTGGTAATGGCGGCTTTAGCACGATCAGTGGGCCGGTTAAGGGCCTCCGGGCCGGTCGGGAGGTGCCGGCTTGCTGAAAATCGGCCGAGGTGACGGGGGTCGGGCGCTCACGTGCGCGATTTTTTTGCCATGCACACGTCCTCACTGTGCATGGTGAGGACTTTTCGCACATTGGCGCAATACGCGCACGTGTGGCGCTGCCTGGTGGCCCCTTGGCCGTGGACCTCCCCCGGGGTAGCATGGGTGCACGAGGTGGGGTCCCTGTTCCATGCGTTACAGGGTGCCCCGTGGAGGTCCCGGCTGTAGGGCACCCGGGTGTCGGTCTGGGCGCGAGGCAGGGGGCGGGGTCTAGCTGGGTCTGCGGGGCGGGCGGGTGTGTTGGCTGCTTGGTGGGCGGGCAGGGTGAGGGATTCGACCCTCAGGAGGTTGAGGGCAACCGGGTCGTGCCACCCGTGGGGGAGCCTCCCGTCCGCTATCCATGTAAATACCGTCTCGGAATAACGGCGGACGGTCGGCCATGGGTAGACGAGGTTGTCCCTCAGTACGGTGAGGTGATGGTGGTGTAGGCCCTGGACGGAGTGGGCGGGGAAGTTAGGGTGGTCGATCAGGGTGAGAAGGGCGAGGCTATACTCGTCTTTAGTCGCCTCGCCCCTCTTCACCAGCTTCCTCTCAGGCCCCCTCTCCACGAGGTCTGAGGGGAATATATAGTCGGCCGGTATACCTTGCCGCCTCACGGAGTGCCGCTCCTCGGCGGAGGCCAGTATTTCGCGGACGGCGTCGGCTGCGGATGCTGGGGTGTGGTCGACCGGCTCCTCGTAGTAGGCGGGCGGCAGTGCAGGGGCGGCTTGGGTGGCGGGCCGGCCGTACCACTCGTATTGGGGGTGGACTGCCCCCGGCAGGGTCGCTTGAGGTGGCGGCGGGGGCCGAGCCCCGCCCGCAGCGCGCGCCCGAGGTGCCGGGGCGGGCGCCGCGGTGTACGTGGACTGGCGCCTTGGTGCAGGTGACGGCGTCTCCGGCGGGACTCGGGCCCCCCCCCCCAGCTCGAGGGCGTCCATCCGGGCCGTAGTCTCGCGCTGCATGGTCTCGAGGCGCTGGAGGGCCTCGAGGATCGCCGTCATCTCGGCGCCCGAGGTGCGGTCCGAGGGCGCCGAGGGGGACGCCGGGACCGAGCAGGGTGAAGCGCCCCGCGGCGAGCCTGAGGAGCGACCCGCTGTGGCCAGGGCGGGCGCCCGGGAGCCCTTGCGGCCTTTCCCCTTTCCTTGTCCTGGCATGCTTGGAGCGGCCTGAGGAGTCGCAGCGGTCCGAGGTGGAGTCGGCGTGATGGAGGTCCAAAGCAGGAAAACGGGGCAGGAAAACGGGGCAGAGCGGCTAGGAGGCTGGAGGGCGAGTGGCTGGGAGAGGCCGGCGGGCGGCCTTATAAGGGAGGTCGGAGGGCGATGGCAGGTGAGGTGTGAATGCGGCCGGGCCGGGGGAGGGCGAGGGGAAGGTGAGCAGCGGGTGTCGGGTGAGGCGTGAATGCTGCGCGACAGCGCGGGGCGGGGGAGGGTCTCTTCCTTTCCGCGCATCAAACGCAATGCTCGCATTACGACCAATGTACAAAGGTAATAAAGTGCATGAGGCAGTGTCAAATGTCATGTGAGGGGAGGGGCCCCGAAGAGCCCTTCGCCCTATAGGGTAAGAGAAAAGAGTTTGGGTGGGTGGGTGGAGAAAAAGTGATGGGAGGTTCGTCTGGCAGGGGGTGGAGGCGGAGTGGAGAGGGAACGCAGGGGAGCGGCTTATAAGGGAGAAAGGAAGGCGGGGGGGGGGGTACTCCTCCTTCACTGCGAATCAAACGCAATGCAAGCACTACGACCAATACCGCGTTGGCCAGTCTTGGCTGACTCAGGCATTTTTACTCAATGGAGAACCACCTCCCAAGTGCATTGAGTGTCAGTTCCCACTGACACTCAGACACATTGCGCCAACTGGGTGAATTTCATGGATTTGTACCAACAATGTTTTAATGTAAATAACATGAGTGACGTCTTTACCAGCGTAAAAGCATGAACAAATTTTAGAGTTCCTAAAGATACCGGGCCTACATCGCCTCCTGTTATTGTAGCTATGTTTTGTGAGTTTAAGTTTGCTGTCATTTAACCATTTCAGATTTTCATGTAAGTTTCAATGTAGGTATCTAAATGTGATTAACAAAACTGACAGAATAAATACCACTAACTTTTCTCTGTAAATATGGCCCTTGCTGCCTACGCGGTGTTAAATATTCAGCAGATGTAACTTTGATACAGTGGGGACTTTTGTTCGACCGAATGACACGAATACCTGATGAGTCTGGAGAATATTGTTTTATAGCGAATAGTGGCATGCCACACAACTCTTACCCGTAAAGCTCATCATTAAATTTGCAAAAGAGAAAAAAAAACACCCGAATCTGATGTTATTCCACTGCAAGGATAAGTAACCATGACAGACTATTCTAACCCCAATAGAAGAAAAAGGACATTCCTAGTGACATACACACTCTTTCATTAACTTCCCACTGCACCCACCTTATGCGATTATACAGATTGTACAGTTGCATTAAATAATGTTAAAGTTGCATAATCCAATACATTTTGTGATTCATACATACATTAGTTGATTAAGCTGGGGAAATTTCAATCGCTGACAATTGGTCTTCCTCATTCCAATGCTCCTTGCCCTTTCCTGGTAATGCTGAATACCAAGCTAGGTAGCGACAAGTCTAAATCTTAAAGTCATTGGTTTGACTCAGCCATTGTTCGAACCCTGGCATTTTCATCCCATTGTAATATTACTGGATGCCCCAGCCATCAGATCCCCAGAGATACGATATAGCGAATGGTAGACAGGAAGTGTTCACACTTATTTGTCTCTCTTTTCTTTTTTTTTTGGTACATTAGTTGTCCCAAGCAGGGGAAATCCCAGTCACAGACACCTGGTCTTCCCCACTCCACTGCTGGTCGATAGAAAGCCCGAGCCTACACTTTTACCGACCCAAGGGATCTTTAACCTCCCACACCACATAGACATGGTATGAGAGCAACCGACCTTTGATGAAGCTGTAAGTTATACACAGCGGTGGAAATCCAAATTGGCAGAGCTGGGGGCATGGGGAATCGAACCGCCAAGCCTCAGATTAGGAGTCTGACCTAGAAAAACGTCAGACACTCTAACCACTCCGCCACAGAGAACGCCACAAACTCTTCCCATGTTCGTTCTGACAACTGTCTGTCAGTTCACACCTGATGCCCCTCGCAAATCAACTCATAAGGAAGAAAGGGAAGACAAGTCATGCAAGATTGACAGTGAAGAAGTTGTGCTTTATTGGCATCAACACCTGTTCACCTCCTAGTGCTCTATCACCAACACCCCCTACCTTCTGTCCACACAGAGTCTCATTACCTCATTAGTATGTCTATGAATCAGTGCCTACAGCCCATTGAACCGGAGTCCGCTGGTTGTTGCACACAGCTCAGTTTGTATATATGAAAGGTGGAGCATCAGACAGAGTGTCTGGGTTCCTGCCCAAGAGAGAGTGTGTCTCACTCAAGAGTCAGGAGTAGAGTAGCATGCCTAGTAGTGCCTTTAGCAGCATATCTCTCAGAGTGTCTAGAATAATCAATATCAAAATGAGGCTTGTGTGGTCAGGTGGGGCAAAGGGGTGCAGGTGACTGGGCCTCCCACAGCCAGCAGCCAGCCAATCAGGCACCCTCCACAGCCTGGGTGGCGACCCCCCCCAATATGGGTACTGTCACTCAACCCAGCTGTAGGTGGTGTCCATACTGTATGTAGATGAGGCTGGTGTGCTTGCCTATCGGCCCTGTGGTAACAGGTAGTTGCAGACAGTTACAATAAATATATATATTAAAAATGTCCTTCTCCACTTGCACCCTTACTGGTGCATAGAGGGAACATTTCACCAAACATTAACTGTCTCTTATATAGGAACATCTCGTCATAATCTCAAGCACTATATATTAACATATATTTCACATAGCCTAATATGTCATGCAGCGAGTGGGGCACCCATTGCTTTTCTATTACATAACCTTGGTCCCCACTCCGTCGCCCGAGGATAATAATGCTCTCTGCTAATATATAATTCCGAACCGAAAATCCGTATATTTTTACACCATGACCTACCAAACCAGAAGGCGGACGTTCAACTCTCTGGCTTTGTTTACCCATTTACGAGCCTGGTACCATAGCACAGGAGCAGCAAACTGCACTCAGTGTTTACTGAGTGCGCCAATATCTGAATTGGATATGTACGGTCAGATATAGGTAAATGCTTCAGTTTAAACAAAATTTAAGTTTTGTTTGGATTGTGTAGCTTTAAATAAAGCTGCATAGTCCGATGAAAACATCAAATTTTCAAAACCAAAACAATTATCTAGATTTGATTCTAAATATCTAATGTAGGTAATGGTGCATTTATTAAACATGTGTCACACCACACAGAAGGGGATACTGCAGCATTGTAATAGAACCTGTTACTGCAGAAGTCTATGGTGTCATTTTGGCATGCTTGCCAAAATTAATTTTGCATGGTTTCACTTCAAATATCTCAAAGGTTAGCAATTTAAAAAAAAGTTACTTCAATCTAGAGTAAGGTAGATCAGATCATAAGGATCAACCTAATATATTTTTCTCATAAAATGACAAAAAGCTCAAAATCATCGGACTATGCAACTTTAAATCAAATTAGTGCTTTATTTTGATTGTGAAGCTTTATTTAACAACAAAAGTATGTTGGGGAAAATCTGCGGAAATTGTTATTTCTAGAATAGGCCTACCAATGTCATGATGCTGAGAAGGCAATTGTTTAGAAAAGTGTTCAAAGAGTAAGAATGGGTACCAACAAAATTGTTGTTTTTCAATGGTGCCATCCACTTGGTTTTTCCAGGTCTGTCGACTTGGCCGAGTACGACATGGTTGGGGCGGTGGAGACCTCCCTCTCCTCACTTGTACAACCGGAAACCAAGATAACCCAGACGATGTACACACTCCGAGCGCCAGGTCAGCTATGGCGAACTGGGTCTTTTTTTGTTTGGCACATTAGATGATTAAGCAGGGGAAATTTCAATCGTGGACTATTGGTCTGCCTCATTCCACTGTTCCTTGCCCTATCCCAGTAAAGACAAGCGCCAGGCTAGGTAGCGACGGGTATACAATTGTTAAGTCGTTGGTTTGACTCAGCCAGGGTTTCATTTCAACCCAATTATGTTTCATTTTTTGGCCTTTTCTCCTGATGAACCCTATTTACATGTAACCTATCTGGAGCCAAAACGAGGCATTTCAGGCATTATGCAATACTTATAAATGAACTCAGCCACTTCAAAGTGCATTGCCCCCCCATACTTACTTCCCAACCAGGTCCCCTCAATCTATCTCTGTAATAGCCCTGTCATATTACGACGCTTGTCGCCAACGCGCATCGACGTGTGTGAGTTTTTGTCGGGACACGTCAGGAAGGGTTACGCACGCGTTAGCCGCGCGTTGGTATACGTTGATGGATGGCGACGGTCGGCGAGGATCGGCGGCGAGCGTCGTGGCACATCGAAAGTTTTGTGCTTGCACAAAACTTTCTACGTGTGCCAATGTGTGGGTGCGAACATTATGGGGACGTTAGGAGGACATCGAGATACGTTAAATGCGCTGGAATAACATTATGCGAACGTTATGCACATGCCCCGCATGTGTGAGGGTCGTTCCCACACCTTGCGCCAAAGACGTCGCTTTGTTGTTTTACGTCCTAGCTACATTTAAGGTCATATCAGGATGGCGCGCCAAAACTTTGGGCCGCACGCTACCAACACGTTGCGCTGACGTCAAACCTTTTCCCACCACGCCGAAAAGTTTGACGTGTCTCGATGCGTACAACTTATTTTGCGCATTGGCGTGCCTCCGAGAAGCATCATAATGTGACAGGGCCATAATGAACGGATGGAGGTGTTGAAGATACTAGATTTTGCCTACTTCATGCATTTAAAAAAAAGAAATTACTGCAGCAAATAATTTAACACCATTCCCGTTAGAATTACCAACTATTTTATCATTGCAGTGGCTTATTTTATCAAAAAAATACTTCCGAGTGAGTGGGATGTTGGGCCCCGCGCAGGGAGACAGCGAGGTGCATGTCGGACCCCCTACCCCACCCCGACTCCGGGAGGGGGCAAGGGGCGGCAGGACACTACAGAGCTTATTACATGCGATAAAGGGTTTATGACTACCCATATATATATATATATATATCTACATATATATATATATATGACTCAGGATCATGAAAAGAGGCCAATTGGGGGAAGTTGTCGGCGTCGATCATTGGATGTCAGCGTAGAACAGTATAATTATAGTTTAGCATTGACCGAGGTATTGGAAAGTCCTTAAATTTATCCTGTATGTAAAGGTAGAGAAAACACAACAACCTTATCTGTTTCTAGGATAATTTAATATAAAACAAAGAAATGCACAACACTTTAAGAATTGCGACGCCGACATCTGTTAAAGTTGTCGGCGTCGATCATTGGATGTCGGCGTCGATCGGCATACTTATAGTTTAGCATTGACAGAGGTGTTGCAACGTCCTTAAATTTATCCTGAATGTAAAGTTAGAGAAAATACAACAACCTTATTTGTTTTGAGGATAATTTAATATAAAACAAAGTAATGCACTACACTTTAAGAATTGTGACGCTGACATCTTAAAGTTGCATGGTCCGATGAAATATTTATTTTTCAAACCCAAAACATGTATCTTAATTTGATTATATATATCCATCTTAGATATTGGTGCATTAACAAGTGATTTGGTACAGCATATATAGAATAATCCGTGAATTTACTACCTCATCCTACTTTGAGAAACCCAGCACACAAGGAAGCCATTAACCAATTAGGTCAATCTCATGGCCAGTAGCCTTGACCCTCATTCCAAGTACCTAGTCAGGTTCCAGGATGTCCAGTGGTAGTATTACTGGCACCATAGCCTGGGTTGATATGAAGTTGCAATACTTATGAGATGCTTTCTCCATTTATAAATGCTTTGTTTAAGTTGTCATAGATGTTATCAAATAACTATTGACTCAATACGTTTTTTAATGTTCACTGATGCAATTGTGATAATTAAGCAAGTGACATGCTAGAAAAGCAGTCCAATAAGAACAACACATAGTTCTGGTCAAACAAAGAATGGACATAGCACATGCAAACATAAGAAACGACACATGAAGCTAACTGAGTATGCATTTTGTTTTTATAAATGCCTTGTTTAAGTTGTCTTACATGTCATAGATGTTATCAAATAAATATTGACTCAATACTTATTACACAAACAAAAAATGTTCACTGTTGCAATTGTTATAATTAAGTAAGTGACATGCTAGAAAAGCAGTACAATAATTAATAACGACACATAGTTACCGTCAAACAAAGAATGGACACAATGCATGCCAACATAAGAAACGACACATGAAGCCAACTGAGTATGCATTTCGTACACTTTTATAAATGCTTTTACATATCTTAGGTTAGGCAAATAATAGCTGAAACGGTTAAATATATAGCCTTGTATACAGCTCCTGTATGCAGGTGTAGGGCGAAGGGGCTCCGGCAACCTATTCTATTCTGGGCTACCATTAGTGGTTCGCGGGTTCGACGCTAGGCGCACGTGCAGCGCCAGTGTCGCAGCTCCGGGTGCGCGCACTGACATTCTTGGCCTTGATACGGCACTGCGCTGCCAACATCCAAGAGCGACACACCTCCTATTTTTTTTTTATGCTTATTCACTTTGTTGCCTCCCTTCCGCTTACATAAATATATATATATATATATATATATATATATATATATATATATATATATATATATATATATATATATATTTCGGGTCTTTTGGAGATTTTAAATTAACAGACTAGAATTTAAATTAACACAATATCATTTAAATTAATACTATAATATATTATTACATACTCAAATCGAAACCTTTTTCTGATCTGATACATCTAGGTTGAAATTTGGCAATTCAACCTGGGATGGTAAATGGATAGCCTATAAACTAATATATTATAAGATAAATTACGATTTCCTCTGCTACTCACCCTATCATAGGATATCCTAGAATAGGGTGAGTAGCAGGGGAAATAGGAAGATCAAATTTTCTGCGACTGAAAATTCACCAGCTTAATCAACTGATGTACAAAAAACATACACACACAAAACAACTAGGTATTTTCAGATTTTCAGTAACATTGTCCCATCTGAGTTGGAAATATGAGATCAAATGTAAGTATGTGGTTTGTTTTAAGGGAAAAAAAAGCTTCTTCAGACCATGCAGCTCTAAAATATGGTTCGAACACATGGGTTCAAATCCCATGACCTACAACGACTTACATCAGTAGGTTAGCCCACATCACATCACATGCCAACAAACAAATGATGGTGCCATGGCACCATCACTAGAAAATGTTAGGTGGCCAGGCTATTTTTTATTTAGGTCATTCTACATCATGTGGTCATCGCGAGATGTCAATAGTGGTCATAGCGACAGGACTTTTGGCGAGCTTGTCAAAAGTATTTTGGGTTCTTTCAGCTCAAATTACTTCAAAACTAGCCATTTTTAATTCAAAATGACTCCAGACTAATGATTAGTAGGTCATAACGATCAATTTGATATATTTATCTGAAAAATAAGACAAAAATTCAATCGCGATCAGACTATGCAACTTTAAATATACCACCAATTGGCCCATTTTCGTGAGGCTGACTCATATATATATACATATATACATATATATATATATATATATATATATATATATATATATATATAATAAGATTTTGTTTTTAATTTAACCAAATCTTTTTTTAATTGAACAAATTTAATTTTGAAGTGGAAATGTTAATACCTGCATTTAAGCCAAACGAAATTTTAAAAAGCTTGATTTAAACAACGAAATTTAAAATACTAAATGTTAACAACTTTTTTTTGTTTAAAAAGTACCAGTACAGTTCTATCTAGCCGCTACTACCCAACCATCCTGTTGCTAGGTTTGGAAACCAGGGGTTTGTGAGTAGCGGGAACTAGTAATGGTGAACTGGGAAACTCAGAAGCAACATGTATGGGCCAACTTAGATTTGTTTGTTTGTTTGTTGTTGTTTTACATCCTAACAACATCTAAGGTCATATCAGGACGGGTACTGACTTGTGACAGTACGCACTCATGGCGATTTTATAGAGCTGCCCCACTGGTAAATCAGGCCGCCGGCACCATGACCCGATATCCCACTCAGTCACATTATCCTGACTCCGAGCTAACCAGCCCTTGCCCTATCCTAATAATGCCGAGCACCAGGCTAGGAAGCGACAAGTATCAATTTTTAAGTCATTGGTTTGACTCGACCGGGAACCCAACTCGTGAAATCCTGATCTTCCGCACGCGAGGCCTGTGCTCTGACCGATTCGGCCACGGCCCAACTTAGAAGTGATGCATTGCTTTCCCCGCATGAATATTGCTGGTGTAATTAAAAGCCTGTTTCTATCTCAGGTAACGCGAAGGGGAGAGGCCAGATCAGCATCGTGGCTGAGATGGTGCGGCCGACACGAAGCCGAATGCTGCTGCACCTTGGTGCCACGTTATTAAATAAGACGGGCATTCTTCATATCAGCAAGGTGGGCGCCACCCTCAGGCACGGCCAAGTCACAGGTGTACTTAGATATCACATATGTAACAAGATTTCAGGGACTGCTAAACTTGAAGCTCAGATATATATTTAACGCACTGGCTATTTGCAGAGCTGCTCTGCGAATTATAGCCACCAATACTGTAATTTGCAGAACTGCAATCAACCAATCAGCATGCATAATTTTACTTGACGCGAAGGGACGAGGCCAGATCACCATTGTGGCTGAGATGGTGCGGCCGACACGAAGCCAAATACTGCTGCACTTTGGGTGCCACGTTATTAACTAAGATGGGCATTCTTCATATGAGCAAGGTGGGGAGAACACCTTTGCTATGGGAAGACTTTTGGAGATATTAAAAAGCCGTCTTTCGAATCATGTAGATAAAATGGTCTTCAAATCTGGGTCTTCAAATCTTTTTAATCTGTCAACTACAAGTTGAATCATTCTTGCAATAATTCGCAGAGCAATAATCATTCTTCTGCTAATTCGCAGAGCAAAGCAGCGCTGTGAATAGCCTCATCCTATATTTAATGGGGATTCAGGTAATGCTAAATCTCACAGAAATGTACATACATGTACGGTACATACATGTACAGGGTTTGCACGGGTCCTTGAAAACCAGGAAAGTCATAGAATTTGATCATTCAGGATTTGATACTTCAGGATTTCACTGATCTGTACATATATAAATAACAGACTTTCAGACATATATTTATTAGGGTTCTAAGAACAGATAAATCTCAGTAGATTGTTCATATATTTAACATGGATTCAGAGACTGTTAACTCTCAGATACTTATATTTAACATATGTACATATATTTAACCAGATTTCAAATTTCTAGTGGGCAGTATTAGGGTCTTTGTATAAACATAGACACTAATAAGGTCTGTACTGAACTATTAAATGATTGAAATGTACAATCCTCCAAGCATTGTTTATCCCATCATTACTAACAACCTACTTACTCAAACTACTTCATGTAGTAAAAAAAAAACACCTTTTAAGCATAACCCTACAAGCTAACCACACTCTATCTAACAGAATAAATAAACCATTCTTCTAACACTCCATCTCAAAATGTTAACTCCAACAACATGATAATTTTGCAATTCACAACATAGTAGACATAGTAGCGCTGAACCTCCTCAGATTAGACTGCCTCGCCACGCCCGACGACCAGGCCGCCCGCCCACTCGACCCCCTCCACCGAGGCGCCCACATCCCCCGAGTCCAAGCCGACGCCCGCGCCGCCTACGATAAGGACATCCACGGGGCCCCCTGCCCGGCCTGGAACCGCGCCCCCGCCTCGTGCGACCGGGCCCACCTCGGGGAGGCCCATGGTGAGGCGGGGGACAGGCGCCGTCACGTCTGTGCTTACTGCGCAAGCGTGAGGCGCCTTTTTACCATGCACAGCGAGGCCAACTGCATCACGAAGCAAACCCGTGAGCGCCACGCCCCCCCGTCCACCTCGGCGGATTTTTGATCCGCCGGCCTCCCCCCGGCCGGCCCGGGGGGCCCCTCCGGCGCCTCACCTTCACCACTGCCGACAGCCCCGCAACTCCCCCCGACAACCTCCCAGCGACCACCGATCGCAGCGCCGCCCAGTCTCAGCCGGGGATCACCACCTCGGGCATCACGCCTCAGTCCACAGCCCAGCCCAGCCTCACGAGGAACCCCCTGCCGGCACCACAGCCGCCGACCGTATCGACACCGCCGTCCACCGACATCCTCCCAGCGACCACCGATCGCAGCGCCGCCCAGTCTCAGCCGGGGACCATCACCTCGGACCTCACGCCTCAGGCCACAGCCCAGCCCAGCCTCACCAAGAACCCTCCGTAGACATCGCAGCCCTGGACCCCCACGACACCGCCTTCATCGACCCACCGGACCCGCCCCCGACCGCCACCCCACCCAGCCCTGAGGACTTCGCTGCCCCCCTCCTCGACCCTCGTCGGACCTCCTCACCGGATCTCGCCAAGGAGCGGGCCTCCTCCTTTTTGGCCGCCCGCTCCCTGCCGACGCAGGCCACGGACACTCGCCGCCCCCAGAGGGAACCTGACCCCTGACACACTGCCCCCCCCCCCCCTGCTGCCCCTGCCCCCGCCTCGGGCGCGCCTCGAGCCCTCTCCTACCTTTTGGTGGAGGGCTCCTCGGCACCCCCTCACTCTACTGACATTTGATACCACATGAACTTTTGACTTATCTACTCTTCTTACTTATTTGCTTGACATTGCTCCTATCTTACATTATTTACCTGTCTTTGCTCCTTACGAGCCTTCTATTGTTGCTCTGTTGTATACCCTGTATGTTCTTCCGAGGCGTCAATAAAGCGCCTCTTTTTCCACTTCCGCCTCTGCCTTCTTCCTTTTCGCGCATCAGTCGTAATGCGAAGCATTACGTTTGATGCGAGGAAAGGAAGAGACCCTCCCCCGCCCGCGTGTCGCGCTGCCTCCACACCTCGGCCGACCGCGCAACACGCCGCCTCCTCCCCCCGCCCTCTCCCTGTCACGCGGCGCTCACGCCTCACGCGACCCCCGCTGCTCGCCACCTCTCACCCTCCCCCCGGCCCGCCAGCTTTCGCACCTCCCCTGCTGCCGCCGACTCCTTCCCCCTTATAAGGCCGCCCGCCGGCCTCCCTCAGTCACTCACCTCCCTGCCGTCTTCCTGCCCACTTCATTTTCTCCACCCCACCCGCCCAACTCTTCCCCTTCTTCCTCTCCTTACTGGTGGAGGGCTCCTCGGCACCCCCTCACTCTACTGACATTTGATACCACATGAACTTTTGACTTATCTACTCTTCTTACTTATTTGCTTGACATTGCTCCTATCTTACATTATTTACCTGTCTTTGCTCCTTACGAGCCTTCTATTGTTGCTCTGTTGTATACCCTGTATGTTCTTCCGAGGCGTCAATAAAGCGCCTCTTTTTCCACTTCCGCCTCTGCCTTCTTCCTTTTCGCGCAAAATGAAGCGGGCAGGAAGACGGCAGGGAGGTGAGTGACTGAGGGAGGCCGGCGGGCGGCCTTATAAGGGGGAAGGAGTCGGCGGCAGCAGGGGAGGTGCGAAAGCTGGCGGGCCGGGGGAGGGTGAGAGGTGGCGAGCAGCGGGGGTCGCGTGAGGCGTGAGCGCCGCGTGACAGGGAGAGGGCGGGGGGAGGAGGCGGCGTGTTGCGCGGTCGGCCGAGGTGTGGAGGCAGCGCGACACGCGGGCGGGGGAGGGTCTCTTCCTTTCCTCGCATCAAACGTAATGCTTCGCATTACGACCAAACCTATGAAGGGAAACTATGCACCTAACCACTCCGTAATGTGAAGGTCTAATCAATACACATGTATGTATCTAAGTGCATATGAATACAACATAAAACTACTATTTCTATATGTGAATTGTCAAACTATACCATATGTAAGTCTTTGAATGTTTAATATTGTTATTTCAGCTGATTTGACCTAGCTGCTGATGACAATATCAGACTACATATACATATATTGTAAATAACTGTATTGTCACATGGCTGGAAGACCAGTGCCACGGCGCTGACAAAGGACTTTATTCAATGAATAAACTATATTTACAACAACAAATAAGTAACTGGGAATACCTGTATTGCAAAAGACCAATATGAAGGTTCTGCTTTTGTTCCTACAGAAAAGTACCTGTCTGGAAATCTGCCGAAGCCTTTCAGAAAATGCATTTCACCCAATTTACAGGACAAGAATCATTCAGAGAGACCAGAATCCAAGGTAGCTATGTTTACCTATTAAAACTTTTTTTTTTGGTCCATTAGTTGTTTAAGCAGGGGAAATTTCAGTCATAGACGACTGGTCTTCCTCATTCCACTGCTGGCCGATAGAAAGCCCGAGCCTACACTTTTACCGACCCAAGGGATTTTTAACCTCCCACACCACATAGACATGGTATGAGAGCAACCGGCCTTTGATGACGCTGTAAGTTATACACAGCGGTGGAAATCCAAATTGGCAGAGCTGGGGGCATGGGGAATCGAACCGCCAACCCTCAGATTAGGAGTCTGACCTAGAAAAAAGTCAGACACTCTAACCACTCCGCCACAGAGAACGTCACTTTGTGACTAACTAAAGCTGCATAGTCCGATAAAAGCATCTCATTGTAGGAAACAACGCTTATCTAGGTTTAAATCTACATATCCGACTTAAATACGGGTGTACTTATTAGGTACGTGTTGCTATAAATAAGGGCATGCACAATCAATTTCATTTAACCTGTTACTGCTGAAATATATGTGGTCAGAGTGTTGGCAAGCACGCCAAAATTAATTATGTATGCTTACACTTCAAATACCTCTAAAGTTAGCCATTTGAAATCAAAGATAATTCCCGCTTATGTAAGGATAATGATCACTCTACTATATTTATCTCAGAAAATGACTGAAACTAATATTAATCATAATCATCGGACTGTAAAACACCTGGTATTTTATATTAGTATTGAAGTGGCACTTTTTTTCTCAATTAATTTTTAGTATTATTTTATTTGGAATGGATGATATGACTCACTCACCCACTCATGCCATTGTGCTTGTTCTTCCCACCAGGTGGCGGCCATGTGAGCTGTCGGTTCAGAAGTTATGTAACGGCGATCTTGACCGGAAGTTGCAAATCGTCTGCTGGCAAATGAAAGAGTAAGTTCCGTGCATCGTTTGGCTTCTTGAAATGTCGTCTGCCTCTTCCGTTCACCGCCCCCTTCCCCAACCATCACCCCCACATATATTTGTTTATATTATACACAAAAATACAGTATAACCCCGTTAAACCACACCTAAAAGGTCCCTAGAAATTTGTTTGGATTAACCGATCGTTGGTTTAACCGAGCTTTGGCTTCGACTTTGACTTGGCTGGGAGGGAGTTGGGAGTGGGAGATTGGTGATGGGTGGGAAATAGGGTGTGTGGGAGTTGGAGAGTGTGAGATGGGAGTGGGGTGGGAAATGGGGTGGCGTGGGGGGTGGGGATGGGAGGTGGAGGTGCGTGGAAGATAGGGGTGGGGTTGGGTGGAAGATAGGGGTGGGGTTGGGTGGAAGATGGGGGTGGGGTTGGGTGGGAGATGGGGGTGGCTGGGAGATGGGGTGGGGTTGGGAGGGAGATGGTGGTGGGGGGTGGGTGGGTGGGAGATGGGGATGGGGGTGGGTGGGAGATGGTGGTGGTGGGTGGTGGGGGGGGGGGAGGCGTCTCAGATGACCTTATAACCACATGAAAGTTTGGTTTAACTGTACCGGAAGTGGCCTGGGGTCCACAATTTTGTTTGGATTAACCGATAATTTGGATTAACCGACTTTGGTTTAACCACCTCTTTTATATGATAAATGGTAGTATTTTGCTGGGCCGCCTAAAAAAGTTTGGATTAACCGATCGTTTGGTTTAACCGAGCTTGGTTTAACGGGGTCATACTGTATAGCGTATTATTAGTGTTATTTTCACTGAATATGTTGCATTTAAAGCTGCAAAATCTTATCTAAATATCAAGTTGTCAACATTTTTATTTTATTTGACCATAAGATATGGTAGAGTGTGTTTTGGGTTGCACCTCTCAATGAGATAATCTTCCGACCTCTACACCCAAACCAAAAACACTTACCTAGATTTGATCCTACAAATCCAAATTCGATACTAGTGCATTCTTTAAACATGTATTGCCGCTTGGTGCTATGCTCGAAATAGGTTGTTTTTAAATCAATAAATGTCCAGCATTTCAGTGTGCACACCAGAATTAATTTGGCATGTTTTCACTTCAAATATAATCAAAGGTAATCCTTTAAAATAAAAGTTACATCAGAATACGGTAAGGTTTATTACAACGATCAGCATATCTACAAACCTATGACAGAAATCCGAAGCCATCGGATTATGCAACTTTAAATGGAATAAAAGAAGAAAATATAAGGAAAAAGTATACAAAATCTAAGTATTTTATAATGCCTGGCACACACCTCCCGTATATGATTCACGCGCTAAAACTGACTGCCCGACACGACCCGTCACAACCCGACCCGTCCCATTTCCCGACTAGAACCGACAACAGGGACAACACACATATACCGACTGCTAATGCTTCCCATTCGCGACTTAAAACTCAGTTTTAGTGCTTAAGACTCGAATCGCAAGACATTCGAAAAACGAATCGGGCCGTTCGAGAAACGGTATATGTGAGCGGTCAGTCGTATCTTATACGGTATATGTGTGATACCCACCGTCCGTTTGCCGTCCAAGTCTTAGCGCGTGAATCGTATACGGGAGGTGTGTGCGAGGCATTAGGGTGTCACATACCTAAAGACTGGAACCGACTAAAACTCAAACTTAATCGCGAAACGGGCATAAGGGAAGACTGTCGTAGCTTGCAGCAGTGTTTGAGATAGCTTAGATGTGATTCAGTGCAGCTTTTGTGTAAACTTCAACCTCAGTGTGATAGATCAGTAACTTGCACCTGATGGCAAAGGTTGACTTGTAAGTTGTAGGCCTACTGCAGATGACACGAGTGCAGCTTTCAGGAAAACCCCAAACTTGGATTTATAACAAAATTGATTTAGAGTGGACTTAACTTAAAGCTGCATAGTCTGATGACAAATTTTCAAAACCAAAACAACTATCTAAAATTGATTCTACATATCTAACTTAGATAATGATGCACTTATTAAACAGTTGTTGCCACATAGATGGGAATCATGAAAGCTCATGAAAGCTGCCTGCACAAGTGTTGAAGTGCTGCTGGCTTTTGTAAGTTACCAGCGGCACTCTCTCAGGGAGCAAATAGAGGTTTCACACCGGCAAGAACATGTCAAGACAGGCGCAAAACTATTTGTCCCTGCAGTGGCTGGTCGGGAGATGTTGGGAGTTCCATACATCAACCGCCCTTAATGCTGCCACAGTGACATGGTTTTCTGTTTAGGGTTTGCTCCCTTAGCCTTCGGTTCTGTCAAGAACATGTACCACAAGGCAGTGGTTTACTACTCTGCAAGGCAGGGCGGTCAAACTCCCTGAGGTATTGCTATACCTGCAATACCTGCATACCTGGGATGGGAATACTGCATACATATAATAGGACATGTTACTACTGAAGCCTATGGTGTCCGAGTTTTGTCAAGCTCGCCTAAACTAATTCAACATATTTGCACTTCAAATATCTCAAAACTTAGTCATTCAAAACAAAATTCCCTTCAAACTAAAGTGAGGTAGTTTATGACAATCAATTTAATATAGTTATCTCGGAAAAATAGCAGAAACTAAAAACCATCAGACTATGCAACTTTAAGCATGCTTCACTGCAGCTTCTGTGAAAACCCAAAACTTGGTGTATGTGATATCATGAAAATTGACTATCAGTGGAGGTAACGTAAGCGGTTTGTATATTTAATAATTATTCTTATTATAATGATAATAATAATAATAACCCACAACACTTGGTGTATGTCTTACTCTTATCGTGAAAGTTGATGTAGAAGTTAGAGTGAAGGTAACTTAAACGTGTGTCGTGGGGCTGATGAAAATGGGAAATATTGCACCTAGAGCGGGATTCGAACCAACATCTCTTTGCATTCCGGGCCAGTGTGCTAACCATTACACCACCTAGGCTCCCTGACATCACCATACTACCCACGCCTACCTGTCTATGCGGCTCGTTACCTGAGAGGTCAGTGCAGACTACTACAGTGTATTAATGTGGATTTTGCGAAAGACCCAAACTTAGTGTATGCCTTATCACGAAAGATGGTTTTAGGTTTAAATGGAGGGACCATGCATGTGCTTCAATGCAACAACAAAACTCTGATTGAGCCAGGTGCCTTATAGATAGATAGATAACTTATAGATAGATAACTTATACAGTGTGAAGGCAAAACTTTGCCTATACACCACTCCTATTGGTTTTCTTGGCAATATCAGTCAAAAACATCCTTATATTCATAGAGATGGGGATGATTCACCCAGTGTTTGTTCACCCTACTTTTAAATGTACTAATTGACCGTGCTCTCACTATATCCTGTGGAAGAGAATTCCAGTCATTCACTATTCTTTGTGAAATTACTTCTTATCCTATTGTTTACTCTTATTGTATTGATGGCCACGAGTTGATGACTGACCTGCAATGGGTAGCATGTCTCTCCAGCATGTATTATACAGGGTGTGCATATATTTATACACCTGTATCATGTCGCCGCATAGTCTCCTGAATTTGAGTGTAGGCAGATCAAGAGTTTTCAGCCTTTCTTCATCAATCAATCAATCAATCAATAGGATACAGCTATAATAGGCCTTGGCCCTGTTAGCCACTCTTAATTAATAGAAATGGAGACAGTTCTTCAGATGTGGTGGATCGTAGAAACTGTCACTGACTCCAAGATATATGTAATGCTTGACCAGTATGCATCCAGTCGGGACTTGAAACAGTTCACCGACTCTGCTGCTACGACACTCTGCGGCAGGTCATTCCACAGATCAACCACCCTAAAGCCGAAAAAGTTGTGTCGCAGGTCCAGTCTGGAGTACCGCTTCCTCAGCTTCAGATATGTCAGATCTTTCATCCGTATTACTAATTTGGTAGCTCTTATAAAGGGAGTGGGCTTGTAGCAGAGGCTTTACGGTAGTAAAGGTAAAGCAGTTTGACTTTGCACTACATCTGCCACACTTTTCCAATTGCAGCAACAACAAACAGCATTTCTGTGGGAGTGTTATTACAACGTTACGACAATTGACTGACAAAAGGTATGTAAAGCCACATTTTATGTGCATCAAAGACCCTATAATACTAAGACAGCTCACTCAGCCTGTACTGTGTAATCAAAATGATCAAACCCACTACTTGGTGTGCTGGGTGTTCTCTTGGTTAAACAGTTGCTATATTATATGTATAAATGAATATATGAATGTGAAAGATGTGCGATGATGGTGATGATGATGTGTATTTATTCATAGCAATTTCCTATTGATGTGTATTCATACTTACCTATCTCATGTATAATATAATTGTATGTGTTTACATGTGAAAGACCAACCAGCAGCCGGGCTGATCAAACCCACCACAAGGTGGCACTGCGAAATTTACATTACCATGGGAGAGATAGGGAGTGAGCCGTCTTAGTATTATAGGGTCTTTGTGTACATGTAAGAAGCTGCATTAATAGCTAGTTTCCTTAGTTAGTACAGTCAGCTCTGGTTAATTTGAGATATTCTGTCACATGCCAAATAATGTCGGATAGCAAATTGTGACTGAATCATGTATGCAATTGTTCATTAAAATAATAATAACACCTGAATAACATATCTACATGTATTACAGATAAACATACATATCAATCATTCACACTAACATTATTGTTATTATTGAAAGAAGGTGTAAGTCTGGGATATTAGTGCTAATTCATGTTTGATGGATTTCAAGTGTCAGATTAACCAGAGCTATTGGTAGCAACCGCGAAGGCCACTAAAGTCACTTCCAGTAAGGTGCTCAAATTTCTTTTTCAACGTAATAATACCGTTAGGATCATCTGTGCTTTATGTGTGGGTTGCCATCATCTAGTGAAACGGTTAAGTTTGAAGAAATTAACTCTTAATAATGTAGTTTGAAAGAAGTAACCACAAGTCGATGGATAGTGGGGTTCCAGTACCCATGCTTTCCGCTAGGTGTCGCCTAAGTGCTAACCCTATGCGGGTTACCGTACCCATCTTAGCCGCTAGGTGCCGTATGTGTGCATCCAGATGGGTCCTGTAAAGCCTGGTCCCCTGGCCTTAGTTTCAACAGAGGTCGCCACTGTGCTCGTTTCAAAGGACAGGCACAGTTTTCTGCTATAGACTACATCACGGTTCAAGCGGCGCGGTGCATTGTGGGATGCATCAGCGCAAAACAAAGCTATGAGAAGCACATGGCTCATGCTAATATACTGGGTGCAGCTATGAAATGTGCTAGTTTCAGCTCATCTCAGCTCTTGTTTGAAACATAGAATACCAACCAAAAAAATATATATAATGAATTAAGATAATATGAAAAAGCAATGCTTAGTACCGACCCGCCCACATTCGTCGGAATTACGAAACTGTCTATAGAAATTGAATATATTATTAACCAATCGTTGTCGTCCACCTTTTGCTGCAGACAGAAGTTCGAAGAGTTTGTATGGCGTCGAGAGCCAAACAAATGCCTGTGGTTTTGAGTTTGCATTCTATGGAGTGTGCCGCTACACGCAGTGCAGAACTAAATTAATAGAAATACAGAACAATTTGGCATAAACATGAAAGTTTGGAATTACAAACTTGTCTATTGACATATACATATAAACGCTTGGAGAATTATTTATTTATTAACACGAGTATAGTACAAATGGCGGCCGCCTTAGGACGATTTCCGTTTCCAATGGCGGTGCCCATAGGGGGCTATTTCCGTTTCCGTTTGCTGGATTTTGGTGATTTCATTTCCCACCTCTATGAATACAGGTATTGTTTATGTATATATATATACACGCGTGTTAGTCATTAGCCTCCCCGTGGGTGGGTCGGTATTAATCTTTTATCCAGCATTGCATTTACATCAATATAACCAGCACATCTTATGCCAATGCACAAATCTAGTCACTCAGACTAGTGTTAGAGCCATAGCCAGAGTCAGTTTTATTTATGTTATTCATGTTTTTATTTATATTCTATGGTTAATGACATATCTAGAAATAGAAAATGAGTAGGGTTAATCAGATATCGTTAATATATTTCTTTGAAACAGGTTTTTGTTGACACATTTGACATTTTAATATTTAGAACAAGAATTACTTATGGCTAATCAATGGTGATGTAAACATTAGCCTGTAAAGTGACTGAAATTGTATGTTTCTTAGCTCAAAATGCTTAATTATGGAGAGTTGTGTCTTAAACATATTCATTATATTATTATATTGCATCCTTCCATCCATGTTTATGCCAAATTGTTATGTATTTCTATTTATTTTGAATAAATTGCCAGTTTTGCCCTACACGTATCGGCAAACTCAATGGGTGTACACCTTTGCTTTGCTCCCAACGCCGTTTTCAGCGCATGCGCAGTCGGAACTGTGATGTAGTCTATTATCAACCACTTTTTTGGGGGCCAATCAAAACAATGTCATTAGCAAAATGCACATTTCAGTGCAGTCTTTAAGCATTGCATGTACAGAGAAAGTCATGTATATCCACTTATTTACATACAGTGTCATCTTGTATTACAAATCATATGAATTATTTAGACAATGGAATAGACACTCTAACATGTTGAGATCTTATTTTCTTAATGACATTGGATGACATTTTAGTGTTTGCAAATTCATATCAATGAGTGATATTAGGAGTATTTCTCATAGGCATAACTGCACTGGCTTCTGTTGTTACTCTAACAACACTGTCTCCAGGACATGTTCCTAAGCAACCCATTAGAAAAAGTGTTGGGAAGCTGGATGGATATATCCAGTAGTATTATAGGGTCTTTGGTTTCGGTTTGTTTGTTTGTTTGTTGTTGTTTTACATCCTAGCAACATCCAAGGTCATATCAGGACGAGTACCGACTTATGACAGTGCACACTCATGATGACTTTATAGTGCTGCCCCACTGGGAGACCAGACAGCCAGCACCATGACCTGATATCCCACTCAGTCACATTATCCTGACACTGAGCCAACCAGTCTTTGCCATATCCTAATAATGCCGAGTGCCTGGCTAGGAAGCGACAAGTATCAATTTTTAAGTAATTGGTTTGACTCGACCTGGGTTCGAACCCACGATCTACCAACACGGGAGACGGACGCTCTAATTCATTCGGCCATCCCGTCTGGTTCCTTAAGGTGATATGGGGTACCGTAGGAACTAAAATTCCAGATGGCGCAGCTACTCAAGTTGAGCCATCGTGGGCGATAATAGAGTGAAAAGTGGTAGGTGGGTGTGTGTGGTGGAGGTGTAGGTGGTTTGTGGTGGAGGTGTAGGGGTGTTTTGCAGAGTGTCACCTCACAATCTTTAGCATCCCTGAAGCCCCAGTCAGACCTCACCGGATTGAGGAAACGGACATAAACCGGACACTGTCCGGTGAAATACGGCAATGTACGGTTTATATATGGTACCCATCCGGCGTGTTCGTTCTATCTCCGGCGGTGTCCGGTACAAGTTTTGAACATACACAAAACCTGTACCGGACACCGCAGGACTGATGTGTATGGTTGGTGTCCGGTTTAAGTCCGTTTAGTCCGTTTTGTCCCTTTCATGTCCGGTACCCATCCGTTAAGACTCCGGTTTGCTTCCTGCCAAGTCCATTGACGTTTTTTTTTTTTAATAAATTTTTTTTTTTTATTGTGGAAATTCGGTCAGTGTATGTTTTTGGCGCATCGGGAAACAATTCGGTACGTCCGTTTGACATTCGGTTTTCGTCCGGTTAGCGTCCGGTGGATATTTGTTAATGTACATTCCTTGTCCATTTAGCATCCGTTTCGTCCGGCGGCTGTTACAACAGTTTGACACATTTTGGTACATTCTGATACCGAACACCACCGGACTAGAACATTCTTTGTCCGTTTCCTCAATCCGTTTCCTCAATCCGGTGAGGTCTGACTGGGGCTTCAACCCCAACCACACACCTACACCCCCACCACACACACCTATACCCTAACTAACCCCTACACCCCACCACACACACCTATACCCCCACTACCCTCTACACCCCACCACACACCTAAACCCCCCACCCCACACCACACACCTACACCTCCACCACATCCCTATACCCACACCACATACCCCCACCACACACACACCACACCTACACCACCAGCACACACACCTACACCCTCACCACACATACCTACAACCTCAACCACACACCCCCATCATACACCTACACCCCAACCACACACATCGACCACACACACCACACCTACACCACCACACACAAACCTCCACCTCACCACACACCTACACCTCAACCACACACACCCACCACACACCTACACCACCAACACACACAGCTACACCCCACCACATCCCGAAACCCCCACCACAGACCTACACTCCCACCACACACACCACACACCTACACCACCACCACCACCACACCCCAAAACCCTCCCCAGACATTGGCTCCAGCGCATAACCATGTAAACAGATGTCGGTACTTCACTTCCGTGGCCCGAGTTGCGTCGCAGTGCCACCTCTCGATTAACGTGGATTTGTGTAACCCCATTACATTTTGACACACACCAAAAAAAATCTTATTTCCCCATTTTCAGGAAGCTAGAAAAGAAGCCACTTTTGAAAGTTAAGAATAACAGCAAGAAAAATACTCCATCTACCAAGGGCTACATCCACTTCCTGCGAGCCAGGTAAATATATATGGGCGTTCTCTGTGGTGGAGTGGTTAGAGTGTCTGACTTTTTTCTAGGTCAGACTCCTAATCTGAGGGTCGGCGGTTCGATTCTCTGTGCCTCCAGCTCTGCCAATTTGGATTTCCACTGCTGTGTATAACTTACAGCATCATCAAAGGCCGGTTGCTCTCATACCATGTCTATGTGGTGTGGGAGGTTAAAAATCCCTTGGGTCGGTAAAAGTGTAGGCTCGGGCTTTCTATCGACCAGCATTGGAATGAGGAAGACCAGTCGTCTATGACTGAAATTTCTCCTGCTTAAACAACTTATGGACCAAAAAAAAAAATATAATATCCCGACTGACTCACACTGCATGCTGTCCACTATAGCACAGTGGTGGTAGGGACTACACTGACCTATGTTGCCCTTCTTTGGCAACAGGGAACTGCCCATGTGCGACTGGCTAACGGCCACCACTGCCAACCATGAAACATTACCTGTGTTTTGGCTGGTCAGGGGGTGGGTCACTTGATATGGGGCCCCCCAAGGAAGTGGACAGATTCATTAAATGTTAAAAGCCTACGGGAATCTTCTTTGTTGTTCCTTTGTGTTGCTGAGAACGTACGATATGGCATGGTCTATCACACACACACACACATATATATATATATATATATATATATATATATATATGTAAATATATTATAAGTATATATATACATATATGTAGATATATACATATAGATATACATATATATAAATATATTTACAGTCAAACATTGTAATAAGTTAGCAAATTAACCATGTATGTCATAAATATATAGACTTTTTTCTTGAATATGTATTCGATCAAGGGAGAATAGACTACATCACGGTTCCAGCGGCGCGGTGCATTGTGGGATGGGTCAGAGCAAAACAGCCCCCCCCCCCAAAAGCACATGGCACATGCTAATACACTGGGTGCAGCTATAAAATGTGCAAGTTTCAGCTCATCTCAGCTCTTGTTTGAAACATAGAATACCAACTAAAAAAATATATATAATAAATTCAGATATTAATCTTTTATCCAGCATTGCATTTACATCAATATAATCAGGACATCTTATGCCATGTGCATTTAGATTTAGAAAGATCTGGGCACTCAGACTAGTGTTAGAGCCATAGCCAGAGTACTCAATGCATTGTCAATGGCAGTGAGCAATCTCCATACAGAAAAAGTAAAATATTGATAAAACCACACGACCTAGAGACAAACCGCTTGGAAAACATACAGAAAACATGTTTAACAAAAAGATTATATTAAAGTGATAAGGTTAGGGTTTTGGATTTCTATTAATTTTGAATAAAACTGACGCTTTTCACTGCGCTTCTAGGCAAACTCAATGGCCGTACGCCGTTGCTTTGCTCCCAACGCCGTTTTCAGCGCATGCGCAGTCGGAACCGTGATCTAGTTTATTCACCCTTGTATCAATTCTGTATGCAATTTAATTTTTTGGGGCACAATAGTCGATTAAGCAGGGGAAATCTCAATCGCGGACAATTGGTCTTCCTTATTCCACTGCTCCTTGCTCTGTCCTAGTAATGCCGAGTGCCAGGCTAGGTTGCGGCAAGTATCAATTTTTAAGTCATTGATTTGACTCAGTCATGGTTCGAACCCACGAGTTCATATCCCACGACTTACCAGAACAGGAGGCGGACGCTCAACTCATTCGGTCATCGCGTCTGGTTCATTGCCCAATAATCTGAATGTGTTATTGTCCACTACACATATTGATCTGAGAGATTATTTTGTTTACCACAGACTGGACCTGGCGTTCACAGCCCGTAGCTACATCCAGGGAGGTTGTTCACTGCGTTTCATGGTCGCCATAGACTTCACAGTGAGTCTTACCCACCACCTTAAGGCTGCATAGTCCGATGAAGCATCAAATTTGCAAAAACTAAAACAATTATCTAGATCTGATTCTACACATCTAGCTTAGATACTGATGCACTTATGGGGAGCGGGACGTAGCTCCAGGCATGAGCATTTCCCACCAATTGGCTGATTTCCGCCAATTAAATGCTTCCTGGGCTGTTCACGAGATACGTGTAAATCCGAGGGAAAAAAATTGGGGGCGGGGGGGAGATTACAAGAAAAACACTATTGTATTCTTAGAGTACTGGTCTATATGCCTACTCTTACCTTATGTCACAGATGAAGAGTGAAATTTCTCCCTCCTATGTGGCTACCAAATTGCACCAATTGTGTCCTACTTGTAAAAGATTTTTCCATGGGAGGGGGTGGGGGTGCCCCCCACCCTCCCTACACCCTCCACCCCCCTTTACTTCTCTGCTCATGTCTGTAGCTCAGGCGCTAGCGTGTCCACCCGTGAAGGTGTCGGTCATCCTATCAATCTTACTCTTACCCATTTGCAGTTTGGGCTATTTCCCGTTCCAACCAGTGGTCCACAACTGGTTCCTCAAAGGCTGGGGTATGTGCTGTGCTGTCTGTGCGAAAGGGCTTTTAAAAGACCCCTTGCTGTTTATTGGAAAGAGTAGCCTATGTGGCGGCAGTGGGTTTCCTCCAAAGAAATATGTCAGAATGACCGTATGTTTGACGTCCAATAGCTGATGATGCGAAAATCAATGTGCTCTAGAGGCGTCGTTAAATAAACAAGCTTTACTTACTTATGATGCACTTATTAAGCATTTGGTGCTACATAAAAGGGAATACTGAGCCAATTTAATAGAACCTGTTACTGCCAAAGCCTATGGTTACATAATGGTGTCAGAGTTTTGGCGTGTTTGCCAAAACTAATTTTATATGTTTGCGCTTCAAATATCTCAAATGTTAGCCATTTAAAATAAAAGTTACTTTAATCTAATGTATAACAATCAATTTAAAATATGTATCTCAGAAAATTGACATGAACTCAAAACAATCGGCCTACGCAACTTTAATGCACCAGTCACACTCGGCTTTGGACCATTTTGTGACCCTTTGCAACTAAAGAAAAAAACCACAGTCACGGCGACCTTGCAAACAAAAGCCAAAACATGTGGGGGTGGGAAAGGGTTGTTGACCGCAAGAAGACATATTGGCCTACGCAACTTTAATGCACCAGTCACACTCGGCTTTGGACCATTTTGTGACCCTTTGCAACTAAAGAAAAAACCACAGTCACGGCGACCTTGCAAACAAAGGCCAAAACATGTGAGGATGGGAAAGGGTTGTTGACCGCAAGAAGACATATTGGCGATCAGTTGGCGATTGGTAGACAAAAGGTTGATAATTGGTAGGCGATCAGTCAGCGAGTAATCGAGGACTGGTTGGGGTTTGATTTGTGACTGGTTTGCGACCAATCAGCATTCGAATGCAGATCAGTCGCTAATCAGTCCCCCACCACTAGGTATTCTTCTCAGTGCCATCAGAGGGCAGGGCAGTTGTGCAGATCTATGAAACATTTTTCACATAACATACTTGAAAGTAAGCTGTTACACACAATAATAGTTCTTCTCACTGCCCTAAGAGCAGTGGGGGTGTTGGTGATGGAAATCCTCTATCGGACCTTTCCACAGAGCATGCAGGTAGCTGCTGCCACTTATAACATCATTTTTAGTTCTTCCATCTGACGTTAGATGGCTGGTTAATTTTTCTGCTTCGGAAACATCAAAAAGACGTTAGCTCTATATAGCTGGAGGGGGGAATACAAGTGCATTTCACTTCTATAATTAGAGTGAACTAATATTTAAATGTTTATCCGCAGTCATCAAATGGCGACCCAAGCTTATCGTCATCGTTGCACCACCTGGGAACCACGGTAAGTTATATACAGTAAAACCTCTTTAACCGACCACCTCCACAGATCGACCACTCCCCTATATCGATCGTTTTATTTCGGTCCCAACAAATACCATTGTAACCATATTCTAACTCCCTAAACCGACTACCTCCTTAAATGGACCACCTAAAGTCGGTCCCAAGGTCGGAAGATTTAGACAGGTTTTACTGTACATATATATGTGATGAATAACATATATATGTAGGCCTACTGACTATTCTATATTATGCCTCCTCGACCTCACGCATGTGAGCAGAGGCGCCACCACTGGCCTTCTTCGTCCCTAACGGATGCACCACAATCAGTCGCACCAAAGGATTTGTTTCCCTTTTTTCATAGGAGGTGCTGTAGTGGTGTAGTGGTGTGTCCCCATTCTGGCGCTTAATGCCCTTCATGGTTGCCTGCACTATGAAATCATCATACCTTATTCCAGGTGAACCAATCTGCTTAAGAAAAAGATTTTACTCTGACAAGTAATTCAGCACTGAACGATATGACAGGGACCTGGCAAGCCATGAAGCATAGAGCACCACCCTCTCCGAGGAACAAGCAAAAGGCGCCCGATTGTCCACAAACAAGAAGTCTAGATATCTTCGAATCTGGACCGATCTAGTAGTGATTGAGTTAGGGGTGTAGAAGTGCTTCTCATATCCCCTCTGCTCCTCCCTCAGTTCCTCCAACCCTGGAATGACAGAACAGGGGGCATCAAAAAGGTGCGTACAGCACATCACCCGGCCACCTCCCTAATCCTACCAGCACTCACCTTGGTGTCAAGCCTGCTTAATGCATCGCACACCACTTTAACTGCAGTGTTAATATAGGTTGATATAAAAGAAAGATTATGCTCTACCACAATCCAAAAGAGTTTGCGAAGCATCCCCATGATCCCCTGAGACCTGGACCTACCAGAATTAAGGGCGGCCTGTATGACAGCACTATCAGTTATAAAAATAATATGGCAATTCTCCCAACCAGCTGCCCTATGAATCGCTCCCTCCATGACCGCCCTCATCTCCTTTATATTGATGTGCTGGTCCCCCACCACCCATCCTATCAGCAACAACTAGATCATCTGATTTGTCAAAAGAGGTGACAAGCCAATCCACCCCATGCGGGGCACCCAAGCCCCAATTAGATGCATCGCTGTAGACCCCCTGTGTCACAGCGAACTTTCCAAGCATTAAATCGTACTGCAAAAACAGCCGACCAGACGGGATGGCCGAATGACTTAGAGCGTCCGTCTCCCGTGTTGGTAGATCGTGGGGTAGTGGGTTCGAACCCTGGTCGAGTCAACCAATGACTTAAAAATGTATGCTTGTCGCTTCCTAGCCTGGCGCTCGGCATTATTTGGATGGGGCAAGGACTGGTTGGCTCAGTGTCAGGATAATGTGACTGAGTGGGATATCAGGTCATGGTGCTGGCGGCCTGGTCTTCCAGTGGGGCAGCATTATAAAGTTGTCATGAGTGCGCACTGTCACAAGTCGGTACCCGTCCTGATATGACCTTAGATGTTGCTAGGATGTAAAACAACAACAAACAAACAAGCAAAAACAGCCCACCAGGCTATATCTTCCCTAAAAGCTGAGTTCAATCTCACCTTGTAGAAAGGTTTTTTCACTGTCCCTATCAGATCGTACACCCGCCTACTAAATGTGCGGCCTTCCCTAATCATTTTCACATAATGCGTGAGTAGTCCAGTGCTCAGGAAAAATATGGACGTCCCTATAGGCGTCCTTAATGTCTATACTCACCATAAAATCCTCCCACTCTAGACTCTCTACTACGTCGTCCAGGCCTTTGTAGTTAGATTTAGGGGCCACCCCCGAGGTGTAGTTGTTTACGCTTGCGCCCTCCAGCTTACTACAGTCTACTACACTTCGACCACCCCCGGCGTCCTTCGGGACCACAAATATCCTATGAACGCATTTTGGTGGGGGGGGGGGGGGTTCTCTATCCTAGTCAAAATGCCACTATCCAACTCGGCTATGAGCCTCTCCTCAACAATACGTCTCTCCCAGGTTGACAGTTTCCGCTTGCCGGATACATTGTAGCTAACATCACAGTTATTGTCAATCATGTGAAAACCGAACACAATGCCCTGCAAAATGAACAATGCATCAATGTCAACATCCCCTCTACAAAATGATTCAGAAAAGAAATGGCATGGTTTAATCTGACATCAACATAGAAAACCTTAAAGGTACTAACTTTTCAAAATGCTAAAATTAAGTACTGAAAAGTCCTACTGGTATACAAAAAGTATTATAAGTAATTAAAAAATGGTTACCCACTGGCAGGACAACGAGTATGTGGGGGCCATCCGGACGCTTGGGGGGATGCTGAGTCACTACGACCTGGAGCAGGAGTTTGCCACCTTTGGTTTCGGCGCCAAGATGAGCCCCGACACGAAAACCAAGCACTGCTTCCCCCTAAACGGACGGAGGAGCAATCCCTACTGCAAAGGCATCTCGGTAAGTACCCGGGGTTCGGACTGGTCATAGAAAACCTTTAAGGTACTAACTTTTCAAAATGCTAAAATTAAGTACTGAGAAGTCCTACAGTTATACAAAAAGTAGTATAAGTCATTGAAAAATGGTTATTTTTCCATTAAAACTAATGATAACAACATTAAAAAGTGCTCCAAGACATTTTCTAACGAATGGTCATGGTAATTACCTGGTGCTACTTGTCAATGTGTATTTGTTGAAGATCGCCTATTACACAAAACATAACAAATTTGGTTCATAAGTACAGGCTTGTGATTTCTCCGGTTTTAACCGAAATTCGGGGGGTTTTCTGGCCGCCGAAACCGGAATTCCGTCTTTTTTTTCAATTCTGGTTTTCTTCTGGCCGTCGAAACACCTCTGAAATATACTATTTGCATCCCTCTCGCGACTCAGTGGGATACTGTGTCACCCCACGATAACGTACACAAAATTCCAGGGGTTTTTTCCTGCACCCAATCACATCCCTGTAAGTAGCACCAAGCATGCTGACGTCAGGAATCTAATTTTGTTTAGCCTGTAAGTTGTCACTACGCAAGTTGCACTTTAAGGTATTTTTTTTGTTAGGTGAAGTTTATTGTTTGTATGAAGTAACTCTAGATAGGCTCAAAGACCCTATAATACTAAGACGGCTCACTCAGCCTGTACTGTGTAATCAAAATGATAAAACCCACCACTTGGTGCACTGGCTGTTCTCTTTGTTAAACAGGTGCTATATTATATGTATAAATGTATATAAGAATGTGAAAGATGTGTGATGATGGTGATGCTGATGATGATGTGTATTTGTTCATAGCAAATTCATGTATAATATAATTGTATGTGTTTACATGTGAAACACCAACCAGCAGCTGGGCTGATCAAACCCACCACAAGGTGGCACTGCGAAATTTACATTACCATTGGAGAGATAGGGAGTGAGCCGTCTTAGTATTATAGGGTCTTTGATAGGCTTATTAATTTTTGTTTTGCAACCTGTCCTTGTTGAAAATTTCTTCTTTGAAAGGTGACATTTGGTGTCATTTTGTAATTTCTCTAGGTTACTGTAGACACAATCATTTTGGGCCAACCTTGGCTATCCTCCAAAGATTACATTAGAATTTGTCCCCACCGGGGGCCATATGCACGAATCGGAGTTAGGGCCTTAACCGCGGTTTGGGTATCTCCACACGGCTAAATGTGGAAAATTGGTATGTGCCAGCGCTAACCGCGGACCGTAGCCTAGGCTAAGCTACCCCAGTTTCAAATCAGGTTTAACTGCTAGCCAGGGCGGTTAGTGTGCATTTGTGGGTCTCAATCTATTCAATGCGATCATATTTGACAGATTTACATATGGAATAAGTGAAATTTGGTCAAATTAACCCTAATGCAAACCGATATTAACACTGCTGCTGCAAAGGTGGCGATATTAATATTTTCGAATCGACGAATGTAAAGTAAACAAATCGCCGATGCCGCTTCGACGTCGATATCCATACCATACTGTCCAACGTCAACTAAAAATGGCCGCCGCCGCCGCCGAATCGGCGGCAATATATTATACCCAAATCTATTCAATGCTGTCATATTTAACAGAATTACATACGCAATAAGTGAAATCTTATCAAATTAACCCTAAATGCAAACCGATATTAACGTTGCCGCCGAATTAGCGGCGTTATTCATATCGTCGACTGGAAGGAATTCCCAAATCTATAAATAAACTCACGGTCAGCTATCCGCAGCGGCTAAAACATTGGCGCATACCAGTTTATATTTTTCGCGGAACCCCTGTTACCCAGAGCTAGCTGACCGGAGTTGGCGCCTAGCTCCGGTTACGACTAGCACAACTTGGTGCATACGGGCCCTGATGGGCAATAGGACTAGTGGAGCATACCCGGAACCTGGAGTTATTCCATCCTGAAAATGATGTGAAATTGCTTCATTTTGGTCCTTAAAAAACAGTTGTTATGGTCCTAAGAAGTACTTTAAAAATAATTTTAAAAGAAGCCATAAAAAGAGTGAGTACCCAGGGTGCATTGTCTGTGGTGTTGTTTGTTGTTGGTTTTGTTATTGTTAGTTTTGTTATTTTGTTGTTTTTGTAGTTTTTTTCATGGGAGGGTTTGGAGCGAGGTGGTTTTGGACCGTTGTTTTTTGCTGTTGAAGCCGAAAAATATATTGAAAATTCTGCTTGTTGCCTGTTGATGTTTTCAGGGTTACATGGGGTGTTGGCTTTGTTCAGTGGAGAGAAAACTCTGATGTTGCGTGTTGATGTTGATGTTGGAGGCGTGTTGGAGGCATACTGTTTGGCTGTTAGCAAGCTCCCTCCTATCGCGTGTTGATGTTGATGTCGGTGTTGAAGGGCATGTTGGAGGCATACTGTTTGGCTGTAGGCAGACTCCCTCCTATCGCGTGTTGATGTTGATGTTGGTGTTGCAGGGCATGTTGGAGGCGTACTGTTTGGCTGTAGGCAGGCTCCCTCCTATTGCGTGTTGATGTTGGTGTTGATGTTGGTGTTGCTGGGCATGTTTGAGGCATACTGTTTGGCTGTAGGCAGGCTCCCTCCTATTGCATGTTGATGTTGGTGTTGCAGGGCGTGTTAGAGACATACTGTTTGGCTATAAACAGGCTCCCTCCTATTGTGTGTTGATGTTGGTGTTGATGTTGGTGTTGCTGGGCATGTTGGAGGCGTACTGTTTGGCTGTAGGCAGGCTCCCTCCTATTACATGTTTATGTTGATGTTGGTGTTGCAGACGTGTTGGAGACATACTGTTTGGCTGTAAACAGGCTCCCTCCTATTACATGTTGATGTTGGTGTTGCAGGGCGTTTTGGAGACATACTGTTTGGCTGTAGGCAGGCTCCCTCCTATTACATGTTGATGTTGGTGTTGCAGGGCGTTTTGGAGACATACTGTTTGGCTGTAGGCAAGCTCTGTCCTATTACATGTTGATGTTGGTGTTGCAGGGCGTGTTGGAGGTGTACTGTTTGGCTGTAGGCAGGCTCCCTCCTATCGCGTGTTGATGTTGATGTTGCAGGGCTTGTTGGAGGCACACTGTTTGGTTGTAGGCAGGCTCCCTCCTATCGTGTGTTGATGTCACTGTTGCAGGGTGTGTTGGAGGCGTACAGTTCGGCTGTGGGCAGGCTGACCCTAGGTGGTCCCAGCCTGCTCGCCCCTGTCCTGAGGAAGGCGACCCGCCTGGCCAAGCGTCACTCCGCCTGCCCCAGTCTTCAGCAATACTCGGTCCTCATGGTTGTCACGGTGAGACCTATATGTAGCCCCTTTAACAAGTGTCGTTGAGTGTTGTTTTTTACATAAGTAAAAATCATTCAAATCTCTAAATTCAAATAATTCTCATCACGGTGAGAACTATATGTAGCCCCTTTAACAAGTCTTGATGGGTGTTTTTGTGGGTTTTTAAAAAATAAGCAAACAGTATTACACTCCAAAAATTCTGTCCAATGTCGGATGTCCGAAATCGGTCCGATGCGATTTTAACCATCGGAAAAATATCGGATCAATGTCGGACCGGACACCAAAGCAAATATGACGTCAGTACGACATCGGATTTCCGGGGCCAGGAAGATGTTAGACATGCATCCATGTCAGATTTTGGTGGCAAAACTTATATATTTCATATGGATTTTTGTTTGTTTTGTTTAAGTTGCATAGTCCGATGGTTTTGAGTGTCTGTCATTTTTCTGTGGTAAATATATTAACTTGACTGTTGTAATCTACCTTACTTGCTTTTATTTTAAGTGGCTAACTTTTGAGATATTTGAAGTGAACACATGCAAAATTAATTTTGGCAAACACGCCAAAACCTTACTTGCTTTTATTTTAAGTGGCTAACTTTTGAGATATTTGAAGTGAACACATGCAAAATTAATTTTGGCAAACACGCCAAAACTCTGACACCATATGCATATTCAGTAACAGGTTCTATTGAATTGACTCAGTATTCCCTTCTATGTGGCAACAAATGCTTGATAAATGCATCAGGATCTAAGTTAGATACGTAGAATCAAATCTAGATAATTCTTCTGATTTTAACAATTGGACACTTTCATCGGACTATGCAGCTTTAATATTTTCAAGGGGCGGGTGACCATCACCCACTCCTTCTAAATGTTGCGCTTCGGCTTGACCTTCAGGATGGCGTGGTGAATGACCTTGACGACACTGTGGAGGCGCTGATTGCGTCGTGCGCAGCGCCCCTGTCGGTGGTGATTGTCGGGATTGGCCCCGCCGACTTCTCTACCATGGTGAGTAGATAATGTAGCAGTCTGAACCGACCATAAAAGATTCACCCCGTACTTGCAGTAAGGGTGAAAATCAACCCATTAGAAAAAGTGGCGAATGGCTGGGTAAATGAAATGAGCAGATAAATTCTTAATTTAAGAAGCAAAATATATTCTTTATGCACATCTTTATATTTACCCGCTAATTTGGGGTTGAAAAATATAATAAAACATGTAGTTTAATGGACTTTAAAGGTGAAATCGACAGCATTGTATGGTCGCCATCTTGTCTTTTTGCATTCTCTCCCATTCCACCAACTCTGTGCCGATATAAGTAGCAATTTGATACTGGAACCAGGGATTCCACTTTGTGTTCCATGCTAAAGCTATTTTTGCCTGTATTTAGACTACATTGTCATTCCCCCCTACTGCAAGTATGGGGTGAATCTTTTATCTACTACAACCACTCAGGCAAGGAGTCGCACACCCAGGTATGTTTCGGTAGGAGCATATTGCACCAGCATAGATGATAATTTTCCAGATTTATCCGGAATTCCGAATTTTTCATCTGCCCGATATTTTCGGATATGGTCCCAAATTGGCAACCATTTTTGGTTTTGAACGAACCACCAATTCAATCGTCGAACCACTTTAGAAGTCCCAAAACTTCATAAAATATTTTGCTGATTGTTTTTTGTCAGGCCATTCATTCTCATTTATGACCAGGGAGCCTAGATAGGCTGACGATTAGGACCATGACCCCTAGTTTAAATTGTTGAAAGATGCATTAATTTAATTCAGGGGGGAAACTAATAAATTTTTCTATTATTATCGCATATTGTCATGTGCATGTTGTATATTTTATTTTCCCCTTTTGATCTTTTTCCACTCCCTAAAATGCCACTTCTACCTGCTTATGATATTGGCGTTCTCTGTGGCGGAGTGGTTAGAGTGTCTGACTTTTTTCTAGGTCAGACTCCTAATCTGAGGGTCGGCAGTTCGATTCCCCGTGCCCCCAGCTCTGCCAATTTGGATTTCCACCCCTGTGTATAACTTACAGCATCATCAAAGGCCGGTTGCTCTCATACCATGTCTATGTGGTGTGGGAGGTTAAAAATCCCTTGGGTCGGTAAAAGTGTAGGCTCGGGCTTTCTATCGACCAGCAGTGGAATGAGGAAGACCAGTCATCTATGACTGAAATTTCCACTGCTTAAACAACTAATGGACCAAAAAAACTAAAAAAATTAAAAAATATTATTTCTCTGTAAATCAGTCCATCCATGCTTATTTATACACTGATGTCATACTGCTGCTCTCTTATCACTCACTGTCAGATACTTGCATATAAATGGTTGTAATTTCATTACCCGGAGAAGTGATTCACCTGTAATAAACCACAAACTAATGACTAAAGTTGTTCAGCATTGAAAACAAGCGTTATCATGAACTTATAAGCTGATAAGAAGAAGCTGACAAAATGGCAAAGATGGGTGCAGAGGCAGAACAGCACGAAAACAGTGTTGACTTTAAGGAGATGAAGACCATCATTAAGTCTCTGCATAGATCACCAGAATCACTAGACAGCTACCATCAACTGTCAAGACAACATCAAGTGATCATCTTCCGCCTTAGGACTGGGCATAACAGGCTTAACAATCACCTGCACAGATACTCGTGTGTAGTACCATCTGCCCTCTGCCCCTGTGGAGAGGAAGATCAGACTGCTGAGCATATCCTACAGAGCTGCTTGAACCATCACTCACTGAGGGAAGAGATATGGCCAGCTCCCACTGACTTGCAGGAGAAGCTGTACGGGGTTGCAGATGTGCTACAGAGGACTGTCAATTTTATTATGAGAACTGGGCTCCAAGTGTAATTGAAGGCGAACGAAAAGAAGAAGAAGATGAACTTATATGTTATGTACAGGGTAAATATACCAATAACAAAGATGTAATTGGTCATGGCTGGAAGATGAGTATTTTAATGCTGTTGAAAGAATATATATTCAGACTTAAAGTTGCATAGTCCGATGGTTTTGAGTTTCTGTAATTTTTCTGAGAGAAAGATATTAAATTGATTGCTATAGTCTACCTTTCTTTAGTTTCCAGTAACTTTTATTTTCAATGGCTATCCTTTGAGATATTTGAAATGCAAACGTGTAACATTAATTTTGGCAAGCACGCCAAAACTCTGAAACCATAGGCTTCTGTAGTAACAGATTTGTATTAAATTCACTCAGTATTCCCTTCTATGTGGCGACAAATGCTTAATAATTGCAGCAGTATCTAAGTTAGATATGTAGAATCAAATCAAGATAATTATTTTGGTTTAAAAAAATTGATGCTTCATCGAACTATGCAGCTTTAAATAAAACTATATTATTAGGATAGGGCAAGGCGCAGTGGAATGAGGAAGACCAATTGTTTGCGATTGAAATTTCACCTGCTTAATCAACTAATGTACCCACCAAAAAAAGAAATTAGCAACAACAACAAAACCGAGTGAATTGCATCTCTGACAATATGGTGGCATTCTGTTTTAAGGAGGAACTGTTACGGCATAACCCTGACCAGCCGCTGACTTCCACAAGGTCAAAGCAGAGCGCAACAAGGTTAAATGTCCACTTTGCCGCCATTAAGAGGGACCGCTATATCGACATGGCGGCCAACAACAAAGCTGTGGTAAGTAACCTACAGAATAAACCCATTTCCACAGAGCATGTGCAGTGAGTTGTTGGCCGTGACGTTAGTTCTTGCCACTGCCATCAGAGGGCAGGTTGGTGGTGGAAATCCTCTATAAGACCGGTTTCACAGAGCATACTGCACAGTGAGCTGTAATCCACAACATTAGTTCTGGCCATTGCTGTCAGAAGGGGAGGCTTTTTGGGGGGGGGGGTTTTCACAAGAGTATATTCATCAGAACAAGTATAGCATCAGCGCCGGAGCACTGGTCTTCCAGCCGTTTTACATGCACTCTGGAATTTTACACATGGTTTGGGAGAGTATCCTGTGCTGTTTGTGTGCAGCACAGGACACTTTGTACAATGGGTGTGCATGACTCATGCTGCATTATGTGCAGCATCAGTCACTATTCTTGTCAGTCTTAGGCGACTACTTGACTATGTACTTGATATTGTAATCATTTCTCATTGCTCATGTGCTTTTTTGGTTTATTATATCTATGTGTTGGGTTTGTAGTTTGCGGTTGTTTGGTGTTCTTGTTTTCTTTTTGGTTAGATTTGTGTTGGTAGTGAGTGTGTTCTGTTTCTGTACATATGGGTGGTTAACAAGGTTCTGTATTTGGTTTGTATTGGCAGGTGTCTACCTTCATTTTGTTTTGCTTTGTTTTATTATGGGGGGGTGAGGTCCCTTGTGGTGGCGGGGGGAGGTGCAGGGGGCCAGAGCGGAAGGGGGGAGGGGCTATGTGTGCTGTGTAGAAGTCTTCACAGTGCTAGGTTTTGGGCCTGAATGACCAGGTTAGCTCTATATGCATTTTTAAAGGAGAGGATTGTCTGCGTTTCTCTGACTTTTGGTGGGAGGTTGTTCCACATGATGCTTCCCCTGTATATTGGTACTTTAGCTTGTTTGTTTGTAGTTGGATTTTGTAATGTGAATAGTGTGACAGTTCCTCTTCTTGTTATTCTGTTTGTATGATCAACATATAGGTTGTCTCTTGCCCGTTTGTGCATCAATGTCATTAGGTGCAGGTCTCTTCATTTTGAGAGTGTATCTATCTTGGCTTGGCTATGCATTTCTAAAACACTGACAGTCTTGCCTTGGTAGACTGTTCTAAGTGCCCTGTTTTGTATCCTTTGGAGCTTAGTTTCTTGTTGCTGTGTTAGTAGGCCATATATTATATCATTGTAGTCTATAATGGGTAGCATTGTTGTTTTATACAGGAGCAGTGCTGTGTTTTCACTTATATATCTCCTCATCTTCCTGAATGTATCTTCAGTGCCATTGACTGGTTTAGCCTGTTCAATTGTACATTTCCAATTAGATTTGCATCGAGAGTTGTGCCCAGGTATTCGTATGAGTTTACTTAACAGAGTAGGGTTCCTCTCATCTGCAGTTGAACTTCTTACTTTTGTTCCAGAGATAACATATTCAATTTTGTCACTATTGACCGTCAATTTGTTTTCCTGGCACCACATACCCACCCTGTCTAAGATTCTGTTTGCCTCCTCTGCGGCTTTAGTAGGATCTATGTCATGAATTGTGAGTGCCGCGTCATCGGCAAATAGTGTAAATTTTGCTTTTTTTAGAGACTAGAGGGAGATCATTTATGAAGATTAGGAATAGTAATGGTGCAAGGGTGGAGCCCTGTTGTACTCCAGTTTTTACTGTGCGAGTGGAGGACTCAATATTGTTTAACTTTGTACATTGCTTTCTGTCGGGTTGGTGGTGGGAATTTTCTAGTATACTAGTATTGGCCTATGCTGAGGGTGCTTCGTGCTCCAATATGGTAGGCCTATTGATCTACACTGACAGTGCTGCAGCGTTTAAACATGTTATGGCATGTATTGAAAGTAAAAATTGCAGAAATCCGCGAAATCGCGGATATCTTTCATCCATGTATTATTTGAAAGGCCCTTAATAAAGTACACATCACATATATATGCAGACCAGACTAATGACCGGACGCAGTGCCCGAATCGGTAGAGCGTGTGCCTCGCGTGTGGAGTTTGGTTCCCAGTCGAGTCAAATAACTGACTTATAAAATTGATACTTGCTACTTCCTAGCCAGGTGCTCTGCATTAATAGGATAGGGCAAGGGCTGGTTGGCTCAGTGTCAGGATAATGTGACTGAGTGAGATATCAGGTCATGGTGCTGGTTGCCTGATTTCCCAGTGGGGCAGCACTATGAAGTTGCCATGAGTGTGCACTGTCATAAGTCGGTACCCGTCCTGATATGACCTTAGATGTGGCCAGGACGTAAAACTCCCAACCAACCATCTGGTCCCATGCTCTGTGGAAAAGGTATATTGATTGCTTTCTTTCGTCCGCCCTGATATGACCTTAGATGTTGCTAGGACTTAAAGCTCCAACAACCAACCACGCTAATGCTCCTGTTCTCCGCTAGGCGCGCGAGGCGCTCGCCAGCGTCTCCCGCCAGATGGTGGCTTACCTTGGGGAACTGGACATCCGGCCCAACAAGCCCAGAATGCACCGCAGCGACCCGACCCTCGGCTCGTGGGTGATGGACGATGACGTCACGGACTCGACGCGTCACGTGATGACAGGGACGCTGAGCCATGGACTTAGGACAGCGCCTTCGTGTGCGACTATAGGTTTGTGTGAACATTGTTTAAAGTCACCCAGTATAGTCGCCCACTGAGACAACAAACAAACTCTGAATGTAATATATGAATGATGTCGCGGGTGTGATTCCCTCATCGCATGACCTAATATGGTTCCCCGTATGACCAAATATAGTTCCCCACAGACTGGGAACTGCTATTGTGGCACCTTTTCAACAATTATTTAACTCTTTAGTTCCCTTGTCCGATGAAAGTTGTATCTGCCTAGCGTTTTGATTTTAAATACCAAATAATAATTATGCACTTCCATTAAAACTGTATCTTCTTTCTGTTTTGATGTTAAATACAAAATTTTAATAAATGTATACCGGTAATGAATTTTAAATAATTTGGTATGCGTCATGGTGCCTTCTATTCCGTGCTCCAACCCGCTAACTTTAGAACCTGTATGCGGCCCTGGACGCGACCCATTCTCTGTACTTGCTATAAACCATCATGCATAATGAAAACATGAATAAAATGAGTGGGATATCAGATAATGGTACTGGTGGCCTGGTCTCCCAGTGGGGCAGCACTATAAAGTCGCCATGAGTGCACACTGTCACAAGTCGGTACCCATCCTGATATGACCTTAGATGTTGCCAGGATTTAAAGCTCCAACGACCAACCAACTATATGGTTCCATGCTCTGTGGAAAAGGTATATTAATTGCTTTGTTCTCACAGGACCCACTTGCCCGACTTGTGGATCCCTCATGGAAGTCGAGACCGAGTCGATCCTGCACTTCACCACGCCAACCAGGTGACCAGATGGCCAGGTGACCAGATGGCCAGGTGACCAGATGGCCAGGTGACCAGGTGACCAGATGGCACTAGCCCTACCCGAAGCAGCTACTCACAGCTCCCAAGCAAGGATCCAGGTGTCCAAGCCACTGACATTTTGTATAATTTTTTTGATTGAGGCTGTATTTATACTGTCCATAGCATATAAGCCTGGGTATTCAGGCTTGTTTTCAATGCTGGTCAGCTGTAGTGTTGGTGTTATCTTGTCACACAGTAGGTGCTGATAAGGTATTTTATTGCCTGCATTTCAGTAGCAGATAGATAGTTGGTTGGTCTGGTTAGTAGTCTATGTTAATTTTTTTGGATTTTCAAGGCATATATGTGTTTTATTTTTTCTACTCTAACTACTAGACTAGCCTACTCCTATTTACATATCATAGGCTTGTACGTAGCTGTGTGGTGTGCTATCTGGCTACTTTTGGCATGGTTATCTTCCATTGGGCGTCCCACTGGTGGGCCATGACATATCACCTGCCCCTTTGCAGTGCAGCTTAGTGGAACGCCATGCCTTTCCAAAGGTATGCTCTTATACATGTAGTACTACCAGGGTTGCCAACATTAGAAAATGAAAAGCCTAAAGATCTTAAAGTCGCCCAGTATATCTCACCCGGAAACAAACGAATCAGGTATCAAAAGCTCTCCAAACATACCTTTGCTTAGTTTTTTTCAGATCATGCAACTGAACATGTGTGTGTGTGGGGGGGGGGGGGGGGAGTGTTGAGGTATGTGATGTATGAATGACATCATGGGTGGGATTCCCTCATCACATGACCTAGCTGGAGGGGTTCCCCCCACACACAGGGGAATCCATGGCAACCACTAAGATGGCAGCCACAGAAAGCTCTCAATTCAATTTGTAAAGTCTATTAATATACATGACTTAATCAATTATTCACACAAAATATAGCTGGTTATGATAAATAAACATTTGAACTTTATATTTATCATTTTTGATTGCAATTGTTTCTCTATATGGTTGTCTAAAAGCCTTGTCAGTGCTGCTGGACTAAATACAACACAACAGAAGCAACCAATGTCAGCACTCTCCCCCCACATATGTAGTTGCATAAACTAAAAACCGACAAAGGTATGCTTGGAGAGCATTTGTCGGAGTACAGTTCATGTCTCAGTGGCCAATACCGGGTCCGTTTAAGGGATATTAAATTATTGGGTGGTGGGAGTAGGTCCTCCTCAAGAAAAAAAGGTTTAAATCTTAGATGCTCTGTGGTGTATTTTGGACACAATAATCTGTAAGGCTTAAATAATATTACTATATTAATGGTATCGACGGGTTGCCAACATTTGAAAATGAACAACCGGAAGATCGGCTTACGGTGATGATGGGGATATAAAATATTGTACACCTTACAGCGAAACCGTAAGGGTTGGCCATCCTGTATGACCAGCAGCTCACAAGGATAATTGATTTTACTTGAAGAGTCCGATGAAAACATCAACAACAAAATTCAACCGAAACATTCATCTAGATTTAATCAAAGACCCTATAATACTAAGATGACTCACTCAGCGTGTACTGTGTAATCAAAATGATCAAACCTACCACTTTGTGTGCTGACTGTTCTCTTGGTTAAACAGTTGCTATATTATATGTATAGATGTATATATGAATGTGAAAGATGTGTGATGATGGCAATGATGATGATGATGCTGATGATGATGTGTATTTGGTCATAGCAATTTCCTATTGATGTGTATTCATACTTACCTATCTCATGTATAATTGTATGTGTTTACATGTGAAACACCAACCAGCAGCCGGGCTGATCAAACCCACCACAAGGTGGCACTGCGAAATTTACATTACTCTGGAAGAGATAGGGAGTGAGCCGTCTTAGTATTTATAGGGTCTTTGATTTAATCCTATGTATATCCAACTCAGACACTGGTGCACTCATTATTAAACATTTGTTGCTGCATAAAAAAAGAATACTAGGTCAATTTAATCAGGCATGTGATTGGGTGCAGGACAAAAACCCTGAAAATTTGTTTAGGTTATCATGGGGACACACGGCATCTGAGTGAGTGATGAGAGTTTTGCAAATAGTGTATTTCATAAGTGTTTCGGCGGCCAGAAAAAAAAAACGGAATTTAAACAAAAACGGGATTCCGGTTTCGGCGGCCAGAAAAAAAACGGAGTTCCGGTTAAAACCAGAGGCCTGATTTAATATAATCTGTTACTGCTAAATGAAGCCGTTGATCTGTGTGTGCGCGCGCGCGCGCGCGTGTGTGTGTGTGTGTGTGTGTGTGTGTGTGTGTGTGTGTGTGTGTGTGTGTGTCTCCATGCGTTTGTGTGTACATTAATTGACTATAGTGTGTGGGTGGGGTGGGGATTTCAATCATAGACAATTGTTCTTCCTCATTCGTTCTCCTGCCTCTTGCCATATCCTATTATTGCCGAACGCCAGGCTGAGTAGCAACAAGTATACATTTTTAAGTTGTTGGTTTTGTCCAACTGAAGGGGGTCAGGGACAGTGATCTGCCTAGTCAGACCACTCCTAGCAATTCTCCTACTGAAAGCTCAGAGGTCACAAGTGAGGCAGTGGGTGAAGGTCCACAGGATTAGGATCCAGTAGCCACCAGTCCGGTCAGGGGGGAAGTAGTCAGAACACCAGGAGATCAGGCGATCCTCAAGAATCACTAGACCGGTAGACAGGTTAAATCTGTAGATAACAAATGTCATCTTTGTTATATCTCTCTATACATATACTTTTGATGGTAAACTGTCACATTATATGTATCTTTCAGTGCTACGTTGTGTTCAGAACTAAATGGATGTGTAGAGTCAGATTGTTCTATGAGGGGGAAGATGTCCAGATACGCAACTAGTGTTAGCCACCAGTATGTGCTTCTGGTAGTTGGAGGCCATCTTGTCTGAAATAAATCATAACAACACACATGCCAGAGAGTGATGGTTGATCTTTACAGGTTTGACTCGGCCAGGGTTCAAATTCCACAACCTACCAAACCAAGAGGTGGGCACTCAACTCATTCGGCCACCCAGTCTGACATGAAAGTTTGGTCGTAATGCGAGCATTGCGCTTGATGCGTGGAGAGGAAGAGACCCTCCCCCCGCCTCCCCGGTCGTCGCGCAGCATTCGCACCTCGCGCGACGTCCGCCTCTCCCCCCCCCCTTTCCTCGCCCTCCCCCGGCCCGCTGCTTTCACACTCACCTGCCACCACCCTCCTGCCCTCCCTTATAAGGTCGCCCGTCGGCCTCCCTCAGTCATTCGCCTTCCAGCCCTCCTCCGCGCTCCTTTTTCCTGCCTTGGACTTCACCACGCCGACTCCACCTCGGACCGCTGCAACTCCTCAGGCCGCTCCAAGCATGCCAGGACGAGGCAAGGGCAAGGGCCGCAAGGGCTCCCGGGCGACCGCCCTGGCCACACCGGGACCCTCCTCAAGATCGCCGCGGGGCGGTTCACCCTCCTCGGCCCCGGCGTCCCCCTCGGGGCCCTCGGACCGCACCTCGGGCGCCGACATGACGGCGATCATCGAGGCCATCCAGCGCCTCCAGACCCAGCAGCGCGAGACAACCGCCCGCATCGACGCCCGCATGGACGCCCTGGAGTCGGGGGGGCCCCCAGCCTCGCCGGAGACGCCCCCACCTGCACCAAGGCCCCAGTTCACCTACACCACAGCGCGCGCCCCGGCACCTCGGGCGCGCGCCCCGGCCGGGGCCCGGCGCCCACCCCCACCTCAAGCGACTCTGCCGGGGGCGGTACACCCCCAGTACCAGCGGTACCACCACCTCGCCGGACAAGCCGCCCCTGCTCCGACGCCTACCTACTAAGAGTAGCCGCCCCAGCATAGCCCAGCATCCGCAGCCGACACCGTGCGGGAGATACTGGCTTCCGCCGAGGCGCGGCACTCCGTGAGGCGGCAAGGGATTCCGGCAGACTACATCTTCCCCTCAGACCTCGTGGAGAGGGGGCCCGAGAGGAAGCCGGTGAAGAGGGGCGAGGCGACTAAAGACGAGTACAGCCTCGCCCTTCTCACCCTCATCGACCACCCCGACTTCCCCGCCCACTCCGTCCAGGGCCTACACCACCATCACCTCACCGTACTGAGGGACAACCTCCTCTACCCCTGGCCGACCGTCCGCCGCTACTCCGAGACGGTGTTTTCCTGGATAGCGGACGGGAGGCTCCCCCAGGGGTGGCACGACCCGGTCGCCCTCGACCTCCTGAGGGTGGAGACCCTCACCCTCCCCGCCCCTCAGGCCGCTCCGGCAGAACCGGCCCCCCGAGGCGACGACCTTCCCCGAGGCGCACACCTGCCCCGGCCCCAAGTCGACAGCCGCCTCGCCTACGACAGGCACTCTCACGGGGCCCTCTGCCCCGCCTGGAACCGCGACCCCGCCTCGTGCGATCGGGCCCCCGTCGGGGAGGCCCACGGCGAGGGAGGGGATAGGCACCGGCATGTGTGCGCCTACTGCGCAAACGTCCGGCGCCTCCTCACCATGCACAGCGAGGCCGGCTGCCTCACCAAGCAAGCCCGTGAGCACCAGACCCCGGCCGCCTCGGCGGATTTTTGATCCGCCCCCCCCCCCCCCCCCCCCCGGCCCGGGGGGCCCTCCCCGGCGCCTCACCCACACCACTGCCGATAGCCCCGTGACCTCCACCGACAACCCCCCAGCGACCACCGATCGAAACGCCGCCCAGACAGAGCCGGGGACCATCACCTCGCACCTCACGCCTCAGACACAGCCCGGCCTCACGAGGAACCCTCCCCAGACAGCGCAGCCGCCGACCACCATAACACCGCCTTCAACAACCCGCCCGACCCGACCCCGACCCCCATCCCGCCCAGCCCTGAGGACTTCGCTGCCCCCCTGCTCGACCCTCGCCGGACCTCCTCCCCGCAGCCCTCGGGAGCGGGCCTCCCCTTTTTGGCCGCCCGCTCCCCGCCCACGTAGGCCCCGGACACCTCTTCTCACCCAGACCTGCAACTCCGGGCCCCCTCCTCGGGCGCGCCGGGCCCCCGCCTCGGGCGCGCCTCGAGCCCTCTCCTCCTTTAGTTGGAGGCAATCTTGTCTGAAATAAATCATAACAACACATATGCCAGAGAGTGATGGTTGATCTTTACAGGTTTGACTCGGCCAGGGTTCAAATTCCACAACCTACCAAACCAAGAGGTGGGCACTCAACTCATTCGGCCACCCAGTCTGACATGAAAGTTTATGTGTTCATGCCAAAATTAATATTGTGTGTTTTCACTTCAAATATCTCCAAAGTTGGCCATTCATAATCTATTTATAATAAAAGTTACTTCAAACTAAATTAGGTCGATTATAATGATCAATCTATTATATTTATCTACAAGAATATTGCAAGAACTCAAAACAATCAGACTGCAATTTTAATCAAGTTGGTCTCATTCCCCGCCCCTAAATATTTAAGTTAAATGTTAGCTTGACATCTATAGTATATCTATTTTAGTAACTTTTATGATAATTGATTCATTTCGAAGTGCAATCACACAAAATGCGGAAATCTGCGAAATCGTAGAAATCACTCATCCCTGTTTAACGGGCAAAAGCACAACGGAACAATTAAATGAGTAAACGGGTATCTAAATTGGATCAAATCTAGATAGATGTTTAAAATATATATATTATTCTGTAATAACATTATGCAACGTAACACAAAACGGGTCAAGTATATGCATGTACCGAAATAAAAGAATTAACCGAAAAGTTATTTCTACAGAATTGGTTAATTCAGGTTTTACCTCGTACTCCTACTGTCCTAGCTACATCTGAGGTCACAAACTTGTAATAGCACATTTATGGCTTGTAGATTAATAGTCTTTTTGTGTGGTTTAATAAGTTATTTTTAATTCCCAATTCCCGCCTTCCCCTATGCCTGCCATCACCAATTCCAACTCCCGCACCTCTACCAAAGACCCTATAATACTAAGACGGCTCACTCAGCCTGTACTGTGTAATCAAAATGATCAAACCCACCACTTGGTGTGCTGGCTGTTCTCTTGGTTAAACAGTTGCTACATTGTATGTATAAATGTATATATTAATGTGAAAGATGTGTGATGATGGCGATGCTGATGATGTGTATTGTTCATAGCAATTTCATATTGATGTGTCTTCATACTGACCTATCTCATGCATAATATAATTGTATATGTTTACATGTGAAACACCAACCAGCAGCCGGGCTGATCAAACCCACCACAAGGTGGCACTGTGAAATTTACATTACCATGGGAGAGATAGGGAGTGAGCCGTCTTAGTATTATAGGGTCTTTGCCTCTACCCAACCCTAAATACCTCGACAAATCTGGCAATTACTAAACATTATCTTGACAAAGACACTAACTGTCCATGATCAAATCTTTAGAAAATTAATATCGCTGGTTCTAATTAAGATATTGACTTGATTTTTGTATCAAATGCAAATATATATAGTGTGATTAGTCTGTAAGCGATATCCACATTTTAACAAAAATGATTGCTCTAATTAACATACCCATTCTATGGTTAAGTCAAAACTGCTGAGAGTGAGTGCTAAATGGTGGTTAACAATCTACACAAATTTGTAGTGAAAGAATTTTTCTATGTAATATTATATTTTTCATGAAAAATATTTCGTGTTGTGTAACTAGTTACGGAAATATTATTCGAGCAGAGTATCGGTTAGTCGTTGGTCAAACGCTCCGGTGGCCAGTGCAGCTCTCATGTTTAGGCAGCACTGTGCTGCTTTGATGTTGGGGGCCGCCCACAGGGCTGCCCGCATCCGGTTACTGCAGCTCGCCAGTCCACCTGCGGCTCCAATACACTGTATCTGCCTCCAGTCGGCAGGAAAATTTGCTTGGTTCGGACGTGAGCTCTGCCGTGAGCTCTGCCGCGTCCGTGTGCTACAACAGCCGGACACCTGCCGGGTTGTGTGTGACGTGAACTGTAGTCACAGGCTAGCTGGTGCGACGGGGTGCCAGTACCAATATGGGTGTGGAAGTATGTCAAGGCTGTGGGGATGAGCATGAAGCGCCGCGAGGGGCGAAATGTAAAGTGATAAAAGCTAAAGTCGCGAGGCGCCCGTTGAAAGTAGAACAATGTGAAGAAGATGAAACACATGGTGCGTTCGGAGGGATCGACGAGGCAACGGAAAAGATACGGGCTATCTCAATATGTGAGGCGATTGAGACGAGAGCAGGACAAAAAGCTATAAGCTTGGTTGAGGTGGAAGCGGACGAAGAAGAGCGGGAATTACGTCGAAGACTAGCACAGAGAGTGCTAGAGAGGCGTAAGGCAAAGTTGCGGGCAGAGCTGGAAAGGGCGCTCAGTACTGATGAGGAAGAAAACGAACACGATCAGGTGTCGAGATCGCGGAAGAAGAGGAAGGAAAAGAGGAAGACGAAAAAGAAGGTGGGCAAGACCAAGATGCACAGCAGGGAGGAGGTGGCCGGGATGGACCCCGACACAAGCCCAAGCAGTGATTCATCGTCGAGCTCATCAACTGAATCATCCGACACAGACAGTAGCAGAGAGAGGAGCTGGGAAGGGAGGAGGCGTCGTCGCAAAAAGCGCAGTAAGTTTGCCCTGGACAAATACACAAAGGGAAGAAAAATTGTAAACAAGCTAAACTTTAAAGTTGCATGGTCCAATGGCACTTGAACTTTTGTCTTATTTTTTAGATAAATATATCAAATTGATCGTTACAAGCTACTAATCATTAGTCCGGAGTGATTTTGATTAAAGATGATTAGTTTTGAAGTAATCTGAGCTGAAAGAACCAAAAATAATTTCGACAAGCTTGTCAAAAGTCCTGTGGCTATGACCCAGATGGTCATCTCGCGGTGACCACGTGATGTGAGATGACCTGGAACCTTACAGGACTGTAGGTAGGTATTCCTGGTTGGGTTGGGCCTTCTGGGACTGGATTAGTGCCATAGGCCCATGGCACTAGGGTTTTTAACAAAATATAATGTGTGTCTGTTGTCTGCTTGTGTCTGTCTATGTATGTCTGTATGTATCTGTGTGTGTGTATTTCTGTGTTTCTCTGTATGTGTGGGTATGTATGTATGTATGTATGTATGTATATGTGTGTATGTATGTGTGTGTGTCTGCCTCTATCTGTGTGCGTCTGTCTATGTGTCTCTGTCTGTGTGTGTCTCTCTCTGAAAAGTCAGGTCGGGTGTATGTGTGTCTGTGTATGTCAGGTGTGTGCATGTCTGTGTGTTTCTGTGTATGTGTGTGCTGTCTATGCATGTCTGTCTGTGTGTGTCTATCTATGTGTGTCTGTGTCTGTGTATATGTGTGTGTATATGTATGTGTGGTAATGGCTGTGTGTGTCTGTGTGTATATCTGTGGGTATGTATGTGTGTGGCTGCCTCTCTCTGTGTGTGTCTGTGTGTGTGTCTCTCTCTCTGCAAAGTCAGGTCGGGTGTATGTGTGTCTGTGTATGTATGTGTGTGTCTGGGTGTGTATGGGTGTGTATATCTGTATGTGTGTGTGTCTGTGTGTATGTATGTGTGTGCGTGTAAGTGTGTGTCTGCCTCTGTCTGTGTGCGGCTGTCTATGTGTCTGTGTGTGTGTGTCTATCTCTGCAAAGTCATGTCGGGTGTGTGCATGTATGTGTGTTTGTGTGTCTGTGTGTGCTGTCTATGCATGTCTGTCTGTGTGTGTCTATATATGTGTGTCTGTGTGTGTGTATATGTGTGTGTATATGTATGTGTGGTAATGTCTGTGTGTATGTGCGTCTGTGTGTATATCTGTGGGTATGTATGTGTGTGGCTGCCTGTGTCTGTGTGTGTGTCTCTCTCTGTGCAAAGTCAGGTTGGGTGTATGTGTGTCTGTGTATGTATGTGTGTGTCTGGGTGTGTATGTCTGTATGTGTGTGTGTCTGTGTGTATGTATGTGTGTGCGTGTAAGTGTGTGTCTGCCTCTGTCTGTGTGCGGCTGTCTATGTGTCTGTGTGTGTGTGTCTATCTCTGCAAAGTCATGTCGGGTGTATGTGTCTCTGTGTATGTCGGGTGTGTGCATGTATGTGTGTTTGTGTGTCTGTGTGTGCTGTCTATGCATGTCTGTCTGTGTGTGACTATCTGTGTGTCTGTCTGTGTGTATATATATGGGTGGTAATGTATGTGTGTATGTGTGTATGCATGTGTGTATGTTAGTGTGTGTCTGTATGTATATGTGTGTGTGTCTGTGTGTGTATGTCTATGTGTGTATGTCTCTGCATGTCTGTCTGTGTGTATGTCTGTGTGTGTCTGTCTGGGTGTGTGTGTGTGTGTGTGTGTGGCTCTCTCTCTGCAAAGTCAGGTTGGGTGTATGTGTCTGTGTATGTCGGGTATGTGCATGTGTGTGTTTCTGTGTATGTGTGTGCTGTATGTGCATGTCTGTCTGTGTGTGCCTATCTATGGGTGTCTGTCTGTGTGTGTATGTCTGTGTGTGTATGTCTTGTGTGTGTATGTCTGTGTGTGTATGTCTGTGTGTATGTCTGTCTCTGTGTCTCTGTAAAGTCAGGTCAGGAAACACATAGACAAATACACACACATCCACCTCATATCCCCTTCCCCTCTATGACCCTGCACAGCAGGCCTACTTGGTTGGGGGGGCTAATGGGGTCACGAGATTGGCCTAATTGGTTAATGGCCTTCCTGCATAATGGGTGTTTCAAACTGAGGGGTGAGGTTATAAACTCACTGGTTCTTCTGTATATACTGTCCCAAATCATTAGCTAATACACCAATATCTAAGTTGGATATATAGCATCAAATGTAAGTAGTTGTTTTAATTTTGACAAAATTATATTTCATCGGACCATGCAACTTTAATGAACTGATGTATGCGGCCTGTCTGTGGGGATCGAAGAGGGCGAAGAAGTCTGAGATGGATATGGAAGCGGTGATGGGCTATATGGGGCACTTGGCATATATGTGCATGCACGCCATAAGTAATAATTACTCGGACGAGGCGTACAGGGGGTACGATAGAGCTATCAGAGAAAAGGCAAAGGAGAAGGGGCTGCGATCATTCAAGATGGGAGATAACGGTCTCTCACTACTCCATTTCAACATGGATAACTCTAGATCGTACAAGGAAGGGAAGAAACAGAGGACAACTTATAGTAAGGGAGAGAATGAGGGCAGAGCGAGCACGGTGCAGAAGGTGAAAGGGTCATGTTTCGCACATAACTACAACAAAGAGGGGTGTACGCGGGAAAAGTGCTCATGGGATCACCATTGCCTAACATGCCGTAGCAAGAGTCATGTGGCGGAGGCGTGCCCGCAGAAAAAATTCTGACTTTCCAAAAAAGGTTGCATGGGGGGCGGTGTGTGTGCGGGAAGCGGGGGAGAGAGCACGTGCAGTGAGTTGGCGCCAACTGAGTTGTCGGTAATCCCTCTGATGCATTCGGAATCGGGCGGGCTAAGCGCTGTGCATATACAGAGGAAGGGACGGAAGGTGCAGCGACAAACAACAAGGGGATTAGCGCACGTCCACAACCGCCGGATCAAAGTGGCGCTCGGCCAACCCCCCCTGGCGGGGATCTCGTGTATGAGACCGCTGGGGGCTGCATACACATACAACAGACAGGCAATAACAAAAAGGAAGGAAGGGGTGGCCGCACCGCGGGTGACGACAGGGCGTCGCCCATAGAACTGAAAAACCAAAACGAGGATTGGTTCAGGGTTATCGGACACGATGCAACAGGTACCGAAGGGGGCGACCGGGTCTGCACGCTGTGGGTAGTCGACACGGACAGCTACCTCAGCTGCAATCAATTGTACATTGACATCTTTTATGCTTGCATTAATGGTTCATGTGGATGCGTCCACACGATTGATGGGGCCCTGGCTCAAATAAAACCTTGTCGTGTCTTCGCTGAATGTTTCTGTAATGGCGATGTTGATCCTGATTGGGAATATGTGCTGCTGGGTGTGTGCTTCGGTTTCAGAGTCATCGACGAGTCATGTGACAGTACATATAATAAAGCAAACTACGGGTCCATATGTAAGGGTGACATCGGGGTGGAGATGTGCGGTAGGTTACAGGTCGAAATAGACCACCACATGTTGACTATCGTTGATAAACCATGTTCATGTATCCATGGCCTGGGTGCTGTACCTAAAGGCCATGACGACTTCAGAGCCATAGTGGACTGCTCGAGCCCGGATGGCAGCTGTGTCAATGATCATACCCAAGGCTGTCGGGCCAACTTTTGCTATAATTCTGTGGCATCGGTCACGGAACTATTGCAGGTGGGGGATTATTTAGCTACGGTCGACATAAGTAATGCATACAGGGCAGTGAACATCCACCCGACTTCCAGGGAGAAGCAGGGTTTGGCGTGGGATTTTGGCGAGGGTACGGTCTACCTAAGGGACAACCGCCTCTGTATGGGTCTGAGCAGCAGCCCGTACGTATTCTCAAAGTTGAGCGACATGGTGGTGCGTTGTATGGTAAGGGAGGGCTACCCAGACTGCATTAATTACCTTGACGACTTCTGCGTGGTAGCACGATCAGAACGCGGATGCAGGGAGGCTCAATGGGCCCTGGTAAGAATATTGCGTAGGCTAGGGTTCTACGTGAGCTACAAGAAACTTGTATGTCCGGGCCAGGTGATACGCTTCCTTGGGATAGACATCGATACAACATTGATGGAACTGAGACTGCCGTTAGACAAACTAGAAAGATTACAGATACTACTGCACGGTTTCCTGCGTAGGAGGAAAGCGTCAAAAAAGGAACTCGAGAGCCTGGCGGGAGTGCTAGCGCACTGCTGCAAGGTAATCCATGGGGGTAGGACTTTCTCGCGCAGGGTATACGATCTAGTTGCCTCAGCAAAAAAGAGCACGCACAAAGTCAGGCTAAACGAGGAGTTCAGGAGGGACTTGAAATGGTGGGTCGAATTTGCGGGCTCATTCAATGGGAAAGCAAAAATAATCAAGTCGGGGGAACCGTGTATCTCGGTTTATAGCGATGCCTCCTTATCGGGATTCGGGGCACTCCACGGGAGAGACTGGCTAGCAGGGGCCTTTGACGTTAGAAAAGCTAGGGCGCTGGAGTGGTTGGGACACCACCTCATGGAGGCAAAGGATGAGGGTTGTAAGACAGATAACATAAATGTTTTGGAACTGTGGCCGATTCTAGTAGGGGTACGAAGATGGGGCCATCTGTGGGCGAACAAAACAGTTATCTTCGTAACGGACAACACCCAGGTTCGAGCAGCCCTCAACTCGGGTAGGAGCCGAAATAAAACAACGATGAAATGGCTCAGACTAATATTCTGGTTGTCAATCACTCATAACTTTGATGTACAATCGGTTTACATTAACACTCATGACAATGTTGTATGCGACAGCCTAAGCAGGCTGGAAAGTTACAAAAGTATAGCCCGCATACGAGATGTGGACTGTGCAAAAGCAATGTGCTGCCATGAACTGTTTTCCCGTTAATTCCAGACTGGGCCAGGCTAAAGCTGGAGTGCGTCCGATACGAGGACGCCCATTATGCCGAATCTACAAAGCTGGCTAGGTCGGTCCAGATCAAAGCGTACCATGAGTTCTGTGAGATCTTTGCTGAGCAATTGTGCCCATACCCGTGTTCAACTAACCAGATATGCATGTATATGTCCTTCTTAGCTAGACGCATGTGTTATAACTCGATCAGGCAGTACCTGAGTGCGTTGAATATTCACCTGAAAGACCTGGGCTGGGCGCCCATCGACTACACTAACCACAGACTGAAAAAGTGCATGGCGGGCATAAGACGAACTCTCGGGGATATGCCTAGGCAGGATACGCCTCTTTTACCTAAACAAATGAGACTAATATTTAACGGAATGCTTGATACCAAGGGGCACGTGGTGCTCAGGGCAGCAATGCTGCTATCCTTCAGAGCACTACTACGGAAGTGCCATGTCTCGGACTCTGATACAGCCCTAGTAAGAGCAGACTTCCTATTCCACGGATGGGGTATGGTAGTAAGGGTAAGGAAGTCCAAGATGATACAATTTCGGGAACGAGTGCACCTTATCCCGGTCTCGTCAGTAGCGGACTCGGCACTGTGCGCAGTCCACTGGGTCAAAAAACACTTCAGAGATATCCCGTCAGGGGGGCATACACATGCGTTCAGGCTCCCGAGGGGGGAAGGCTCGATATCGATGCCGTACGCCTTCTACTTAGCGTCACTGAGGTTGCTATGTGCCAGGGCCGGTTTGAACCCGACCGAATTCTCTACGCACAGTCTGAGACGAGGGGGGGCCACCTTCTTGCGGATGTGTGGGGCCTCGATAATGGAAATCAAGGAGAGAGGAGACTGGAAGTCTGACGCTGTGTTTCAGTACCTAAAAGCGTCACTGCAAGAGAGACTGTCAAGAGACATGAGAGTCGCTACAATGCTTGCGGCATAAACTTCTAAATCCTAGCTGGTTGGGTGGTTTGGGCCTTTTAGGGGGTACCAGCCAGAGGAATTACTCATCCAATTGTATTATGTGTTGTGTTCTTGTTTTTGTTAGTTACGTAGCGGTTAAATAATGTGTTGTGTAACTAGTTACGGAAATATTATTCGAGCAGAGTATCGGTTAGTCGTTGGTCAAACGCTCCGGTGGCCAGTGCAGCTCTCATGTTTAGGCAGCACTGTGCTACTTTGATGTTGGGGGCCGCCCACAGGGCTGCCCGCATCCGGTTACTGCAGCTCGCCAGTCCACCTGCGGCTCCAATACACTGTATCTGCCTCCAGTCGGCAGGAAAATTTGCTTTATATAAACGGAGGGGCCTTTTAGGGGGTACCAGCCAGAGGAATTACTCATCCAATTGTATTATGTGTTGTGTTCTTGTTTTTGTTAGTTACGTAGCGGTTAAATAATGTGTTGTGTAACTAGTTACGGAAATATTATTCGAGCAGAGTATCGGTTAGTCGTTGGTCAAACGCTCCGGTGGCCAGTGCAGCTCTCATGTTTAGGCAGCACTGTGCTACTTTGATGTTGGGGGCCGCCCACAGGGCTGCCCGCATCCGGTTACTGCAGCTCGCCAGTCCACCTGCGGCTCCAATACACTGTATCTGCCTCCAGTCGGCAGGAAAATTTGCTTTATATAAACGGAGGGGCCTTTTAGGGGGTACCAGCCAGAGGAATTACTCATCCAATTGTATTATGTGTTGTGTTCTTGTTTTTGTTAGTTACGTAGCGGTTAAATAATGTGAAATCATGTTTTACGAATCGTTCCAAAGTTTTCATACGTCAATTTTTCCAAATTTTCCCACCTGAAGTCAGCCGTAATGGGTATGAAACTTAAGCTAGTGATCTATACTTTACTGCGAAAGTAAAATTTTTTACCTCTGATGCACTCAGTCGCAGCAGACAACGTTCAAAGAGGGTTACTGTGCCGAGAGTAAGTCTCCCTATTTTTCCCAATGGCCAGTCAAAATCAGCAACCAGTGCTGTTTGGAGTATCCAGAGATGAAAGTGGTCTCCGGGGAAAAAAGCGGAAATGCTGATATTCTCCCATAGGCTTAGCATTGTGAGGGAATCGCTGACAATTCCTGGAAGTCGGATTTCATGCATATTGCTATACGCTGATAGTGCTGTGCCGTTTGAGGCATGTATTAGTAGTATACGCTGCTAGTGCTGCAGCGTTTGCACCACACATCGGTATACGCTGATAGTGCTGCAGTGTTAGGAGCACGTATTAGTAGTATACGCTGCTAGTGCTGCGATGTTTGCACCACATATCGGTATACGCTGACCCTGCTGCAGCGTTTGAAGCCATTAGTAGTATACGCTGCTAATGCTGCACCGTTTGAAGCATATATTAGTAGTATACGCTGCTCGTGCTGCAGCATTTGCACCACATATCAGTATACGCTGATAGTGCTGCAGCGTTAGACGCCCGTATTAGTAGTATACGTTGACCCTGCTGTGGCATTTGAAGCCATAAGTAGTATACACTGCTAGTCCTGTGGCGTTTGCACCACATATTAGTATATGCTGATGGTGCTGCAGCGTGAAATAACATCCTGGCAACATCTAAGGTCATATGAGGACGGGCGCAACGTATTAGTATACACATACATCTACAGGAAAAATCCGCGAAATCGCGGAGATCTTTCATCCCTTTGTGTATCTAGTATTAGGGGATAAAAGCCATGTTCCAATTGCTTTTTCAGGTTGTGACGTCGGTCTTCTTATATCAATGTTTGTATGCTTTGTATGTTCCCACTACGGAAAACAGGAGAGGGTCAAGTCTCATCCTAACATTGGCAGGATTGTGGAAAAACCTTACAAATTCATGGACAGTCACCCACCAATCACCGAAGGAAACCAAACAAATTAACCACAAACGCACAAAGAAATTCATGTTAGGTTAGCCCAAAAACGTAGTTTATTTTGAAGCAGTTACACAATCTAGTTCACATTTGCAACGGTAATTATAATACATATAACCGACCTGAACGTAATCGAGAAGCCATTCACCAATCTACGCATAACAGAAATGCTATCGGCCACACAAGTCTAGTCAGCAGAACTGACGCCATTCACATGCTGGTATGCTGCCCCAACTCTCCCCGGATACGCCCAATGCCACTGGACACACAGAACTGTCATTCAAACAAGTCTTGATTTTTCTTTTCTTCTTTTACCCCATTAAACATAATTTATTTAGATTAAATAATTTGATATTCCAAAATTATTATATAATAAGTTTGTTTAATCAATAAATTTAATTGAAATTTAATCATGAATTAATTTGTTTAATTACGTGAACTTCACTTGACCAAGAATTAATTAAATTTGTTAAATTAACTGAAATTTGATTCTGAACTAAAATGGTAAATTAAAATCATTTGTCAAGAAAATTTAAACCGCTAATTCTTTCTTGGAACAAAAATTTTAACCATCAGCAGCGTGTAGACTTAGTTCTGAGAATGTCAGCGCCGCTGTCGCTATGTGGCGCCACTGGCCGCAGACAAGAGGACGATACAGGAAGTGGATGAGTTGTGGATGCGCGGGGCCGTGGGCGGGCCGGCCCCGGGCGACTCTGTGATGAGATGAGGAGACGAGGTGATGAGGGAGGGAGGGAGGGAGGGGGGGGGGGGAAGAGACGCAGCCAGGCGTTCCCTCTAGTCGCTGTCAGACCCAGCAGCCTTCTTTTTCTTTTTCTTCTTTTTCTTCTCCGACTTAACCTGAAGGGTAAAATGGTCACACTAGGTAAGGATGGCAGTGGTGGTGATTGATTGATTGATTGATTGATTGGTGGTTGTTTAACTCCGTGTCGACAGCAAAAGCCATATTCATGGCGAGAAATGTTGAAATTGTATTCTGTCCATTTTCATTCAACCATCACTTTACACAGAATGTAAAGAGCATACAATCAATTACAAGCCAGACACTTATGAAGTTAAAAAGCTCACAATTATAAAAATTGTGGCCATGGAGAAAATAAAATCTGGATATGCCATTCTTAGTAATTTGTTGGTTTTTTTTTTTAAATTGTTTGAAAAACTATGAGATGGTAGTCACGCAAGGTTAAAATTTCTTCTTGTTTAAAGTCGCCTGGTATACCTCACCCAGAAACAAACGACTCCAGCATCAAAAGCTCTCCCAAACATACTGTTGCTTAGTTTTTTTGGTTCATGCAACTGAACATGTGGAAAGAGAGTGTTGAGGTCTGTGATGTATGAATGACATCATACATGGGATTCCCTCATCACATGAACTGGAGGGGTTCCCCACACACGGGAATCCATGGAAACCGCCAAGATGGCAGCCACAGAAAGCTTTCAATTCAACTTTTAAAGTCTATTATTCTACCTGGTTTAATCAATTATTTACACAAAAAGTAGCTGGTTATGAGAAATTAAATATCTGGACTATATATTTAGCATTTCAGATTGCAAATTCTAACATTTTTCTCTATATGGTTGTCTAAAAAGCCTTGTCAGTGCTGCTGGACTAACTACAACATAACAGGAGCCAGTTTCAGCACTCCCCCCCCCCCCCCCCCCCCCCCCCCGATATACAGTTACATAAACTGAAAACCTGGAAAGGTATGCTTGGAGAGCATTTGTCGGAGTACGGTTCGTGTCTCAGCAGCATATACCGGGTCCGTTCAATGTTAGTAAAAGGATAATGCATACTGTTGGCGTTGTAAAATTGTTGGTGCAAGATCATAAAACCAGTGACACCACCAGGTGAGTTGGACATATTAAGTACTGTGTGTGTGTTTGGGGGATGGGGGGGGGGGGAATGATTGGGTGCGTTTATTTCCCATCAGCCAACAACAATGATACCCACCTCTTCTTCTGGTGCCTCTTCTGGTGCCTGTTCTTTGCTCTTTTTCTTCTTTTTCTTTTTCTTGTCGACTGTCTTTGGGGTCACTGGCACAGCGTCGTCACTCTCAGAGCTGCTACTGGAGGTCTCGTGCTTCCTCTGGAGGGTTTGTGTGAAACCATCAAATATTTGTCATTTCAACATACAGTATAACCCCGTTAAACCAAACGTGAAAGAAACCCAGACATTTGTTTGGATTAACCCATCACTGGTCTAACCGAGCTTTCGCTTTGACTTTGAGTAAGCGTGTATTGCACATGTAATAGACAATGTATGTGGACACTTTGATTATTGCTTTATTTAAATGCCACGATATGGGATTCCTGCACTTTGAGTCAAATGTAACTCAACTCTCCGAGCTGCTACTAGATGACTCGTGCTTCCTCTGAAGGGTTTGTACAAAACCATGAAATATCTGTCATTTCGCCATATTACTAGTTTATTTACACGCCACAATATAGGATTCCTGCACTTTCACTCAAATGTAACTCAACTCTCCGAGCTGCTACTAGATGACTCATGCTTCTTCTGGAGGGTTTGTACAAAACCATGAAATATCTGTCATTTCAACATATTACTAGTTTATTTACACGCCACGATATAGGATTCCTCCACTTTCAGTCAAATGTAACTCAATAACTCTCAGAGCTGCTACTAGACAACTTGTGCTTCCTCTCTAGGGTTTGTACGAAACCAAACAGCCATCATTTCAACACATTACTTCAAACTAAAGTATGGTAGATTTATAACAATCATCCTATTATATTGATCTCAAAAAGTGACAGAATCACAAAACCATTGGCGTGTGTAACCTCAAACTAAACCAATGAACTGTTACAGTAACAAAGAGTGTGTACCTTTTTGGGTGCGTCTCCGTTTAATTTCTCGACTTTGGGAGTGGCGCTCGCTGCTGCTGTTACGTCCACCCTGAAAACATGCGCGTTGAGACAAGACACATGTGAGTGGAATTTAGTGTCACTGTCATTATTAAGTATGTTCGGTATAAGACAAGACAAGTCCTAAGTAGAATTTAGTGTCACGCTGGTCATTATTAAGTATGTTTGGTATAAGACAAGACACATTCTAAGAATGTCTGTAGAACTTTGTGTCACGTTGGTCAATATTGAGTATGTTCAGTATAAGAGAAGACACATTCTAAGAATGTGAGTAGAATTTAATGTAACGCTGGTCATTATTGACTATGTTAGATATAAGACAAGACACATTCTAAGAATGTCAGTGGAACTTAGTGTCACGTTGGTCATTATTGAGTACGTTCAATATAAGAGAAGACACATTCTAAAAATGTGAGTAGAATTTAGAGTAGCACTGGTCACTATTGATTATGTTAGATTATAAGACGACACATTTGAAGAATGCGAATAGAACTGTCATGTTGGTTATTGAGTATGTTCGGTATAATACAAGACACATTCTAAGAATGTCAGTAGAACTTAGTGTCACGTTGGATGTTCAGTATGTTCAGTATAAGACAAGACCATTCTAAGATGTACATATTGGGTGGTGTGGCTGACACCAGCAGGCTGTGAATCATCTTGGCACGCTTACTTCTTCGAGTAGTCGATGTAGCTAGACGTCCAATCCTTGGGTGTCGTCTGGGTTGGCTTTCCATACTTGTCCAGGGTGCCGTCCTTGATCATGGCCTTCTTACGTGACGCCTGGAGCCAAACAAAACGTGGGGCAACCCGTTTTAACGGACTACTTCAAATAGCTACCCAGACCATGGGAGCATGGATGTGAAGATATGAAATTCAAGGCTGTTTTTGATAGGAATTCAACACTATTTTTATTTGGATTTGAGGGGAAAAAACAACGATGGCAAATGGCGATTGTGGACTGATTTAGATCAGTGGGGACAAGTTTAATGGAATCCAAAGCTTTTCAAAGACTAATTACCCAAAATAGGTTAAAATTCAAGGCTTTTCAACGCATGAAATGGGGCAAATTAAGTTCAAGACTTTGCAGACCCCGTACAGACCCTGCAGATTTTCGCTGATTTCAGATGTCACTAAAGAAAGGAACAACTGTATCTATATTGTTTACTCAGCCAGGTGTCGAACCTACTCCCGTTCGGAGGAATTTAATTCGAATTTTATTTTACCATAAAATAGGGTATGGTAATTTTGGTTGGCATCCCCTAAGGGGGTAATCTTCCTGCCTCAACACCTAAATGTATCTCTCCAAACTACCGTCTCGCCTTGTGCATGCGCACATCCACTCACCATGGGCCCGAGTCCCCACTTCCGGGGGTAGGTGTCACGCTCCATGATGACGCGCTTGATCTTGGCAACGATACCATGATCGCAAGTGGCAATTACAGCAGTGGTCATCTGGGCGATAGCTGCGGAGAGAAGCAAGTGATGCTTAGCGAACGGTTATAAACATGCAGGGAGGAAGGGGGGGGTTCAAACAAAAACCTTGTCTGTTTGTTTATTGCTTTACATTCTAGCAACATCCAAGGTCATATCAGGACGGGAACCGACTTTGGGCAGTGCACACTCATGGGGACTTTTTAGTGCTGCCCCACTGGGAGACCAGGCCACCGGCACCATGATCCAATATGCCACACATTATCCTGATACTGTGCAAACCAGTCCATGTCCTATCCTATTAATGCAGAGCATGAGGGTAGGTAGTGACAAGAATCAATTTTGTACATCATTGGTTTGACTCCACTGGGATTCAAACTCCCGACCTTCCACGCAGGAAGCCTGCGCTACACTGATTAAACCACCGCATTCAGTAGGAACGCATGGATAAGGTGATTGCATCAGGGAGCCTAGGTAGTATAACGGTTAAGTTGCTAGCCCCAGGATGCAAGAAGTATGGGTTCAGACAAAGATGGCTCACTCAGCCTGTACTGTCTAATCAAAATGATCAAACCCACACCTGGTGCACTGGCTGTTTTCTTGATTACACAGTTGCTATATTATATGTATAAATGTATATATGAATGTGAAAGAAAAGTGATGATGGCGATGATGATGATGATGATCATGCTGCGTATTTGTTCATAGCAATTTCATATTGATGTGTATCCATACATACCTATATCAGGTATAATATAATTGTATGTGTTTACATGTGAAACACCAACCAGCAGCCGGGCTGATCAAACCCACCACAAGATGGCGCTGTGAAATTTACATTACCATTGGAGAGATAGGGAGTGAGCTGTCTTAGTGTTATAGGGTCTTTGGTTCAGATTCAGCTCTTGGCACAATAGTTCCCGTTTGCATCACACCCATGACACTGTATTCAGCTGAACAGATCTTACCCCCCCCCCCCACACACACAGAAAAGGGGAAAAAAGTGATCCCCCAAGTCACAATGTGATTAAATTGCAGCTGCCTACTCACCTAGTGCAATTGCCTCTCCCTTTGTGGTAACCATGACAATCTCATCGTTCACCTCGATTCCATCGTCGTAACGCAACACACCAGGCAACATGATCTTGGCTCCATAACAGACCGCGTTCACCTGCAACAACGGCCATTTTAAACATCAAAACAAAAAAAATTACAATTACATCCTAGCAACAGATGAGGTGATATTAATAACATGCCTGATTGATTTCACAATAAAAGTTCGTTGAAATAGTGTGTGGGCAATGCTCTTCGAAAGCCCTTTTTTTGGGTGTGTATTTTTAAAACGTAAACTAGGCATTAAACTGTACAGGGATGCAAGTGGTATCAGAGAGGGGGGGGGGGGGGGAAGCGGAAGGCGACAACGGGTTGGGTGATAGATAATGTAGTAGTCCATACATGTCCATACTGCGGTGAGGACTGTTGCCTGCCTATGGCGACTGGTGGTAGCAAGATAGCTAGTCAGGGAGGGGGTGGGGGCCCTGGGTGGACCTCCCCCCGCTATTGCGACTGGCTAGTGGCCACAACCCCCACCATGAGAGGTTACCTGTGATCTGGCTGGTCAGGAGGCGGGTCACTTGGTTCTATGCCACATTGGGCGGAGCAAGGAATTAAACTGTGACGCATACATTTCTCTTCGCGTTGTGTCAACTAACAGAATAGGGGGAATGGGCCATATGCCGCCTATCTCACAATGGTCACAACAATGACAGCAGAAAGCTTTCCATAGGGAATCTGTAATGATTGATAATAAGCATGGCACACTTAGATACTTTAGAAACAACAGAATACATTACTTGACTATCTACACCAGGGATGACAGACAGACAGATAAACAGACAGACGTTTGCTACTCACGGCGCTGTCCTTGAGGATGACCCGCTTGTGCGACAGCAGCAGCGTCTCGAGCGGCTTGATGACTCTCCGCAGGTAGGTCTCGTCCTTGTTATGGTCGAACTGCCACTGCGCGTCCAGCACGTCATGCATCGTCATCAAGCCATCCTGGAAAGCATGCACAAAACAATGCTACACTCCCGACTCACTTGTTCCGTGACCAGAATCTGGTGATGTGACCAGAATCTGGTACCATGACCAGGAACTGGTGATGTGGCCATGATCATCACCAGTTTGCTTTATCAAGGCAAAGGCGACAGTCATGGATTATTGTTTACAATAGCTAATACAAATATAGACAATTTAAACAAGCCTGGGTAAATGGCTAGCAACATGAGCTGTTGAGAATATTTATAACCGAAGGACAATTTTAAAAGAGGCCAGTGAGGTGATCTAAAATGAGTATCAACTCGTCAGGACCCAAAACTGGTCGCGGTTCCGGTGCGCAGACATATCCTCCTGTCCAATGACATTAAACTTCCAACATTCAGTCCATTATAAATAATGCCTCCATGTATTATACGCATATACAAAAGACGTCATTTGACCACCTAGTTACAGAACTAGTTCACCGTTTGTTACAACAAAACTACATGTTAGCGACTTTATACGATAGCAGTATCATTCTATCACGGAGAAACAAATTCACCAGTACGCAGGTTACCTTTTCCGACTGGATGCCAGAGCGTACGCGTCTCAGCTCTTGCATCTGACCTCCGACCCCGAGCAGCAGCCCCAGGTGCACACACAGCGTTCTGATGTAGGTTCCGGCCTCACAGCTTACCCAGATGATCCCTGGGCAGCAGAGAGCACCACACCGTTAATGAGCTTTTAGTGACCCCGTTAATGAGCGTTTAGTGAGACAGTCAATCAGCCTCTACTCCCCAACCCCCAAAATAAATAAATAAATAAATCCATAAATAGTGTTAAAATAAGTATGTATATGAAAAGAGCCCTAACATAGCCCATCACTGCCTGATATTGAAATGTGATTTTTTTTTTTTTTAAGCTTCAATATTTTTAAATGGTCTTCAACCTGGCCTGTAGCTCGACAGTCTACCTAAATATTCTCAGAGATATCAAAGTCAATTCATATTTCATATTCTTGCTGCGTTGTGCAAATCTGGTTGGATATTACCATATACTCAGATGGTGTCTGTATCAGGTTCGGTCAAATTGACTTAGAATTCCTTCTATAGAGTAACAAATGCTTAATAAGTGCACCGGTATCTAAGTTGGTTATGTAGGCGGTGTTTTGGTTTTGAAAACGGGATGTTTTCACCGGACTCTACAGCTGTTAAGAACAAATTCCACACGGTGAATTCCAAGCACTTACCCATGTTGTTGTCTTTGTTGTATTCTAACATTTTGCTTTCGTAAATGGTGCGCACTCGTAGTTGTCGCTTCACAGCCGCAATCAGTGGCGGTCGTTGGAAGAGCGCCCCCGTCAACGTCTCCACAGCCTGTAAGGGGAATGGTACAGGTAAGGCACAACATGCGGAGTCAAAAATGCTTCCTGTGTGGAAAGGCGGGAGTTATAATCCAGGCCGAGTCAAACCAATGACGTGCAAAATTGATACTACCTAGCCTGCACTCAGCATTACTAGGATAGGGCAAGGACTTGTTAGCTCAGTTTCAGGATATGACATGAGTGGGAAATCGGGTCACAGTGCCAGTGACCTGGTCTCAGTGGGGCAGCACTATAAAGTTGCCACAGTTGATTGGTTTACGTCCTAACATCTAAGGTCATATCAGGATGGGTACCGACTTGTGACAGCGCACTCATTTCGACTTTATAGTGTTGCCCCACTGGGAAATCAGGCCACCTGCACCATGAACGGACATCCCACTCAGTCACATTATCCTGACAGTGAGCCAACCAGTCCTTGCCCTATCTTAATAAGGGTGAGGGCTTGGCTACGAAGCGACAAGTATCAATTTTAGTCATTGGTTTGACGCGACCAGGGTTCGAACCCATGGGTTCGGATCCCCGTTCTCGCCAAATCAGGAGGCGGACACTAGAACTCATTCGGCCATCCCATCTGGTCTTCCCGTGTAGAAAGGTAGAAGTAGTCAAGCCAATGACTTACAAAATCGATACTTGTCACTACCTAGCCTGGCACTCAGCATTACTAGGATAGGGCAAGGGCTTGTTACCTCAATTTCAGGATAATGTGACTGAGTGGGAAATCAGGTCATGGTGCTGGGGGCCTGGTCTCCCAGTGGTGCAGCACTATAAAGTTGCCATAGTTGGTTGGTTGTTGGAATATTACGCCCTGACAACATCTAAGGTCATATCAGGACGGGTACCAACTTGTGACAGTGGCCACTCATTTAGACTTTATAGTGCTGAACCAACCAGTCCTTGCCCTATCCTAATAACGCCGAGCACCTGGCTAGGAAGCGACAAGTATGAATTTTTGTAGGTCATTGGTTTGACTCAACTGGGATTCAAACTACCAACCTTCCACATGGAAAGCCTGTGCTCTACCAATTTGACCACCGCGTCTGGTCACAAACCATAAAAATACTGTGCCAGAGGTCAATAAATCCTAATTGAAATCCAACCGTATAATCTTTTTAAAGTCACAAGGTGACCAGTTACCCTTAAGAACCAGCTGTAGGAATAACCCCACTACCCACCCGAAAGACAGTCTTCTCATTTAAGTTACAAGTCGCCCTTAGGAACCAGCCATAAGAATAATCCCCCTACCCAGTTGTAAGACGGTTTTCTCATTTAAAAGTCATATGGTGACAGGTTGCCCTTAGGAACCAGCCATAAGAATAACCTAGCCACCCAGCTGTAAGACGGTCTTTCATTTAAAAGTCATATGGTGACAGGTTGCCCTAAGGAACCAGCCGTAAGAATAACCCCGCCACCCAGCTGTAAGACGTCTTTTCATTTAAGAGTCACGTGGTGACAGGTTGCCCTAAGGAACCAGCCGTAAGAATAACCAAACCCCGCCACCCAGTGGTAAGACTGTCTTCTCATTTAAAAGTCACATGCTGACAGGTTGCCCATAGGACCCAGCCGTAAGAATAACCCCGTCACCCACCTGTAAGACGGTCTTCTCTTTCTCCACAGCGCTATGTAGGCGGAAAATGCAGACATATTCCTTTCCGGCCGACTGCTGAGACTTCACCAGCCGGGTGGCACGCTCTATGCACACAATCAGACAGCCGGTCACTTTGGGATCTAGCGTGCCGCTGTGCCCGGTCTTCTCCACCCGCAGAATCCGCTTGATCCAAGCGACAACCTCGTGGGAGGAGGGATTGGCCGGTTTGTCCAAGTTGATGAAACCAGATCTGTGTAGAGTGTAGAAGGGATTACAACAAAAGACTTTAGCATCAGGGAATTAATGCAATATAATCAATTTAAAAATAAGTCAAGGAGCCGCCACCATTGGTCGTAATGCGAAGCATTACGCTTGATGCGAGGAGAGGAAGAGACCCTCCCCCGCCCCGGGCTGTCGCGCTGCGCTCACACCTCACCAGACCCCGCCGCGCGCCGCTCCTCCCCCGCCCCCCTGTCGCGCAGCATTCGCGCCTCACCCGACGCCCGCTGCTCACCCTCACTCGCCCTCCCCCGGGCCGGCAGCTTTCACAACTCACCTGCTGTCGCCCGCCCCCCCCCCCCTTCCCTTATAAGGCCGCCCGCCGGCCTCCCTCAGGCACTCGCCCTCCTGCCGCCTTCCAGATCTCTGCCCTCTTTTCCTGTCTTGGGATTTCTTCACCTCGGACCGATCCACCATGCCCGGGCGCGGAAAGGGGAAAAACCGGAGGAGCACCAGGACCCCGGGAGGCTCCGCACCCTCCTCGGGCCCGGCCTCACCCTCGGCGCCCTCGGGCCGCCCCTCCAGCGACACGGCCCTCCTCCTGGAGGCGATCAGCCGGCTCTCTACCCGCCTGGAGGCCGTCGAGACCGGGGTCCCCCGAGGAGACCCGGACAGCCCCCAGCCCGCCTCAATGCGAGAGGCCGCCTACAGACCGCCGCCCGCCCCAGCGCCTCGGGCCCACGCCGCGATCGGGAGCCGACCACCTCCCCCGCCTCAGGCGACTCTACCTGGGGCGGTTCATCCACAGTACGAGGGGTACAACCGCCTCGCCGCCGCCTCGGCCCCGCCGCCCGCATACCGCCAGGACACGGTGGACTACAGCCCAGCATCCGCGGCCGACGCAGTCCGCGAGATCCTGGCCTCCGCCGAGGCGCGCCACACCGATCGGCGCCGAGGTGTCCCCTCAGACTACGTCTTCCCCTCCGACCTGGTAGAGAGGGGCCCGGGACAGAAGCCGGTGAAACTGGGTGAGGCCACCAAGGACGAGTACCACCTCGCCCTCCTCACTCTGGTCAACCACCCCTCCTTCCCCGCCCACTCTCTCCAGGGCCTACACCACCATCACCTCACCATCATGAGGGACAACCTCGTCCACCCATGGCCGGCCGTCCGCCGGTACTCAGAGACCATTTTCTCATGGATCGCGGACGGGAGGCTCCCCCAAGGGTGGCACGATCCCGTGGCCCTCAACATGATCCGAGTCGACAGCATGTTGACCGTAGACTCCCCCACCACGCCCCTCACAGCTCCCCGAGGCGACGATGGGGCCCGAGGCGCACACCTGCCCCGGCAGCATGTCGACACCCGCACCGCCTACGATAGGCACGCGCACGGGGCCCCCTGCTCCGCTTGGAACCGCGATCCCGCCTCGTGCGATCGGGCCCCCCTCGGAGAGGCCCACGGCGAGGTGGGAGACAGGCGCCGGCACGTCTGTGCATATTGCGCCAACGTGAGGCGCATATTAACCATGCACAGCGAGGCCGGATGCCGCACCAAGCAAGCCCGTGAGCGCCAGACCCCGGCCGCCTCGGCGGATTTTTGATCCGCCGGCCTCCCCCCGGGGGGCCCTGCCCGGCGCCTCACCCCAACCACTGCCGACAGCCCCGCGACTTCCACCGACAGCCCCCCAGCGAACACCGATCGAAACGCCGCCCAGACGAAGCCGAGGACCATCACCTCGCACCTCACACCTCAGACGACTCAGCCCAGCCTCACGAGAGACCCTCCCCAGACAGCCCAGCCACCGACCCTCACGACACCGCCTTCATGGACCCGCCCCCGACTGCCACCCCGCCCAGCCCTGAGGAGTTCGCTGCCCCCCTGATCGACCCTCGCCGGACCTCCTCCCCCCAGGCCTCAGGCGCGGGGCTCCCTTTTTTGGCCGCCCGCACCCCCTCCACGTAGGCCCCGGACCCTCCTCTCAACCAGACCTGCCTTCACGGGCCCCCGCCTCGGGCGCCCTTGCCCCCGCCTCGGGCGCGCCTCGAGCCCTCTCCTTACTCTTTGGCGGAGGGCTCCTCGGCCCCCCCTCTACCAGAACTCTGACATTGCTCCTTATGAGCCCCTCCTGTATTTATCTCTTCTGCTCCTCATGAGCCCCTCACTGTATTGCTCCTCACGAGCCTGTTTCTTTGCTCCTCATGAGCCCTTTCCTTTCTTTGCCTGTTTTACCTGTTCCTCTGTATGCTCTGTTGAGGCGTTAATAAAACGCCTTTTTTCCCACCCCCGCCTTCCTTCTTCCTTTTCGCGCATCGGTCGTAATGCGAAGCATTACGCTTGATGCGAGGAGAGGAAGAGACCCTCCCCCGCCCCGGGCTGTCGCGCTGCGCTCACACCTCACCAGACCCCGCCGCGCGCCGCTCCTCCCCCGCCCCCCTGTCGCGCAGCATTCGCGCCTCACCCGACGCCCGCTGCTCACCCTCACTCGCCCTCCCCCGGGCCGGCAGCTTTCACAACTCACCTGCTGTCGCCCGCCCCCCCCCCCCCCTTCCCTTATAAGGCCGCCCGCCGGCCTCCCTCAGGCACTCGCCCTCCTGCCGCCTTCCAGATCTCTGCCCTCTTTGCAATATAATCAATTTAAAAATAAGTCAAGGAGCCGCCACCATTAGACACAAATAAAATACAGGAATGAATGTGACCTCTAGACTTGACATTTGCAGGTTCCGTACACAAGATATGGAATTCAAGGTTACTTCAAGGCTTAATAAAAAAAAAAAAATTTAATTCAAGAATAATTTCGTTTGGATTTCAGGGGGAAAAACAACAATGGTGAACGGCGATTTCAGACTAATTTAGATCAGTGGGGACAGTTTAATCGAATTCAAGGCTCTTCGAGACCTTCAAATGGGGCAAATGAAGTTATAAACTTGTCCAAGAATTCCTAGGCCCTATATGGCATGCCCCATCCTATGATTGAACTGGTGCAATCTAGCACCTACTTGGACATATTTTAGCCTTGAAATTATAACTGTTCAAGATTAACAAATAATTAAAAGTAAAGTTTTTTTTTGTAAACAGGATTCCCCCAAACCCCACTGATTTGGAAAATCAGTTTTCGCTGAAATCAACAAATTCACTGAGAAATGGGATCCATGAAACCTACATTTCAACCAACTAACCAATCGCACACTTACTTAATGTAATCCTCGATTGGCCTCTTCAATGGCGAACAGCCACTGGGAATGGGTGTGTAATGAGCGGTGCGAACATTTAATTTGTCGAAGTTCTGAAGGAAAACGAGTACAGGATGTTAGCTTGAAAACACACTGCAAGATTGTCGGCAAGCCAAGTGCATGCCATTATACAGGGATGAAAGTGGTCTCCGGCAAAAAAAAGCGGAAATGCGGATATTCTCCCATATGCTTAGCATTCTCAGGGAATCGCAGAAAATTCCCAGAAGTCGGGTCTCATAAATATTGGTATACGCCGACTGTGCTGCGGCATTTGAAACAAGTATTAGTGGTGTACGCTGATAGTGCTGCAGCATTTTAACAATGTGTTACTATTATTAGGGAAAATCCCGGAAATCCGCGAAAATGCGGAGTTCTTTCATCCCTGATTATAAGGGCATCTTTCAAACCAGAAATTCAATTTTTAACGCAAAAGAAAGTGAGATATCATATACATACGCATCAACTAGTCTTACTTCACCAAGTTTCTGTATGCTATGGAAGCAACAATGGAACTAATCTTTTGTTAGACTTAACGTGTCCTAAACTACCTCCACATATAATTATTCGATACAATGTCATTTGTAGAATGTGTACACATACTAGCTTATTAAAGTTGCATAGTCCGATGGTTTTGAGTTTTTTTCTTGAAGATTTTAAGATTTATACTGCCTATCATGGATAAGTCTGAATAGACTAGTTTTCACCATTAGACAGTTTGTCAATAGAAAGCCCGAGCCTACACTTTTACCGACCCAAGGGATTTTTAACCTCCCACACCACATAGACATGTTATGAGAGCAACCAGCCTTTGATGACGCTGTAAGTTATACACAGCGGTGGAAATCCAAATTGGCAGAGATTGGGGGACGGGGAATCGAACCACCTACCTTCAGATTAGGAGTCCGACATAGAAAAAAGTCAGGCACTCTAGCCACAAAGAACACCACTTTCTGCAATTTTCTTCGATAAATAATATTCGATTGATTGCTATAATCAACTTTACTTTAGTTTGAAGTAACTTATTTTGAATGACTAACGGAGATATTAGACGTGAAAACATGCTAAATTAATTTCGGCACGAGCACATCCAGATTTTGACTGCACGGCATAGGCTTCAGCAATAACAGATTCTATTAGATTTTGGCTTAGTATTCCCTTCTATTTTACAGGGATGAAAGTGGTCTCTGGGGAAAAAAGCGGAAATGCTGATATTCTCCCATAGGCTTAGCATTGTCAGGGAATCACTGAAAATTCCCGGAAGTCGGATTTCATACATATTGGTATACGCTGATAGTGCTGCACCGTTTGCACCACATATCGGTATACGCTGATAGTGCTGCGGCATTAGAAGCATGTATTAGTAGTGTATGCTGCTAGTGCTGCGGTGTTTGCACCACATATTAGTATACGCTGATGGTCCTGCAGCGTGAAATAACGTACTGGTTGGTTGTTTGTTGGAGTTTTATGTCCTGGCAACATTTAAGGTCATATCAGGAAGGGCGCAACGTATTACTATTAGTATATGCTTACAGCTACAGGAAAAATCCCGGAAATCCGCGAAATCGCGGAGATCTTTCATCCCTGATTTTAACAATGCTACATGTATTTATTTAATATATCCCACAAAATGCATTCTTGTATGATTTTGTGCGAAAGTGAAAATGTACACATTTGACACCATGCATTTACGGAAACATCTAAAAACTTTTTTTCTGTATGACAATCTTTTTTGCTTAATGGTAATCAATCAAATCTTATTTGAATTTGTTGTGTATGTCAAAATGTAATTTGTGTATGTAATATTTTTCTTAATTTAATCAAATCAGGTTTTATGGTAGTTCCAACATTTTCAAAGCTGTTTCTTTTACTTTTCCCGCCAAAATTTGGTCAAAACTGATATGTACTTTACAGTGCAAGTGGTTATTTTAAATTTAATTTAGCTCTGACCCACTCACTCGCATCAAGCAATGTTCAAATAGGAGTAGTGTCCTGAGAACAAGTGCTATTTTTCAAGTCGCCAGTCAAAATCAGCAGCCAGTCCTTTGAAGTACCTAATTAATATTATTAGAACTGGGGCAAAATTTAATTGGTTGAAGCTATGGCAAGCCATACCTACCTTTAGCAGCAGTGGCCAATGTGATGTGTTGATTGTGTGTTTTTTAGTGGATGATTGGATTGCGAAGTCTTCTGTCGTTTGGATGTCCTGAAAAGGAAACCACGCACCAATCAAATCACAGGTCAGCTGACGATCTTATTTTACCCGTTCTCTTCGACATTGTTGTCCAACAGGATGCCACGTAAAGCTAGGATCCCATATACAGTGTTTGTACCATGGCAGAACTAAAAATCTTAGGTCACATGTGTAAGGCAAAGGATTTTAAGGATGTTAGTCCCTTAATAATGGCCACTTGTGCAACCAAAATCTTAGTTTTCCTCCAGAACTTAAAAAAATAATTGTGCATTGTTTATTTTTGGACAAAATCCGATGGATTCGTGCAAAAAATAAGACAAAATTATCGAAAATCTGACTTTATCCGATAAATGGGAATATCCGACGAAAGTTGGACAATCCGACTCTGTACAAACACTGCATATATACGTGTTATACGAATGAGAATGCACAAGGTATGCGACGACTTTGCATCGGAAACGGCACACTCAGCTTTACCTGAATATAAGCCCCCAAAATATTTGTTGTGCTAAATATACTCCAGGCATACACGATATGTAGACCTAACTACTTTGGTCACATTATGCACGCATGTAAAAAGACACCATTTGTGCCACGTTAAATCCTTTTGTTCAACAGCCTAACATAACCTCCGATAACCCTCTTTGTTTTGTAAATTGCCGTAAATGCACAACTAACAAACATTAATAATATATGAAACATGATATTTGAATTAATTACTACGTGAAGTCAAGAGGAGATGAATAGAATACTAGTGACACTTACCCCTAAGGTCATTGATTTCCTCTTCTTTTCTTTCTTCTCTTTCTTCGGACTTACTGCTGAAATAATAAAAATGGGGCGTTAAGAGGGTTATAATATATCAGGTTAAATTCCACAACGTGGTCATATAATAATCAAATTAAATTCTGCAATGTGGTCAACTTCTCGACTATACCAAACACTGCAAATACCTCATCTAACCCCCCCCCCCCCCCCCCTCCCCCCATACCTCCAAAAGGTGTCAACGATACAGCTGCAGACAACGTCAGCCAAATCAGGGAATTCTCATGCAATGTCCAAGCCGGTGGACCATAAAAACTTTTCCAAGTTGACTTTCTATTGCAGCTTCCTGTTTCTGAGCAATTCGCTGTGACAATTCTTCCTGGATCTGCACAAACTTCCTTCTATTAGCATGCTGTTGCTTCCGCCCTGTGGTCTTTGACATCTGAATGACCTTGCTTTTCTTCGTTTATTCAAGACTGTCAAGGTACTCAACAATAAGGTTCTTCTTTGCCCTTTGCCCGTAACTTCGACAATGGGTAGTTTGGTGTAGCATTTGCAGCCCATAGCATACCGATAATCTCTTCTGCATCAATGTTGCATCACCTTGCAGATCCTCGTCTCCTCTTTCAGCTTGTCTGTGAGGTCCATGGTGAAGTATCGGGCATACTGTCACACAAGGACGGTGATGACAGATGGCAAGCACGCACTCACCATCTTCACAAACACCATTTCACTGTCAACGTTCTTTTGGAGTTTCATCGGGGTTGTGTCAACTAGGCCCAAAACTCTCCCAAAAAGCCTGTCTTTGTGGCGGGTGTCCACTCTGGCGTTGTAATATATGAAGAGTTCAGATGCTAAAACCGACAAATCTATTTTAGTTATTATCTGTCAAATAGAAATTAATGTATTTTCCAGTTAAATTCTACTAATTTCATATTGATTAGAGACAGCTGATATGGGAATTATAAATGGAACGTGACAGTTTCTGCAAGCAAATCGATTTGACTATCAGAATGATGGACATCTCAGTCTCACCTCAAACGTGATAGTCATGGTTTCATTTTGGTCCAGATGGCATTTGTTGGTTTTTGTGTCTGAACCCATCATATGCTTTCGCAGTATTCACGAGATCCATCACACAATGGCGATTCCATCCACGTGGCTAACTCGCTTCTCTGGTGCGTTGTAGAATTGTCATCCATGGACCCGACAGTAGCTTGTCAATCAAGTAGAGGACACGCATCTCATCTCTGGCAAATGCACTGTCAGAATCAGCCAAAATCGATGTCGGGAGGCTGCCACAAGATTAAGTTGCTATCCAGAGAAAGTGGACAACGTGACAATGGTTAGGTACCCTCCAATCCACCACTATCGCCGAACGCATCTGACTCGTACAACCTTTTGCGACCTCACTGGCAGCAGAGTCCATTGCAAAGAAGGCACCTCACCCAATGCAAATGTTCAATACCATGTGTGATGGATCTTGTGAAGACTGCGAAAGCATATGATGGGTTCAGGCGCAAAAACCAACAAATGCCATCTGGACCAAAATGAAACCATGACTATCAAGTTTGAAGTCAGACTTAGATGTCCCATCATTCTAGTAGTCAAATCGATTTGCTTGCAGAAAATGTCACACTCCAATTTTGAAAAACCATTGACTGAAGAAACGATAAAGACCCATTTTTTGGGCGTAATTTAAAAGGCCTTTTAAAGCTGCATAGTCCGATGAAATATCAAAATTTCAAAACCAAACCATTTATCTAGATTTGATTTTACATATCTAACTTAGATACTGATGCACTTATTAAGCATTTGTTTCTGCGTAGAAGGCAATACTGAGTCAATTTAACAAAACCTGTTACTGCAGAAGTCTATGGTGTGAGAGTTTTGGCAAGCTTGCCAAAACTAATTTTCCATGCTTGCACTCAAAATATCTCAATAGTTTACCATTTATAATAAAAGTAACTTTGAACTAATGCATAGTAGATACTAGTGATTGATCTAATATATTTATCTCAGAAAAATACAGAAATTCAAAACCATCGGACTATGCAACTTTTAATATGCCCTTTAAGTAGGTATATGCACGTCCGCGGGCTACGCGACGGCCGTTTTCTACCAAATAACTCTCCCCGGAATAGACGGTCTAATAGCAGACGGGTGGTCCAAAATGCTTGATTTTCATTGGCTCTTAGTGGATATCCCCAGGAATTCCAACCTATGACGTAGATAAAATGTCCCTCTACAACCTTGTGTTTACAATTTGCAAATCTGTTCATGTTTTCTGTTTGTGCAGATTCAGAAGATTTGACTTGATTTCAACACTCAAACTACACCTTCTATATATCTTGGGCATCTTTCAAAAGTAGGCACTCATTTAAATATGTTATTAATTGACCACTGTGTGAAGTTTCATGATGGTGTACGGTCGAAAAGGTACTTTGCTAGGTTCCCAAAGTTTCAGTTATAAGATCAGGGATGAAAATGGGTCTCCGGAAGGGAAACAAAAAGAAACACAAATGCTGATATTCTCCCATAGGTTTAGCATTGTCAGGGAATCACGGAAAATTTCCGGAAGTGGGGGAAGTTGATATATGCTGATAGTGCTGCACCGTTTGAAGCATGTATTAGTTGTATACGCCGATAGTGCTGCGGGAGTATTTATTAGTAGTATAACATGGCTCCCTTTATTGTAGGGACTTTGAAATCTGCTAAAGTCGCGATGTCACCTTTCAGCATTCTGCTTTGCGTAGCGCACAGAAATGAGGATTTAAGATATTAGCTGTTTTAATTAGGATATGAATGGTACCATTTTGAAACATGTTGATTTTGACAGCTTCTAGTTTTTGTCTGATCAAAATCCAACAGGAGTTGACAGATACCCAGCTTTCTGAAGTTTAAGGTAACGTTGCCTACATTATGACACTCTTGCTATTTAGCAGACCTATTTCTATTTACCACTCCTTAAGGACGTAAAACAACAACAAACAACCACTCCTTAATAAAACACTTCTCTAATGCATTTGCTAATACAAAACATCTGAAATTCAACAACTTTCAAATGCATATTATGATATATCATAATATATCTTGCTCAAATTTTGGAATATTAAAAAAATAATCAAAAAGCATAATGCTTTTGATTCATTAGAGCTTCCAGTGAAATTGTAATTTGAATGTTATGACCCATTTGAAAATTTTAAGAGGGTACCTTACCACGTCACGCTTAAATGTTCATCTTCATGTTTATTTGTAGACTTCCCATAAAATAATTATTTCCCTTTTGAGAAACAATATGAGCATCGCAAAGTATTAAAATAAGAGAGATATGATAAATAGGACACACCAGTCGACTAGAACAGTGTAGCATCTCAAATGATACAACGATGCCATGCCATGGTTAGGTACACAAAAGAACATTCCGTTTTCATGCCACTCGCTTGTCCCACTGTATGTGTGCGGTGCACACCTGACTATGTTTTTCCATCTCACTTGCAACCTTTATTTTAGGACTACCAGGAATGCACCCATATGGATGATATAGTTCACGTTTTGCTCCAATGCTACATCCAAAAATATTTGCTGCCCGATTTATAGAAGTGAAAAAAATCATTATTCAAATTTATGTCGGTTAAAGTCACTGGAATACTACCTGAAGGTAAGTTTTGATATTTTTTAAACTAGTTTATTGTGTTTATACATTTTTCCATATTAGGATGCAATTTGATGTCAATTAGAGCACTGGAACATTGATTTTGAGGGCGGAGAAAAAGGTGTCTGGTAAAGTGGTGACAGAAATACTGGATTGACACTCCACCCACGACTCATACAATATGCCTTGGCAGCTGATCTGATGTGTGGTGATTTAATATTATCTATAGCCGTGTTCACACACACTACTTTAGGCCGAACTAGACATAACGGTTTAAGGCGGAAATCAATATCTGCGCATGAGCAAGTCCATACTAACCAGCGCCAGTTTCAGTTAGTCGACGTCGCCACGAGAGAGTGTGGGTTCGACCTAGATAAGTATGGACTGAATCGTATTGGTTTGGAACGGTCAAAACTTCTGCTGGGCAGTGAAAACCTTCAAATAAATCATGAAAAAAATATATGTGCACCTCTAGCAGGTTCATAGACCAAATTATATAATATGCGCCTTTGATCGACCGGAAAATAAACAAACTCAGGTGTCGACTGCGCATGCGTGTGACGACATAATCCACCTCAACTAATCCGCTTGCGTCTACACACGCAAGATAGGCCGACTCAAGTTAGATCGCTTCATATAATCTACCTCGCGACGCGGTTTACATGAGGCGAACTAGTTGAGGCGAATCAGCCCTAATCTGCCTTAGCGTCGCATCCACACGGCGAATGTGAGCCGAACTAGACAAGGCGAATTAGTTGAGGTGACTTAACGCCCGTGTGTGAACACGGCTTTAGAGAACTTTGTGATATATTACTGTGTGTAAATCCTATAAATTACAACTGTCAGGTGGTGCCATTTGTGCCCTAGTAAGCATAGGGATAGATTATGGTATGAAAAGGATTTCAGTTGGATGAATCGGAGTACTTTCGGGAGATTATCTCCACTCTCATGATGAATCAGGACCACACCTCTCCTTACTTACTCTTTATTATGTAACACAAGCATTAATAAAAAAGATAGTGTGGAAATAGATTATTTGTATTGTCCCTTCCTTGAGCTTTCCAATGACACAAAGCTGTTGGAAATTGGTTAAAAATTGAGAAAGTTGTGGGAAATCCATTAGACGGGTCACAGAATTCAACTGCTTTTCCAATTCCATTGAAACAATTAGTGAATGACAATGGACAAAATTACACATAAAAAACGCTTTATAAAGTGTCACAACTTCCTTGATAATTGTCACAGGATGATGATTTAGGTATTATTAGATAGGACTTTCCAATTCCATTGCAATGATATATATTATATTGGAATCTGTTAATTTTGAATTTTTTTGTCACATACCTAATATACCTATGCCATGGATGATGGTCACGAAATTCAAACAGATGCTTTTCAGGTGGTACATTTCCACCACAAAATAATCAGTCTGTCAATCATAAATTTGGGTAATTTCTTCCACCATATCGTGGCATTTATAGTTGTACAATAAGTATTATAGTAAGCGAAGAAATGAACAGGGCTGAGGGAATAGCGCCAATACCAACACGAATAGCCAAAGCCGGTTTATAATTTTATCCACGAGCTGCCAGCAACAGCTTCTCATGATATCATAACACCATGCCAACGCACGTGCGTTAATTTAAAATGGAGGCAGAAACAATACATAACCACAGCCACATATATCAATCAGTTACGATGCACATTAATAGTTGAAAAGTGAACAAGAAATTAGCGAAGGTACCAACCTGATTCTGCCATTTTTGCATTTACCCACGTGGGTCTGCGCACGCAATGGGAAGCCAATGGGTACTTCCGCCGGAAGTAACTTGTGCCTAAAACCTGGGACGTGGCGCCATCTGTTGTTTTATCCTGTTCGCAAAGTTTGTGTTGTTTACGCATGTTTAAATGTTACACCAAGTATGCTTTAGATCGTGTCTGTTTACCATGCTGAGTGCATGTAAATGATATCGAAATCACAGATCTAACGAACAGGTCAAGTAGGTCTGAATACTGGGTGTGTCTAGAAGTAGTTGTGTAATGTTGGCAGAACAAAGCATCTAGCGGCGTATAAATCTGTCTCTTTATAACACGTAGTATTACAATGGCTCGAGGCGTACGCCGGCTTGTCCCAAACAAACGAACGGCCACTTGAGGGAATCAACTGTCTGTTTCTGCTTAGACAAGATTATTTAGATATTGACCCACACCGATACTCGAAACAGGCTAACTAGCTGCTTCCCAGCAAACTTAGAGGAGGTACTAATCTAAAACGATCAAACAAAATCAGCACACGATGCCTCATATGTCAGGAGGCACAATTCTTGAGATTTACCGACTTGGCTCAGCCAAGCACTGCTTTCAGCCAGTCGTTGTGTTCCTCAATGGTTGACCCATATACCAGAATGTCGTCTGTCACTATACCTATCCCAGGTATATCGCCCATGACACGGTGCATTTCCTGAATGAAAATGTCACTGGCTGTTTTGATGCCAAATGGTAGATGGGTGTACCTGTACCGGCCCCATGGAGTATTAAATGTGCACAACAGTGAACTTTCGTAGTCTAGTTCGATTTGCCAATACCTTGTCATGGCGTCTAAAACTGAGAAATATTGTGAGTTCGCCGTTTTGGCAATAATTTCGTCAATAGTTTTAGTTGGGAATGGTCCTCTTTTGATGGCTTTGTTCAATTTTGTTGGATCCAGACAGATTCTTATTTTGTTAGGTTTTTTAACAATGGTTATGGAATTTACCCATTCAGTTGGCTCCTTTTGTTCGACAATAACACCCATTTTTACCATGCATTTTAGTTTGTCATGCACCTTATTTTGTATTGCATACGGAATCCTCTTTGGTGGGTCGACAACAGGTTGTACGGATTTGTCAATATGAATGACAGCATTCGATTTCATCAGGCCTAAACCTTGAAAAACATCTTTATATTTGCTTACCAGATCGTTGGCTTGGTTGCTGTGGACGTTGTTCGGGGTGGAAATGTTCATCGGCATGCTATAGAGTTCACCTCATTAACCTGTGCCAACAGGTTCAACACAACACAAGCCTCTTTATCCAAAATAGGTTGGCAGTCCCGCACCACTTGGAATACAAAGTCTCTGCCATCGATCTCGACCAAAGCCTCGCCATCTGGAGTGATCCGATGCCCTGAGAATGTCACGAGCGAACATGTGTTGTTCGTCAGTCGCACCGATGCGATCTTGTCGAAGACGTTCCTTGGAAGAACCTTTGCCTCCGAGCCTGTGTCAAGCTTGAACTTGACTGGATGACCGTTCACTCGGACGGTCACATACCAGAGCTTGGTGTCTTGTTTGGTGTTGCACTCGATAACACCGACAAACAGATCCGTCATCAACACATTGACTTCTGCCGGATCTGGGTCTTGTTCGATGTTGTGAGGGTCGGGTTCTTCCACAGTCAACTCATCCACCCTGCCAAGTATGTTCCGGCAAACCTTCCCGAAGTGCCCAACCTTCTTGCAGGCAACACAAATCTTGCCCTTCGCCAGACAAAATCCACGTCGGTGTTTGTAACCACAGTTTTGACATTGAATCTTGAATTTGTTTGCACTGGTGGTGTTTCCAGCCTTCCAAGATGGTGATTTCCAAGATGGCGATTTCCAAGATGGCGATTTCCAAGAAGATGACGGCCCAGCCGGGTGAACCACCGGTGCACCAGTACATACATTTGCATATCTGTTCAGACAATCAATTCTTTTTACCTCCACGCCCAGTTTTTTGTCTTCCAACTGGTCAGCACTAAATTCACTGAGTTTGCACATATTAATGCACTTTTCGAGTGTGAGATCAGCTGTTTGAAGCATCTTGTTTCTCAATGTCATATTTCTTGACACCAGCAACCAAGTGATCGCGGAACAGCGATTCTTCAATCGGTCCATATTCACAATCTTTCACTCTGTCCCTGAGGGGCGTGATATATATGGACATATTTTCGCTGGCTTGATTATGTGAGTTGAAACGGTAACATATTATTATTAAGTTTGATTTACCAGTACAGTATGCTTGAAATGCCTCCTTTAATGGCCCAATGTTGTTCTGCTCGGCAAGCATGATGGCCATGTTGGCGAAAGCTTTCTGGGCTTCTTCGCCCGTGATGTGAAGGAAGATACACCATTGCACTTGTTCTGTTTTCGTAACGACTCCTGAAGCCGTGGCATATATATTATATGCTCTGATCCATGTTTTCCAGTTTGATCGTGCGTTGTTGCAGAGGATGAGCTAACCTGGCAGTTGAGGCCCGGCAGTGTGTTTGCAGGCGGCATTGTCCTTATCTGACACCATGTGAAAGTACAACGTCTGAACACTTTGACTTCTGGATACTGAATGCTTTATTCGCCATCCAGAGACCTGAACCGCCGGCACCCTGTGCCTCTGAAGTCATCTCATTTACATATTCCCTTGTTCTCTGCTTGTGCCTGGATGTCTTTTATGCATATATTACAGGAACCATGCCAAAAATATTCCCAATAATACATAAATAGACTGGCCCTGCAAGTCAGTCACGATAGAAACTGTCCATTCACTGTTTCAAAACAGCCATCACATTGCAAGTTCACATAGTTTTGTTATTAAATAAACAGCCGAGTTGTAAATGATTGCACCTATCCGAACATATGGTGGTGTAGGGGTGAAAAGAAATCATAATACTATGACTAATATTTCTTTTCTTGCAGGTCAGGAACAATGCTAAAAAGCCTGTTCCTATATGTAGATAACCAGACACATGGTGTTATATTAGGATGCATTATTTATCCCCATATAATGAACAATTTACGGATGGGGGGGGGGGGTGAAAAAAAGGAAATGCCACTATTAATAGTTCTTTTCTTGCAAGTCAGGAGCAATCTTTAAGTACACAATCTTTTTGGCATGTAGATAATCAGATATATGTTATATTATGCATTATTTCTCCCCATATATTAAACTAAATATTGCTGTGGGGCAGCACTATTAAATCTATTGTCACAAGTCGGTACCCATCCTGATATGACCTTAGATGTTGCCAGGACATAAAACTCCAACAACCAACCATTGACACAACTTTGAAATTCAAATACTAGAACTGTGAATATTTTGCAGGTTTAATCCACGATGGGTGTGAAGGGGCTGTGGACGCTACTTGAGCCGGTCGGCAAGCCGGTCACTCTCGAATCACTCGAAGGAAAGGTTCTGGCTGTCGGTATCCTTTATCAGCAAAAGTTACAAGTGAGGAACACGTAGTCTCTCATGAAAGTCTCACAGCAAAGACCGACTGCAGTGGCCGAATAGGTAGAGCGCAGGCCTCGCATGCGGAAGGTCAGAAGTTTGGTTCCCGGTCAAGTGAAACCAATGACTTATAAAATTGATACTTGTCGCTTCCTAGCCTGGCGCTCGGCATTAGAGGCAGCACTATAAAGTCGCCATGAGTGCGCAATGTCACAAGTCGGTACCCTTTCTGATATGACCATAAATGTTGCCAGGACGTTAAACTCCCCAAAACCAGCCAACCAACCACAGCTAAGAAAATGGAGTACCTGAAACTTGTAAAAATTATGCACAAACCTAACTTTCAAAGATGTGCCAAAGACTAACTAACATACTATATTTAGATTATCACATGGATACAAGGTATCACAAATATTGACTATGTCCAAAATATAAATGACGCCCCCCCCCCCAAATATAAAAAAATTGGGAACACCCTGATTTTACACCCCAATCAAGTTTGCAGAAAGTATTGATAAAGAAAATCAATCCGTATGGATTATGATCACTACTGCACAGCGTTGAAAACAAGTGCATGCAGGAGTAGAATAAACAAACTATCACACACAACAACAACAAAAATTCGGTTTAGGTTATTCTCAACATAGTGGGTCATGGTCGAATCCCCATGGAGTCAAACCAATGACATACAAAGTTGATACTTGTTTCTACTTAGCCAGGTGCTCCGCATTACGCAGGACTGGTTAGCCCAGTATCAGGATAATATGTTGGAAATTAGGTCATGATGCCAGTGGCCTGGTCTTCTAGTGGGGCAGCACTATATAAAGTCGCTATGAGTACACACTGTCACAATAATAATAAAACATTTATATAGCACCCGATCCAGCAAGCCGTTCTCAGGTGCTTTAGATAACAAACAAATATACAGGAAAATAAATTTCCCCTAGTTAAAAGCAGATTTAAACAAATGTGTCTTAAGACCTTTTTTAAAAGCACCAACAGATTTACAATCAGTAATATATCCTGGCAGAGCATTCCACAGTCTCGGGGCAGCAATACTAAAAGCATGATCTCCAAAGCCTTTGAGTCTGCTCCGAGGAACTGCTAACTGGCTGGAGACTGGAGCGCAGTGTTCTAACATTTGTTCTCTCCTGGAGCATATCTCTCATATAAGGAATGCCACTATTAATAGTTCTTTTCTTGCAGGTCAGGAGCAATGTTTAAGTACACAATCTTGTTACCATGTAGGTAATCAAATACATGTTATATATCTAGTGCACAAGTCGATGATGTCCTGATATGGCCTTAGATGTTGTCAGAACATAAAACTCCAATAAACAAGCAAACTGTACACTAACCCTGTGATTATTGTAAGATGAAAGCCTTAGCCACATATAGACGTAAGCATCTGGCTACATCAAACTGTCCATGGGATGCGGGATGCGCATGGGGATCCGGTGGCCAATGCGCATCTCGTCGGACTCTTTAACCGAGTCTGCAAGCTGCTCTTCTACAAGATCAGGCCAGTCTTCGTCTTCGATGGCGGTGTTCCAGAGCTCAAGAGGCAGACGCTCGTAAGTCTGGTTATTTGTGAAGACAGTTTGCCACTGTTTGACAAAATAGGTCAATTCTATATTTCAAGCTTATAATAGAGCAGGCTCAACCCCGCCCCCGCCCCCCCCCCCCAACGAAAAAGACCAAATTCAACAGCTTGTGGCATACACCAGCTATGCAGTTCTTCTATCTTCTATATTATGTATATTGCTCAGGGGAGTAGCTTACATTACGCAGGGTAGCCAGCTGTGTATCACCTAAGATTACATTTACAAAAATTAAAATATGTGATGTTTTAATTCCCACATATTTTATTCCAATAGTGTCTTTTTCCATCGCCAAAAAGGTCTGCATAGCACCTAAAAATTCCAAGCTCAGCCACAGTTGCCTATAGAGGGGGGTGTAATGACATTGTGAGATAACTTTTGGTGGCCATATTGGATTACATACTTGCAACTGTCTACATTGTGCTTATTTACCGATTTGTTGGTTTATTGAGCAGTTTGGCCTCAGAAGTTGTTGTTAAAGTGCTGTAAGTAAACACATTGCATGTAAACTGCCCAGAACCGCTCAGAACACAAGAAAACTGTTTTGCTGCATCAGCATAAATTCACAACATGGCTAGGCGAGGGTGCTCGTAATCCAAGATGGCTGACCACTGAGTGATGACGTCACGTGCACTCCCTCTATGTATGTACTTCCTTTGTTCTTCCTGCTCCATCTATTGTCGACAATATCTTACTCGAAGGCGGAGTGGGCAGATTGTATGGGGGGGGGGGGGTGGAGTCACCACCTGGAGGGCAGGAGGAGAATTAGGGCAGTTGCTTGATGGCAGACATCCAGCTCTCCAGGCTGCACCCCAACCTCCAGTAACCCAACTACCCAAGAACATATCAAAAGGAGGTTATGTGAGTCGATGCACAGAATACAACATTATAATAACAAGGCAGGAGAATTACATACATGAATAATATTTGCATAAGTATTTTATACCTCACAATATTAGTAGGATCGATGTGTTTATTTTCATGGTATTTAGAATGTAAGTAGAAGTTTATCTTCTGTATTCATTTGGTAAAGTTGTAATACGTTTTAGTGTAGGTCTGGTCAGTTGAAGTTAGACAAGCGGGATATAAATGTTAGTTTGCAAGGAATATTCTAGTGTTACGCTATCATGGTAATACCCCAGTCACACGAGAGGCAGCGTTCGCCGCCAACCTCCCAGTGTCCCATTCGATATTTTGATTCAAATATGTGATTGGCACCAGGTTGGCGCCGCAGCGGCATTGCATATTTTGGTGCCACTAGGTCGGCGCCAGGTTGGCACAAACTCACCAACTAAGGGGTCGGTGACCTCGCGGTGCCAGGGCGGCGCCAGGTCGCCAACCACTTTTTAATGGCGTCGACCAAACAGGACGCAAGGAGGTTGCAAGTGCAGCACTTGCAACCTCCTTGCATCCAAAATTTCTGAAATGGACGCCGGGAGGTTGGTGTCCTCGCGGCGCCAGCACTTAAGGACGGCGCAATGAGGATGTTTTGACGTCACGAATCGATCATAAGCGAACGCAGGCCTCGTGTGACTGGGGTATTAGTTGTGTGAGTTTTGTTATTTGCAGTTAGCAATATGAGTCCTAGTGTTGGGATGAGCTTGTCAGTAACACATTGAACCAGCTGTGGCCATTGAAGCAGTGGGACCAACCTCAGTGCATTTTGCGTTGAATATTATATTTGTAATTGGAATGTCACTGTCAAGGTAGGTGGTTGACAGGAAATAACGAAGGAACAGCAACAAATAAAAAGGGGGAGAACTGAGGTCGAAGGTTTGGTGGCCAGCAGTGTATTTCATTATGCAGGGTTTATACAATCCTACATCCACAACCCAAACTGCGTTTGCAGTGTCATCTGTCAAACTAGTTTCTGAGGTACCCGATTCCAGGCTAGCCGGAGGCAATTGCGAGCAGATGCGACAACGCGCTCAGAAGAAGCGAGTCGGAAGCTGTTGACGAAAGTGTTGAAGCAGCATGCGATTGGATCCATGCTGGCTGGAGACGGAGTGGCTGCTGGACCATCAGGCACCGGGTTGCGAAGCAGTGCCACCAGCAAAACTGACATGTACCAATTGCCGCCAATGCCTGAAGCCGAGACCGACAAGTAGGTGCAAATAATAAGCACTAATGATAAGAAGATGGACCAACAATCTCTGCACTTTCGCTGGTTTCCATATTTTGATATGTTGATGTATGATATATCTGATGTATAAATAATTATGTGAATCTGAATACCAAAATGTTCTTGTTCTTCCAATTTTCTTGTTACATAATAATAACATTCCATATATTCACTATGAAACTAGCTATCCATATAGCTCTACGGGGTGGTGGCGCCACCTATTCCAACAGTGAAAGAGGGTCACCCATAAAGTAGCACACAACATAAGGATGATGAAATATAGGGAATCTTCCCTTCCGTGCCTTTATACTCGCATAATTCTTATACATCACATATGTATAATCTCTATATATATATAGAGATTATATATATGTTTCTATATAATTATATATATATATATATATATGTAGTAGTCTGCACTGACCTCAGGCAAGTAACCACATATACAGGTAGGCGTGGGTAGTGTGGTGATATCAGGGAGCCTAGGTGGTGTAATGGTTAGCACACTGGCCCGGAATGCATAGAGCTGTGGGTTTGAGTCCCACTCTAGGCACAATATTTCCAATTTTCATCACCCCCATGACACTGGTGCCGTGACCAGGATCCTGTACAAGCTATGCGCTGTATGGTTGTTGAACCTACCCTGTGTATGTATGTGTTAGTGCATTGCCTGTATGTATGTAATTGTAAGGATTAAAAGACTTACAATTCCAGGGGGACAACTGTAGTAGTCTGCACTGACCTCTCAGGCAAGTAACCACATATACTGGTAGGCGTGGGTAGTGTGGTGATATCACGGAGCCCAGGTGGTATAATGGTTAGCATACTGGCCCGGAATGCATAGAGATGTGGGTTCGAGTCCCACTCTAGGCACAATATTTCCCATTTTCATCACCCCCACGACATATATAGCATAATAGGCAACAACAATGTATCGAAGACAGCAACATAATATTAGTATAATAGAAGTTTTGCTAATTTTATTTAAAGCTACATAGTTCGATGAAGCATCACATTTTCAAAACCAAAGTAATTATCTAGATTTGATTCTGAAATGCAGATTCACTTTTTAAGCATTTTTTGCCAGCTGGAAGGGAATACTGCGTCAATTTAATAGAACCTATTACTACAGAGGCTTATGGTGTCAGAGGTTTGGTGTGCTTGCCAAAATTAATTTAACATGTTTGCACTTCAAATATCTCAAAAGTTTACCATTTAAAATTAATCTTTCTTCAAACTAAAGTACGGTAGATTATAACAATCAATTTAATATATTTATCTCAGAAATTGACAGAAACTCAAAATCATCGGACTATGCAATTTTAAATAACTGTTTGATTTAGCTTCAGCTTCTTTGACGATGAGGTGGAGCACACACTAGAAGTTCGGGCCACCTTCCTGGACATGCTAACGGTACGTAGTCTAGGCCTATTTATTGTATATATTATATCCATTAAATAAAAATGGTATATACACATTAGATTAGGTAGAAATCAATCGTTTATATATAAATAATATCAAAGACTATGTACAACAAGACGTGTCACTCAGCATTTTCATATAGGAATTTCTTAAATAATCATGCAGTGGTGTTATCCCACGGCAAACAAGGTGCATTGTCATTGATCAGGTGTAGTAGTTTTCTTACTCAGACATAATCACAAATGTTATTTATGTATGGCACAGATTAAAGTGCTTAAATATTTTTGACCTATACTATAATATTGTTTTTATTATTAATATTAGGATATAATATACTATAATTGTCATGCATTGTCTTTGATCATACAGCAGTCAGGATGGGTTAGGGAACCTGTCCCCTTTTTTCAATGGTACAGCAGTCAGGCTAGGCATGGGGACCTGTCCAATTAACTTGTTTGCTGTATTTCACAGGAAAGCGTTGAGTGGTGCATCTTGTCGTACATTGTCTTTGATAATATATATGTTGCGCTGTGTCGCAGTGTTAACGAGCGGTATTTTACACGCTAGAATCTTATAATATATGTAAATATACCAAAACAGTAATAATTGTCCAGAGTTCTTATCTCCAGTAGTTATATTTGATGTAGAACCTTAGAACAGTCTGATATTAATTATCACTTCACAGTATCACTTAATATACATAATCTACCGAGGTTTCACAATTAATTATTGCATTTCTATCGTGATTGCACAATTAATTGTAGTATTACTATCGCGGTTTCCCAACATGGTTTTAATATTATGGATATGTATTTACCAACATGATAGAATGAATTAGGTATTATTAGAGCGGTTTTATAGGGCTACTTATATAATTGGAATATTATTATAATGACTTTATAGAAAGAACTGGATGATTTAAATATGATTAAAACAGTTTTCTTAATGCTTCACATATGAGTTTCGCGAAGCGGAGATATTTTAGAATTTATTTAAACTATTATTGATTTATGAACCGGACCTAAAAAGTCAGAATATTTTACAGCAGGCTCCCTTATCGTCCTTCTTATGGTTGTAACCAAACACGGTGCAATAAGGCACCGACATGCTCTTGATCGACTAACCATTGATCGAACTAACAGTCAATTGTAACAGTCACAAGTGAAGAGTGCAGCATGGAACGACTTAACTGAAGCAAAAATTGGCGGAAAGTGACGCTAGAAAGAAAGGTGGGAGTTGTCGAACGCGCTGGGGCCTGGCACCCCACAGCCAAAGGGCTAGACGACAGCGATTGCTCAATAATACATATAACATTAACCCGCATAGTAATAATAATGTATATAAGAGATTACAATATAATCTATTGTATACATATAAGCACTCGGAGAATTATAAACCATGATGTGTAAATTGTCCACAGGAGGAGTTCCAGGACCCGGAGGATATCGATCCTGACTCGGCCGACTTCCAGGAACTTCCGACCGAGCTGCAGTACGAGCTGCTCAAGGAGCTCAAGGAGTACCGCAAGAGGAAGCGCTGGAACACTTCGGTCCAGATGCCAGAGGTACGTCTAATAAGGAGACCATTCATGAGACGGGTATTCCTAGTTCCACTGGTCCCTCAGGTAGGACTGAGGCTGTGACCCAGCATGTCGGGTCCCAGCTTCAGTTTATGTGGCGGATGTCGGAGTTGGTGCGCCACCAACCCCTATCCTTCATGATAGACCCTATACTTTAAACTCACTTTGTGCCTAAAACCAAATGCCTCCTGATGACCAAACATGGTAGGGCTCTTGCCATATATTTATGTCTAATGGAGATTGCAGTTAAAGTATCCTATCAAATACTACTCTGTGTTTGTTTATTCACCACCTCTCTGCCCTGCCATCGTGTAAGCTGTAGCAGGATTTGGCAGGCCCTGCACACACTCCCACACACACACAGCGCCCCCATGCATTGTCACCTGTGTGCTAACACTCCCTCAGATACTGGCATCTGTAAGTCATACCATAACAGGCACACATAACTCAGTTTCTAAATTTACCAATATGCCAGAGTTGAAAAAAAAGAAGGAAAAAAAAAAAGAAGAATCTATTTCACCTTTTGATTTTGGTCTGATGCAAATCATGTAACATGGAAATCAAAGAAAAGAGACATCCAGAACATCATTTTAACATACACAATAAAGTCAAACAAGATTTTATTGATTACAGTTAAGTTTATGTCTTAAAAGAAAAAGGTTTTAAAAAAATTAGAAAAGGTTTGGTGCATGGTGTCGATGTGTCGCATTAGGACAAAATCATCCACGTAATATGTTGATATCTTTTGTGGGATAGATTAAAAATATGTAGTATTACTCAGGGATGAAAGTGGTCTCCGGGAAAAAAAGCGGAAATGCTGGTATTCTCCCATAGGCTTAGCATTGTCAGGGAATCGCTGAAAATTCCCGGAAGTCGGATTTCATACATATTGGTATACGCTGATAGTGCTGCACCATTTGAAGCATGTATTAGTAGTATACGCTGATAGTGCTGCGGCGTTTGCACCACATATTGGTATACGCTGATAGTGCTGCGCTGTTAGAAGCACGTGTTAGTAGTATACGCTGCTAGTGCTGTGGCATTTGCACCACATATCGGTATACGCTGACACTGCTGCGGCGTTTGAAGGCATTAGTAGTATACGCTGCTAGTGCTACGGTGTTTGCACCACATATTAGTATACGCTGATGGTGCTGCAGCATGAAATAACGTGTTGGTTGGTTGTTGGAGTTTTACATCCTGGCTACATCTAAGGTCATATCAGGAAGGGCGCAACGTATTAGTATAGATTAGAGTGTTTGAGCTAGATTAGAGTGTTTGAGCTATATGCTCAGGCCAAGTCGGAGACTCCACCATCAGGGCTCACATCATGTGGTGGGGATGCTCTGTTCAGTTTTGTTAGCTGGGTGTATCCTGGAATCTGTGGTTCGTCTGGTATTGTTTCTAACACCTTGTCAAGCTGCCTTTTGAATGATTGTACACTGCAGTTTGATTGATTTCGAATGTAAACTGGTATTGTATGAAAGAGCTGTAGCTACAAGAAAAATCCCGGAAATCCGCGAAATCGCGGAGATCTTTTATCCCTGATTACTAGCATACTTAACACAGAGGCAACGATAATTATTTTATTTGCTATCAATAAAAAAAGAAAACTAATTATCATGATCGTAAAGTGGAAACCAATATCATGATCGTAAAGTGGAAACCAAATATGTGGTGCCCAGTTTTAGAGAATGACCCATTTACGCTCGACCTCACTAGCAATGTGCTAACAGCTGCTATTCTGCTCTACTTAATCATCCTTTGTGCCCATCATACCATTGGCATTCAAAGTACGGAAATCCACACTGTAAGTTCTATTCAAAAGCGTAACTTGTCACACCAGGCTACTGAGGATTTCTCCAAGTTCCAAATCAAGCGGATGATGAACCGCTGCAAACTGACACAGCGCCTCGATGGAGTGCGGAAGGAGATCAACGCGCATGCGTCTGGGGACGTGGTGAGGAGCCTGACCGGAAGTGACCCCGGGGAGGGCGTCGAGTCGCAGCGCCTCGTCTCAGATGAGTCGGCAACCTATGTCCTCATCAGAGGCTTGAAGAAAAACCCGGAGGTAGGTCAGACATTGTATATCCGCTGCTGATTTAGTAGACTATAAAACTCTGTGCAGGGATACCATTCCTCAGCAATGGGGGAAAAGACCTGCCTGCGAAAATACATTTATTTTTCATTATTTGTTAGTCTTTAAGTCTTAAAACCGTTATTATTTCAAGGCCAAAATATGTCCAAGTAGGTGCCAGATTGCACCATTTTAATCGTAGGTTTCAACAATTGTCCAGCGGATGGCATGCCCCCGGACCTCCCCAGTTTTTCAGGGATTTTAACATTTTTGTCACTAGGACCCCTATCTGTCAGGATATCTATTGCACCTCACATTCCTAGGCAGTCACCCGTCCAAGTACTGATGACGCTCAGTGTTGCTTAAGTTTAGTTTTCGGATGAGAACCAGTGTTTGCAATATGATATACGTGAGCAGTTTTTTTATCCCTACTTTAAATGCTTAACATTTGTGTAGTCTTTGTTCACTTTTTCATGAATATGTGTCTGCTACTTTACCTATTTATGCTTTGTATTTCTAATTGTAACTTCATATGTCCTCTTCAATACATCTATGTAAGGTATTATTTTTTATGCATATATTATTTTTAATATAGGTTGTTGCTCGACAATACTAGCTTAGGACAAAGACTGGTTGGCTCATTGTCAGGATAATGTTTCTGGGAAACCTGTAAAGTATTTGTAATTCAAAATTAATTTGTCCAGATCCTTGAAAATACTTAGAAAACTTTGGGGAAAAAACAGGTGTGGCAATAGGGTAAAGGCTTGTTCATTTCATATACTGTGTTACATAGATATTTGTTTAGCCCAAAGTAATCAATAACACTTTAAACAAACAAAATCTGTATATTAACAAAACTAAATAGTTTTAAGATACTGGCTCAAAGTCCTGTAAAAATATTGGAGGAAATGTTGACTTATAGTACTGGAAAGTTATGGACTTATATTCAGCTAAGAGAATAGGAATCTTTCCCCCGTTTTCTTTTTTATCAGAATGCTCAGAAGTTGAAGATCTTAAATGACATCAAAGAGGAAGAATTCGAAGAGAGCGGTGATACTCCGAAGACCAAACAAGACGCGAAGAGCGATGTAAAGGACATTGTGAGGTGTAAGACTGAAGGCGATGCTCATCAAGGGTCTGAACTAGAGAGAGTCTGGAAGGCATCTCAAGCCGCTACAGAGACTCTTGTGAAGCCAAAGACATTTGAACCAATCCTAAGAGGTAATCCTGAGTATCTAATGACAGATGGGTTAAATGTATTTAACCCAACTAACACTGGCAAGAATGACGTAGAGAGAGAATCATCACCGAGCGGGACAACCACTGTCACCGTAAGTGGGAGAGAATCATCACCGACCGGGAAAACCATTGTTACCGGAAGTGGGGCACATTTGGAGGTTGTGACAATTGATAGCAACTCAGAGGCATCGGACTGCATCTGCATTGACTCTGACGACGAGGCATCTAATCCGACTGACAGCAAAGCTGGGCTCAAGGTCAACGAAGAAGAGGTCATCGATATTACTGCTGGACATCACCAGGTGCTGGATGATGTAGCTGGCAGCTCCACAGAAGGAGGATTCATATGTGATGAGTCTTCAAGTGATGTTGACCTAGTTGAAGTTGATGGATCGGCATCGAAAGACGGTGGTAGTACAAACCATGCAGCTCTCGCGAAGAGTTCTGACAAATCTATGAATAAGGTCGCTGATGTCAACCTACAACTACGTGTTAATCTGGACTCAAGCGCAAACCAAGCAATCGAGGAACTAAATCACACAACTAATGTGAAGAGTTCTAACAAGTCCAGCAATAAGGTCACTAATGTCGGCCAGCAACTACATGTTAATCTAGACTCAAGTGCAAACCAAGCAATCGAGGAACTAAACCACACAACTAACGTGAAGGGATCTGACAAATCTAAGAATAGAGATGCTAATGTAGACCTGCAACTAAATGTCAGAGCAAGCTTCCCGGATGTTAATACAATTGAAAACCAGACTTTTAAAGTGAAAGACACTGATACTACTGCCCCTGAAATAACTCTACCAATAGATAACAGGGAAACTACCACCCCTCGACTAACTTCAAACATGGACAGACATGCAATGGAGGAAAACTCCAGTCAGGCCGATAACATCCTGTGTCCCAAGATGCAACAGATTTCTTCGCCAGGGAAGGATATAAGGACGGCAGATGCTGAAAGTTGTCAGAGGCCAGCCCAACCTGCTGCCGTTACTTCTCCAGTTACCCAGGATGTACGCATTGTTCCTGCATCAAGCCCCAGCAGGGTGAAGGCTGTGCACCCACCAATGAGCCCAATATCTATTGGCAGCAGCAGTAGCGGATCAGACGGTATGTAAACTGACCTAACCCACGAAATGGGTCGATTGGGGGGGGGGGGGTGAAATTGCTAGTATGGCTTTATTTTTTTAATCTTAATCCTTCTCCCACCTCTGATTGAACGGAGTTACCGAAAGACCGGTAAGAGCACTGGTTAGCATTCCGTGTGGGAGGTTGTAGCCAAGTCAAACCAATGAGGTACCAAATTTATACTTATCGCTATCTAGACTAGCACTGGGCATTAATAAAATGGGGCCATGACTGGTTTGCTCGGTATCTGGATAATGTGACTGAGTGGGATATTGGGTCATGGTGCCAGTGGTTCAGTCTTCCAGTGGGGCAGCACTATAAAGTCGCTTTGAGTGCACATTGTCACAAGCCGGTATCTGAATGAGGCGGGAGAAGTGTGTTTTGGGGCCTTCCGTCCTAACAACATCTAAGGTCACATCAGGATAATATATACATACTCTACTCAATCCACTCTACTATATCACTACTCTATCTACTGTACAATATCACTCACACTCATTCATTCCCCTCATTCACTCCACTGCCTCCCTCCTCATTCCACTCACTTATTCCACTCACTCAACTCACTTATTCCACTCACTCAACTCATTCTACTCACTCTACAAACTGACCCTCTCCACTCTTTTCCTCACTCAATAGGGGATGATGGTGATGATTTTGAAGTGGTTCCTGTCGCGGATGACATTGCCCTGCAAACTTTATATTCACCGCTGGGGAGGAGACGGGTGGTCGAAAGCGAGGCTCGTGTAACTCATCTGACCGGAAGTGACCAGGAACGCAGCAGCAGCCCTTTCGTTATTGATATTGATACAGAGGATACTGAGATAGAGGATACTGAAACAGCGAATACTGAGACAGCCGATACTGAGACAGCAAATACTGACACAGCAAACACTGAGGCAGCCGATACTGATACAGCTGGTATCGACATAGTGGATATTGAAACACCGGCTACTGAAACATCAAATACTGAGGCAGTCACCGATACGCATAGAGACAGCGAATGGCCTACCACATCGAAGGTAATAATTGTCAGGGATGCAATCAATCAGAGTTTTCTTACCGATTTTATTTAAATAAGAGAAGGGGGTTGTATGCCAACATTAAATACTATGCATACATTTAACGAATGAAAAATAACGTTAACATTTTTGGCGGAAATGACAATTTGAATATTGAACCTGCTAGTGTATCTTGCACTGGATGAATGGATCGCTGCAGAGTGATTTCTGCACACCCCAGCATTACCTTTGACCCGGTAATTCTTAGTCTAGTGGTAAACTACTGGTTGTGGGTGCCCATTTGAATGAAAGTTATATTTTTTGTTATGATGATTTTTATTGTTTAATGAGTGCACCAGTATCTAAGTCGCATATATAGGATGAAATCTAGACACCGGACGACGGTGGCCATATTGGTAAGAGCGCAAGCTTCGAATGCGGAAGATCAGGAGTTTGAATACCCAGTCGAGTCAAACCAATGACTTACAAAATTGATACTTGTCACTACCTAGCCTGGTGTTCAGCATTAGTAGGATAGGACAATGATTGGTTAGCTCAAAATCAGGATAATATGACTGAGTGGGATATCGGGTCACGGTGCCGACAGCCTGATCTCCACCCAGTGGGGCAGCACTATAAATTCGCCACAAGTGCATACTGTCACAAGTCGATACCTGTTTTGATATGACCTTAGATGTTGACAGGACATAAAACCCCAACAAAGATTTGCTGTTTCCCTGAGGCCCTGGGGTTAGTTAACACTTGGACAATGCCTCACCAGTAGTGATAGGTGCTTGTTATCTGTCTACTTTTTAACTCCAGCCGCCCCAGCGTCCCACCCAGGAGAGACAGGAGGCACTGGAGGCAATGCAGACGCAGCTGGAGGCAGAGTCACAGACCCTGGAGGAGGAGCGTGGCCGGCTGGACCGCCAGGCTGCCTCCATCACCGACATCATGACCCAGGAGGCGCAGGTAAGGGAGGGCGGAGGGGCGGACGACAGCAGAGACGCGGGTAAAGGGGGTGGGAGGGGGGTGATAGGGAGGAGGGGTAGAGAAAGAAGGGTTTTGTTGGGGTTTTACATCCTAGCAACAGTCCTGAGAGGGGGCAGTAGGGATGACAACAGACACGCTAGTAAAGGGGGTGGGAAGATGGAGGGGATAGGGAGGAGTGGTAGGAAGGATGAAGAGGGGTTTAGTTTGTTTTGTTGGAGTTTTACGGCCTAGCAACAGGATAGGGAGGTGCACTAGGGCGGAAGGAGCAGCAGGGGCGATAGCAGAGACGCAGGTAATGGGGGGATGGAGAAGGTATGGAAGATAGGTAGAGTATGAGGGATTTTGTTTGTTTTGGTTGTGTTTTACGTCCTAGCAACAGGAGAGGGGCAGTAGAGGTGGCAACAGAGACGCAGGTAAAGGGGTGAGAGGGGAATAGAGGGGTAGAGGATGGCAGCAGGGATGAAGATATAACTTTGATTCAAATAGGCACACAGCCAGTAGTTTACCACTAGACTAAAGAATTACCGGGTCAAAGGTCATACTGGGGTGTGCATAAATCACTCCATAGTTATTTTCCGCTCCCCACGGTAATGGTGAATGATAAGCACGTCTAAATCAGAAAGCAAAACCTGCTTTAAGACTAACTCTAAATATCCACAAGTATTAAGGCTGAATATAGGCTCGTGTATATTTGAAAACTGATGTATAATCTATGTTAACGCTGACCCTTGTGCACAATTTTTATGATTGTGAGCATTTTTTAATTTTCGCAGGTGTCATTTGACACCTAATCGATCATAAACTTTTACATTCTGTGTAAAAGCGATGGTTGAATAATACGACAATAAAGGATGCACATTTCCCGCCATGAATATGGCCGTTACTGCCGACACGGTATTAAGCACCCACCAATCAATCAATCAATCCTATGCAGGAGCTGCTGCGGCTGTTTGGCGTGCCCTACATAGTGAGTCCGATGGAGGCTGAGGCGCAGTGCGCCTACCTGGACCAGACGAAGCAGACAGCGGGAACTGTCACAGATGACAGTGACATCTGGCTGTTTGGTGGGCAACATGTCTACAAGAACATGTTCAACCAGGGCAAGTACGTCGAGCACTACAGCGAGGCCAGTCTGCGTGCCCAGCTGCGTAAGTAGGTCAAGTGGAAAGTCTTGAACTTTATTTGCCCCATTCAAGGCCTTGAATTTAACCTATTTTGGGTAATTAGTATTGAAAAGTATTTAATTCCATTAAATTGTCCCCACTGGTCTAAATTAGTCTGAAATCGACATTCACCATTATTGTTTTTTTCTTGAAATCCAAATGAAAAGTTTTGAATTCCTCAAAAACAGCCTCGAAAAGCCTTGAAATCCATATGTTCACATGTGTATGGACCCTGCAAGCTGGACCTCAGACCATACAAAGAAGGGCAGTGGTTTAACATCCTCTCCCCCCCCCCCCCATTTTTCTGGGTGTTTTTTTCTTCTTGTTTGTTTGTTATTGATTTACATCCTAGCAACATCTAAGGTCATATCAGGACCGGTACCGACTGAGGTCTCTTGGGGGGGGGGGGGCCTCTCCCCTCGCCTGATCTTTGTACAGTGGGTCCCCCTCTTAAACGACCACCCTGAACAACGACCACCCGCCATATATAGCCAAAATTCCAATGCAGCAACTACAAATTACCCTTCACCAATGACCACCCTTTTCCCCCCTTTACGCGACCAGTCTTATGTCCCCCGACATTGTTAGACAAGCCTCGCGCACTGAGACCCGGTTGAACTTTTTTCTTTTTTTTTGTCCAATGTGTAGATGTACATTCACCCTTTGCTACATGTACAAATTTACAGAACATGTACACCTAGAAAAGGATGACAAGATTAAAAAAAATATTACTAGGATGAGGGTGAGGTCTAGTTGGCTTAGTGGAAGATAGTATCATGACTGAGTGGGATATATTATCATGGTTCTGGTACCATTAGTTAAAGTTATATAGTCCGATGAAGCATCAAATTTTCAAAACCAAAACACTGACCTAGATTTGATTCTACATATTTATCTTAGATACTGGTACAGTTATTAAGTATTTGTTGTCACATAGAAGGGCATGGGGAGTCAATTTAATAGAACCTGTTACTGCATAAGCCTATGGCATCAGAGTTTTGGCGTGCTTGCCAAAATTAATTTGGCATGTTGTCACTTCAAATGTCTCCAAAGTTAGCCATTTAAACTAAAAGTTATTTCAACCTACACTAAAGTAGCTTATGATGATCAATTTAATGAATTTATCTCAGAAAATGATAGAAACTCAAAGCCATCAGACTATGCAACTTGAATAGTAGCAGTGTGTGTGTGGGGGGGGGGGGGGCACCTGTCTAAAGCCACAAGGAGTAGGTTAGTGCATGTCTGGATGTGATTTCAAATGTTGCCGGGACGTTGAGCCTAAAGTTACTCACTTTAATTTCAGTGCTCGACCGGTTCAAGCTGATCAACCTTGCCTTCCTCTGTGGCAGCGACTACACACCAGGTATCGAGCGTGTGGGGCCTGTAACTGCAATGGAGATACTCGCGGAGTTTCCTGGTGATGGACTCCAGCAACTGCGCAACCTGAAAACATGGTGGAACCAAAACCGGAGTCGTGCAGTTCCTTCGCCAACAGATACAAATCTGAAAAAGAGGCTGTGCCAATTGAAACTGCCGAGCGGGTTCCCGAGCGCGCGTGTTTCAGAGGCCTATTTAAAGCCAGAGGTGGATGTCTCGGAGGACAGGTTTACATGGGGTAAACCAAACTTGGACCTTCTCCGAGAGTATGCAACGCAGAAGCTTGGGTGGCCACAGTCTAAAACTGATGAGTTCATTTTACCGGTGATGAAAAAGCTCAGCGAAGGCTCACTACAAAAGCATATCACCAGTTTCTTCAATGTGGACTTCGGGGAGCCGAGGAAACTCAAGAGTAAGCGGGTGATGAACGTGTTAAATAAGCTGCAGACAAAGCGTCAATCAGAAGGAGCCGGTGATGAATCTTCGGCAATGGCAGCGGAGGACACCGAAGAAACCCGGCCACACACCGCAAAGGTCGTGGCACGGACTAATACAGAATCATCAACAACAAGGTCGTCTAATTCCAGCTCCGAATCCAAGACCACCAAGAGACCTAAGGCTACGGCTACCACACAGGAGACTGCTTCGATGGCGAAGCGAGCCCGCCGGGGTAGTGCTCGGGGTCGTGGGAGAGGTCGCGCCCGAGGTCGGCCACAGCCACCTCAGGCTTCGGCTGTTAGAAGGCAGACAGTAGATGAGGTGAACCTATCAGAAAGCAGCTCAGATGAAGAGTGACAATATGTAATATATAATATATATAAATATATTATAGATGTATAAATCAATTTACATAATAGGCAGAATAGTCAATGTCGGCTTCCTGCGCAGGTCGTGGGTTCGATCCCCAGCCGAGTCAAACCAGATTGACTAAATTGATACTTTTCGCTACTGAGCCTGATGATAAGCATTATAGTGAGGGGCATTGACCACCTCAAGTGAAATACCACATACACGGGTAGGCGTACGTAGGTTGATTGCATCAGTGAGCCTAGATAGTCTAATGGTTAGGACACTACCCCTGGAATGGCAGAAGTGTGGGTTCGAATCCCACTCTAGGTGAAATGTTTCTATTCATTTGCAACCCCCCCCCCCCACACACACACCATGGTGCCGTGACCAGGATAGTGTACAAGCTATGTGCTGTATAGTACTGAACCATTCCAGTGAATATACTGTAAGTGCGCTATATGGATATTTGTAATTGTAAGTACGCGACGTACAATTCCAGGGGGACGAGTGTAGTGAGGTGCACTGATCTCCCCAGGTGAAATGCCACAGACATGAGTAGGCGTGAGCAGATTGGTTGCATCAGGGAGCCTAGATAGACTAATGGTTAGGATACTAGCCCTAGAATGGCAGAAGCGTGGGTTCGAAACCCTCTCTAGGTGCAATGTTTCCCATCATTTGCACACAAAAAACAACGATACTAGAATAGGACAAGGGCTGATGGGCAGGATAATGTGAATGAGTGGGATATCAGGTCAGGGTGCTCCATTGTCCCAATGGGGCAGCACTATAAAGTCACCATGAATGTGCACTGCCACAAGTAGATGTTAGGATGTAAAAACCCAATAAATAAATAATAATGTACACACCAAAATACTGGACAGCATAGACTTGTATGTAGCTGTGACAGTTTAAAAGAAATCAATTGATGTAATATTCCTTTTATGCAACGATAAATGTTTAACGAGTGCGCCACCAGTATCTAAGATGGATATGTAGGATCAAATTACGGTTTCATCGGATTAGGCAACTTTAATAAAGTCCAAATCAATTTTGTCACCCTTTAATTTATAGAAATGATTCCTAAATATATTAAATCAAGTGGTAACCAGACAGGATGGTTGAATGAGTTGAGCACTCGCTTCCTGTTTTGGTAGGTCATGGGATTCTAACCCCTGGCCGAATCAAACCAATTACTTACAAATTTATACTTGTCGCTTCCTAGCTTGGTATTTGGCATTATTAGAATAGGGCAAGGCAGACGGGATGGCCGAATGAGTTAGAGCATCCGTCTCCTGTGTTTGGTAGATCGTGGGGTCGAACCCTGGTCGAGTCAAACCAATGACTTAAAAATTGATACTTGTCGCTTCCTAGCCAGGCGCTCGGCATTGTTAGGATAGGGCAAGGAGCAGTGGAGTGAGGAAGACCAATTGTCCACGATTGAAATTTCCCCTGCTTAAACAACTAATGGACCAAAAAAAAAAAAAAAAGGAACAGTGGAATGAGGAAGACTAATTTTCCACGATTGAAATTTCCCCAGCTTAATTGATTAATGTATCCATCCCCCCCCCCCCCCCAAACAAAAGTGGAAAATTCACCTTGTTGCATTTTTGTAGGGGGCATTGCCATCTGAATTAGTTTAAGCAATTGATCCCGGCGTATAGATGACTGCCGCACAGCATGCGCACTCAGCTCAAACTCTCGTTGCTGGTCAACTGTTGAAGCGAGTACTAAGTTTATATAGTTATTATTTAATGCAATTATTATTGAACCATCCTGAGAATAAATGTTAAATAAACAAAAGAAAACAACCATTAGTGTATATTCTATTACGTCCTGCTTTCATGATCAGAAATATAATCTATTGTGTACATAATAGTTTTGCGCTAAAATCTCACATCAGGATGTGAATTGCAGAAAATAATCAAATTTTTAAATGTTAATGTCACAATCTACCCATGACAATCAAATTATTCTCAATACAATGTCAACACATGAGGTGTAATTAATTACCACAGTACATATATTAACTGGGTATTTTATTTATTTAATAAACTGTACAAATATCAGCAGCTAGTCCATTTTTTTATTTCCATTCAAATTATATTTGCCAGTGATACCAGTAGATTATCATACAGTGCCACCTTCATCATCCTCACATATCCAACTACAGTAAAACCTCTCTAACCCACCACTTCCACAGCTCGACCACTCCCCTATATCGATCACTTTATCTGGGTCACAAACAATCGCCCATGCAATTCCATTGTAACGATAAAAAAACAAACCTAAACCGACCCCATCCCTAAATGGACCATTTAAAGTCGGTCCCATGGTCGGTCGATTTAGAAAGGTTTTACTGTATATAAAATCCCACCCCCTCTTTCTGTATAATTTACATGTTTGACACTACTATTGTGACGAAGGGAAGATCTCTAACGTCGTGACAGTTATTCGTCGTTTAGGAGTAGGGTCCTTTTTGACCACCTTTGGTGCGATGACAGGGGGCTGTCGATGACCACCAAACTTCCGGTCATCTCCCAACTTCCGGTCACTGGTCGATGGCTGGTCAATGACCAACTTCCGGTCACCATCTCCCAACTTCCGGTCAACACATCCCAACATAAAGTCACTGTTTGATGATGCGTCACCACCCAACTTCTGATCACCGCTCGATGCCGAATCACAGCCCAACTCCCAGTCATCGTCCAACTTCCGGTCACTGCCCAACTTCCGGTCACCGCTAGCTGGCTGGTCTGCGGACCCCTCGGAGCTGCTCATAGAGCTACTTGAGCTGCTTGCAGAGGGGGCGGTAGGGGTGGGTGGAGCGCTCTGTGCGGGGGTCGGTGTTGGGGCCGAGTCGCAAGTTTCCTCCAGGATCAGGTGCAGTGTCGGCTCTTGGGAGTTGGTATCCATGGGCTTATTCGACTTGTCCAAATCCTGGAAGAACAAACAGATGGGTGGTTGGGAGTGAAATCAATCAACCATAAAACAAAGTTCACACTATATTGAAATATATTCAGGGATGAAAGTGGTCCCCAGAAATAAAAGCAGAAATGACAATGACACCGATACCTTGGCACCACCTAGCGGGTTCTGGCAGAACCAACGACGAATTCCTGATTATTTATTTTTCTGGCATATGACGTAGATGTAATACGTAACTATGTTGCACAGATTCTGTGCTTACGAAAGTTGAATTGCTGCTCGCCCGACTCATATTTAACAGTTAAAAATATATATATTAAAAATGTTTAAATCAGGGGCGGGCGATTTTTCAGGCATGGGCGTGGACGATCAAAAGTCTATATTTTACATATGCCGAGGTATCTGTAACACTCCGAAAGGTTGAAGATAAATAAAAGTGTGCTTTTCTTCTTTTCTTTTACCTCTTCCTTGTCACATGACAGAGTGGAGAGTGTGGTGACTGTGATGCGTCTGGGGCACCGGGCGTTTGCCGTCTCCTTGAGTTTCGGCATTAGCGTCCCCTTAGTTACAGCAGCGTCCGCTAGGACTTCACTTCCAGTATTGTCGCTTTGGCCCTCTGACGGGAAAGTCACCAACGTCTGTACCTGGATGCGCCGCTTTAGTGTGCTGAAAATTTAACAAAGTACATTGGGTTGGTTGTTGGGGTTTTATGTCCTAGCATTTAAGGTCATCTAAGGTCATATCAGGACAGGTACCGACTTGTGACAGTGCGCACTCATGGCGACTTTAGAAATCTGCCCCACTGGGAAATCAGGCGGCCGGCACCATAACCTGATATCCCACTCAGTCAGATTATCCTGAGCTAACCAGTCTTGCCATATCCTATTAATTTGACCATATACTAGAAATATTTCCCTTGGACACCAGTTCTAAGTTAATTTTCTAAATCTGATGTGGCAATGTTAACAGGAATAAACCACTCACCTAACGTGCGAAGATTCAGGCCGGCTTGGAGTTGTGTTCACTTCTGGCAAATCTTCAGTGGCTGGACATTGTGGGCTATCTGGTATTGAAACCATGCTGGTCACGCCAGTTGTGGTGTCCTTCGAAATCAAAAGAATTAGATATCAATATATTAACAACCTATGGGATTTGAGGGTGACAATCATTTCCGGTAATGCGTCGTTACCATGCTGAAAAAACAACGGAAGCGAAATTTTGTTTCCCGTAAGTTTTTTGGTTCCCATCACCTGTTTTACGGAACCCAAAAATCATTACTGATGGGTCCCCATGAGCCCTGGCCACGGAACCCAAAATGTGTTGCCCATAAAATTGGTTGTATCAAACATGATGGTGGCATAGAAAAGAGAAAAGATAGCTCTGATCAGGGTCCCCATTCTGTCCCAATGGCCAGCGTACTGTAAACAAGGTTGGTGGTTCGATTCCCTGTACCCCACAGCTCTGCCACTTTGGATTTCCAACGCTGTGTATAACTTACAGTGTCATCAAAGGCCGGTTGCTCTCATACCATGTCTATGTGGTGTGGGAGGTTAAAAATCCCTTGGGTCGGTAAAAGCGTAGGCTCGGGCTTTCTATCGACAAACTGTCTAATGGTGAAAACTGATGACATGTACCATACCACCTCACTTCCCTCACTGATTTCAGAGGCGCGCGAACCTACCTTGGGAGCATCACTCTTCTTAGAGCCCTTCTTTGCCTTCTTTAACTCGCGGTCAGCCCGCTTAGCGCTGATGTCCTTCTCCACTTCGTCCTTGGTTTTGACGATGACTACCTGGTCTTTGTAAGGCATGCCCAGCTCACCGTCTTCGAAGGTAATCAGCGTGCAGTAGCCGTCAGTTGATGAGACGACAAGCATTCGGCCATCAGGGGACCTGCAGCAAATGGCCAGAGGCAAATTTGTGGGTGCGGTGTTTGATTGTTTGTTGTTTTACATCCTAGCAATATCTAAGGTCATATCAGGACGGGTGCTGACTTGTGACAGTGCACACTCATGGTGCCTTGACAGTGCTGCCCCACTGGGAGAACAGGCCGCTGGCACCATGACTGGATATCCCACTTAGTCACATTACCTGATACTGTGCTAACCAGTCCATATCATATCCTATCCTATCCTATCCTATCAATGCCGAGTACCAGGCTAGGTCGCGGCAAGTATCAATTTTATGTCATTGGTTTGATACAGCGAGGATTCAAACTGCCGACCTTCCACGCGGGATGCCTGTGCTCTACCGATTCGGCCCAGCATCCAGTCCTGGGGGGTGAAGGGGCCCAAGGAAAATCACTTTCTATTTTGTACCCATCGACCTTACCAACAAACTTTATTTTGAATATGATTTAGTAGATATGTGAACAAACCGAAAACTTGCAAGGCAATTGAATAATGGCGCAAGCGCGTCTGAACCGCTAGTGAAAGCAGTTCCGGATTACGCAGCATTCAACCCCTAAGTGTTTGAATGTGCTACTTCAAAACACAATTGCCACAAGCTACCAGTTTTTCTACTGGGTGGTGCTCTTGTAGCTTAAGAAATCACTGAACCTAAGTTAACAAAACTTATTTTAAGACAATGAGAAACATTATTAAGTCATATACATATATAGAGAAAGAGCAAAAGAAAAAGACAAAAGTTTTGTTTGTTTGTTGTTTTACATCCTAGCAACATCTAAGGTCATATCAGGACGGGTACCGACTTGTGACAATGCGCACTCATGGCGACTTTATAGTTCTGCCCCACTGGAAGACCAGGACGCCAGCACCATGACCTGATATCCCACTCAGTCACATTATCCTGACACTGAGCCAACCAGTCCTTGCCCTATCCTAATAATGCCGAGCGCCAGGCTAGGTAGCAACAAGTATCATTTTTTAAGTCATTGGTTTGACTCGACCAGGGTTCAACCCCACGATCTACCAACACGGGAGATGGAGGCTCTAACTCATTAGGCCATCCTGTCTGGTTAAAAGAAAAAGGAGAAAGAAAAGAGAGAAGAGAAACGAAAGAAAAGAAAGTGAGGAAGTTTGTTAGTATCATTGCGTGGGTCAGGTATAAGTTGGTTGATTTCTAATTGAACTATATATGGCAATGATTTTGTAGCAAACGGTTTTTAAATGTGATTTATATGGAAGCTCCAAATTGAGGGCGGCATCTTTATAACGAAGGTTGCCTTGCTTGCAGCAAATGTATTCACGACTGCATCTTATAGGTCGGCCTGTAGCAGAGATTCCATCGTACTTACCACGCAATGTCACTGAGCTGGTGATAGTGAATGTTTGTTATGAAGGCAAATGGCTGCGGTTGTTGGGTGTCGTGTAGCAATATGGAGTCTTCGCTCGCGATAGCAAACACCATCCTATATGGCAGGCTGAAAGTGGAAGTTACGACACAATTATGTAAAAGTCTATTGTGTCTTTTACAGTGGTATCCCAGTATTCAGGAAAGGGATGGTGGTAATCGGTAGAGCTGGTAGGAAAGGGATGACGGGAATCGGTAGAGCTGGTAGGAAAGGCATTGCGGTAATCGGTAGATCTGGTAGGAATGGGAGGGGGGGAATCGGTAGAGCTGGTTTGAAAGGGATGGTGGTAATCGGTAGAGCTGGTAGGAAAGGGATGGTGGTAATTGGTAGAGCTGGGAGGAAAGGGATGGTGGGAATCAGTAGAGCTGGTAGGAAAGGGATGGCGGTAATCGGTAGAGCTGGTAGGAAAGGGATGGCGGGAATCAGTAGCGCTGGGAGGAAAGGGATGGTGGGAATCAGTAGCGCTGGTAGGAAAGGGATGGCGGGAATCGGTAGATCTTGTAGAAACTCATAAGATGTATGCGTAAGTTGTGCAACTTACGCTGCTAACGGATGGCGGGCTTACTGAAACAGGTCAACTTACGCTACCAACAGATGGCAGGCCCGCCATCCCTTGTGCTATGTAACGAAACCACTGTATTCTTATATAGCCATGAAAATATGTCTCCGGAGTTTATTTTCCAGCGTCCCTGACGAACGGCTGAAGCTGTTATCCGTCGTGTTAGTGTGACCTGAAGTGGGGTGAAATGCCATGCCCAGCCATAACCATCCCTATACGCCATATACTTGAAACTCACTTTAAACCCGTAAACATGTGGTTCCTGATGACCAAACTCAGTATGCTTCTTGCCATACATTTTGTTTCGGAATTGGGTTGCAGCAAAGACCCTATAATACTAAGACGGCTCACTCAGCCTGTACTGTGTAATCAAAATGATCAAACCCACCACTTGGTGCGCTGGCTGTTCTCTTGGTTATACAGTTGCTATATTATATGTATAAATGTATATATGAATGTGAAAGATGTGTGATGATGGCGATGATGATGATGTGTATTTGTTCATAGCAATTTCATATTGATGTGTATTCATACTTAACTATCTCATGTATATTATAATTGTATGTGTTTACATGTGAAACACCAACCAGCAGCCAGGCTGATCAAACCCACCACAAGGTGGCACTGCGAAATTTACATTACCATGGGAGAGATAGGGAGTGAGCCGTCTTAGTATTATAGGGTCTTTGGGTTGCAGTTAAATAAATTATTGTTCTAACGACGATAATACTTTTTTTAAACCCACACTTCCTGTATGAATGTGTCTAATGGTGAAAACAAGTCTATTCAGACACAATAAATCTTCAAGAGAAAAAAAATAGATGAGTAACTTACCCGAACATAGTCTCATATTTGTGCCACTCTGCTTGCTCGCCGCCGGACTCTTCCAGACAGTTGTCGGCTGTGGTGTATGGACAGAAGCCGGATGTAAACATCAACAGGCGCTAGGCGAACATGTTCCATTTAATAGCGCTCATAGTCATAGGGGAGAGGATTATTTTCACACCAGCTAACTGAATAGTACTACAATGCGCTAACAGAGCTCCATTAATAAATTGAAGTCAGAGGGGAGAGGATAATTTCCGCATGTGTTAACTATACAGTGCTACAACAATGTGCTAATGGCTCCATTAATAATTTGAAGTCATAGCGGAGAGGATAATTTTCATATGATTTAACTGTGTAGTGCTACAACAATATGATAACACGGCTCCATTAATAATTCTTGAAGTCATAGTGTTCTCTGTGGCGGAGTGGTAGAGTGTCTGACTTTTTTCTAGATCGGACTCCTAATCTGAAGGTCAGCGGTTCGATTCCCTGTGCCCCCACCTCTGCCAATTTGGATTTCCACCACTGTGTATAACTTACAGCGTCATCAAAGGCCAGTTGCTCTCATACCATGTCTATGTGGTGTGGGAGGTTAAAAATCCATTGGGTCGGTAAAAGTGTAGGCTCGGGCTTTCTATCGACAAACTGTCTAATGGTGAAAACAAGTCTATTTAGACTTATCCATGATACGCAGTACAAATCATAAGCCATAAGTGCGCAATGTCACAAGTCGGTACTTGTCCTGATATGACTTTACGTCCTAGCAATATCTAAGGTCATATCAGGACGTGCACCGACTTGTGACAGTGTGCACTCATGGCGACTTTATAGTGCTGCCCCACTGGAAGACCATGCCACCAGCACCATGACCTGATATCCCACTCAGTAACATTATCCTGACACCAAGCCAACCAGTCCTTGCCCATACCTAATAATGCCGAGCGCCTGGCTAGAAAGCGACAAGTATCAATTTTTAAAGTGATTGGTTTGACTCGACCATGGTTCAAACCCATTGAGTCGAATCCCGATAACACCTTAGATGTTGCTTGGACATAAAACACAAACAAGCACTCACCAAGCGGAGTCTTCCTCGGCACCTTCCTGAGGTTGTAGAGTACCGGGCAGCACCTGACGGCGATGGTGGCCTTCTTTGGACCAGGTAGGTGCAGCACGGGTCTAAAAAGCAGCGACGTCAACAGCCTCGTTATAAAGGTGAAATGCAAGCATTGCGGCTGGAAGATGTTGTCTGCAGGGGGGAGTGGGGAAGAGGGGAGACACTCATTTAGTAGGTGTCGCTTTAGACTGCGCATTTCAAATCTACATAGAATACTTCCCCCCCCCCCTTTTTTTTTTTACGAGATAGAGAGCAAGAGAGCGTCATTTGAAATCTAGATGGCGCAGTTTTTTTTTTTGTTTTTTTTTTACCAGATAGAAGTCAATAGAGCGCCACTTGAAATCTACATGGCGCAGTTGGGGTGTTTTTTTTTTTTTATGAGATAGGGACCAATAGTGTAATTTGAAATCTACATGGCGCAGTTGGGATGTTTATTTAAAATGAGATAGGGACCAATAGTGTAATTTGAAATCTACATGGCGCAGTTGGGGTGTTTTTTTAAAATGAGATAGGGACCAATAGTGTAATTTGAAATCTACATGGCACAGTTGGGGTGTTTTTTTAATGAGATAGGACCATAGTGTATTTGAAATCTAATGCCAGTTGGGTGTTTTTTTATGAGATAGGGACCAATAGTGTAATTTGAAATCTACATGGCGCAATTGGGGTGTTTTTTTTTTATGAGATAGGGACCAATAGTGTAATTTGAAATCTACATGGCGCAGTTAGGGTGTTTTTTTAATGAGATAGGGACCAATAGTATAATTTGAAATCTACATGGCGCAGTTGGGGTGTTTTTTTAATGAGATAGGGACCAATAGTGTAATTTGAAATCTACATGGCGCATTTGGGGTGTTTTTTTATGAGATAGGGACCAATAGTATAATTTGAAATCTACATGGCGCAGTTGTTTTTTTAAAAATGAGATAGGGACCAATAGTGTAATTTGAAATCTACATGGCACAGTTGGGGTGTTTTTGTAATGAGATAGGGACCAATAGTGTAATTTGAAATCTACATGGCGCAGTTGGGGTGTTTTTTTAACGAGATAGGGACCAATAATGTCATTTGAAATCTATATGGCGCATTTTAGTTGATTAAGGAGGGGAAATTTCAATCGCGGACAATTTGTTTTCCTCATTCTACTGTTCCTTGCCCTATCCTAGTAATGCCGAATGCCAGGCTAGGTAGTGACAAGTATCAATTTTTTAAGTCTGGTTTAAGTCAGCCAGGAATTGAACCCAGGAGTTCAAATCCCACAACATACCAAAATGGGAGGCGGAGGTTCAACTCATTTGGCCATCCTGTTCGGTATACAGAACAAAATTAGACCAAAATCTGATCGGTTATGAATTTAATATTTTTTAAAACACATCAACAACTGGCAAAGGTTACTTTGATAAAGACGACCGGGTGAAGATGAATGTGGTGTTGACGGTGGTTTCTCCGGACTGCTCGATGCAACCGGCCGGCACGATGAGCAGCGAACCATCTGGCGTAAAGGTGAGACGGCGGAAGAAAGACTTCATCGTGTCATCATGAAACATTCTAAATGCACGCGGCTTCTCCTCAGACACATTCACGTTGGGCAGTGTCAACTTGCTCACCATACTGATGCAGTTCTTACTGCTTGCCCGAAAGATCCGACAGCATCTGTAAAGCGTAAGAAAAGATAATTTCATATCCAGGAATGAAAATCACCTCTGATAAAAACATATTTAAAAAGCGCTGAAATCTGACATTGGTAAATTTTCCCAGGATTCTCTAAAAAGCTGCCTGCTTTTAAAATTACTTTTTTAGAGAATGAAAACTCACGGAAAATGCAGAGATAATTTATCCATGAGTGTAAATATACAATATGACAGGATAACAAGTGTAGTGGTCTGCACTGACCTCTCAGGCAAGTAACCACATAGACAGGTAGGCGTGGGGAGTGTGTTGATATCAGGGAGCCTAGGTGGTGTAATGGTTAGCACACTGGCCCGGAATGCAAAGAGATGTGGGTTCGAGTCCCGCTCTAGACACAATATTTCCCATTTTCAACACCCCCACGACACTGGTTGCCGTGATCAGGATCCTGTACAAGCTTTGCGCTGTATAGTTGTTGAACCTACCCTGTGTATGTATGTGTTAGTGCATTGCCTGTATGTATGTAATTGTAAGCATTACAAGACAGACAAGATCTTCTGGTTGAGTAAAGAAGGTGGGAGGGTGGGGAAATGAGGTTAGAGTGGGCAAGGTTTGGCTGATACAACAATACCCTAAAATACCTAAATTGGCGCACCCACCCCTACACTAATAATTATATAAAGTTAGGCTACGCTCTGGAACACAAAAGACAACATGGGTATGGGTTGATCAGTTTAATACTAGACCTTGGCTAGGATAACTGCCTAACCGGTTACAAAGTCTGAAAACCCGGTGCGAACTGGCAGAATAGCGGGGCGCAGGGCACGAACACGCAGTGGCGCTGCAGTAGCAGACAGGGGGGGGGCATCGATCCCATCCGGCCGTATTAGGCCAAACCACATTAATTTTCATTGTACACACGACAAATTTACTGGGCAGTAATAAATAGCACAATAATCAAGACGACCTACTCCGCCTTTTTATACAATGATAAGTGCTTATCCTATCCGTAAATTTAATAGTGCGCCCTCACTGGCCAGAGACTCTCTGGTATGACTTCAAGACCTATTAATTAGGTCCAGGACATCATATGCAGGTATCACTAAGTGATGTCACCAGGTGTCACTAGTTGAAGAAATGATTGAACATTGCAACATTTTTGGCAGAAAAAGACTAAGGAACCTGAGAGTTTGCACTTACCTGTCACTGCTCATCGTCGCAAGTAACTCCCCCCGAGGGTCGTAGGCCACTCCCTGCACAAAACTCTTGTGGTCAGGGAAGATGGCAAGCCGACAACCTGTAGAAAGCAATGTTTAATATTGTAACATCGCCTGTAGTTAAAGACAAGACAATAATGTACAGAAAGCAATCGTTAATAATGTAATATCACTTGTAGGGACGATAAGACAACCATGTTCAGAAAGTAGGGTATATATTGTAATAAAACTTGTAGTGCAATCGTTAATAATGTAATATCGCTTGTAGGGACGATAAGACAACCATGTACAGAAAGTAAGAGTATATGTTATAATATCACTTGTAGTTAGAGACAATAAGACAATAATGTACAGAAAGCAATCGTTAATAATGTAATATCGCTTGTAGGGATGATAAGACAACCATGTACAGAAAGTAAGGGTATATGTTGTAATATCACTTGTAGTTAAAGACAATAAGACAATAATGTACAGAAAGCGATCGTTAATAATGTAATATCGCTTGTAGGGATGATAATACAACCATTTACATAAAGTAAAGGTACATGTTGTAACATCACTTGTAGTTACTGGCGATAAGACCACGATGTACAGAAAGCAAGGGTATAAGTTGTAACATCACTCGTAGATAGGGACGATAAGACAATATACAGAAAGCAAGGGTATAAGTTGTAACATTGCTTGTAGATAGGGACGATAAGACAATGTACAGAAAGCAAGGGTATAAGTTGTAACATCGCTTGTAGATAGGGACGATAAGACAATGTACAGAAAGCAAGGGTATAAGTTGTAACATCGCTTGTAGATAGGGACGATAAGACAATGTACAGAAAGCAACGATTAATATTGCAACATCGGTTATATCGGGAAAGACACCAAGGTGGCAACAATTGGTAGAAGTGATAAAATATTGCCTTTAAGAAATAAACATATATTTAAAGAACTAAACAGGTTTTTAAAATACTGGAAAATGATGATTCATTGTTCTCGAAATGTATTGGAAAATGGTGGTTTAAGGTAATAAAAAGCTATGGAATTATGTTCAGCCAAAAGTGTAAAATCTCAATTAACCAATATTCAACAGTACAGTGTCAAGAAGGGATGAGAATGGAAATAGAACCCCACCCCCTCTTACCAAAATACAGACAAATTATCCGAAAATTCATTCATTCAGTATAATCTACTAATCCATCAAGAGCATGACTGAAGGACAATACTGCCCCCCCCCCCCTCCTCCTTTACCCACCGATTTTCCACCCAAGATTTGCATGATTCACAAAAACGACCCAAATTTCATCAAAAGTAAAATATTGGAAATCCACAAATAAAATCTGGAAAATTCTGATCCCTGGGTTAATGTTGCAAAACAGCATCTACTACAATGCGTTACCTTTCTTCACATCCCACAAGATGGCGCTGTTGTCAACTGACCCCGAGAAGAGGAACTTCCCGTCACTGGACCAGCTGATATCGTAGACATCCTCTAAATGGCTCCTGTGGCACATGGAGGTAGACTGTTAACATTCCATGTCTTCGTCAATTAAAACCAGACTTGGTGGCCGAATCGGTAGAGCGCAAGCTTATAAGCTTCCCTTGCGGAAGGTCGACTTTGAATCCCAGTTGAGTCAAACCAATGACTTAGCAAATTTATACCTAGCCTGGCGCTTGGCATTACTAGCAAAGGGCATGAACTGGTTAGCTCAGTATCAGGATAATGTGACTGAGTGGGATATCAGGTCATGGTGATGACGGCCTGATTTCCCAGTGGGGCAGCACTATCCCTGAGCAGAAATGGCACCACCCACAGGAATAAAATATTTACAAAAAAGAAACTAAAACTCTCCCGCTTGTAAATCAATTTAATGGCATTGATTGATTGATTGTAGTTTAACACCATGATTTTCGAGGATCTGTGGGAACCCTGATAATCTAATGAATAAACTATTTTTACAATAAATATTGACATTTAACCCGCCCACCCACACACCCCGACCATACCCCCTTCCCCATAGGAATAAAATCTATGAAAATAGATATTTACTTGGTGGTTTTGTTTTTAAATACCTCACCTGAGGACCTTGAAAACGCTCCAGTTTTCCCTGTTCTCGTCATCCTCATCACCTTGGAATATGTTGTTTGTGGCCGGCATATCATTCTTTCTCCACAACATGATGACAGAATCTGAAAGGTTTTACTCAACTTAATTACCAATCCAGTAAGAAAGGGAACAAAAGACTGAAATAAATGTAGTGCCAATGATTTTCCGCGATCGCGGAAAACGGGCGGAAATCGCGGATTGTCAAGTTTGAAATGGAATTCATAAGTTGGAGCGGAATTCCGTTATTTTCATGTCAAATCCGTTATTTTGAACTAAAAAGTGACAGAATAAAGCCTAAATTGATCAAATACCACTTCTCCGTAGTCATGATCTCCAATCTAACATCAGTATTTATTTTAATTTTATTTGTCATTCTTTTGTGTGACGATCATGTTGCTATGTGCTACATTATTATTTCAATTGGTATCATTATAATAAAAGTGCAGTGTCAAGTTGAATGCTAAAGTCCCCGTCAATTAATTCTAACATGATATCAATACATAAGTAACATAATCAAGCATAAAATTAAACAGTGTGGAATGGAATTTATTTTTTCCGAAACAGAATTGAAATGGAATTTGCTATTTGGTGAAATGGAATTTGCCTTATTTTGAAACGGAAAATCATTGGCGCTATAAATGCTCAAGAAAACTTTTAACTGGATAGTCCGTTGAAGGTAACTTTTCAAAACAAAAATACCTACCTATAGTTGATTCTACAGATCCTATTTTGATTCTAGTGCAGTCAATAAACATGTATTGCAGTATACAAAAACTATGGTGTCCACTATTCCAACAGGCATGTCAAAATTATATTTTGCATGATTTCACTTCAAATATATCCAAGTAAGTCATATATAACCAAATTAAAGGAATCGACCAAATATATTTAAACAAATATGGATATATAGGACCAAATCTAGTAAATCTTTTGGCTTTGAAACTGTGATGCTTTCATTGGACCATGCAGCTTTTAAATTGTAAAGTCCCATGGCTTGGAATTTCTGTCTTAAAATTGTTTAAAAATAAATATATTGGGTTGATCATTATGGTCTACTTTACTCTAAGACTGAACGCAGTGGCCCAATCGGTAAGAGTGTTGGCTCCACATACGGAAAGTTAGCGTTTCCAAAACCAGGCTTCTTCTTCTTGAAGATTTATACTGCCTATTATTGATAAGTCTGAATAGACTTGTTTTCACCATTAGACAGTTTGTCAATAGAAAGCCTGAGTCTACACTTTTACTGACCCAATGGATTTTTAACCTCCCACACCACATAGACATGGTATGAGAGCAACTGGCCTTTGATGACGCTGTAAGTTAACCACAGCGGTGGAAATCCAAATTGGCAGAGGTAGGGGCATGGGGAATCGAACCACCGACCTTCAGATTAGGAGTCTGACCTAGAAAAAAGTCACACTCTAACCACTCCGCCACAGAGAACACCACAAATCAAACCAATGACCCACAAAATTTATACTTGTCGCTACCTAGCCTGGTGCTCAGCATTACTAGGATAGGGCAAGGAATGGTTTGCTCAGTATCATGAATTTGTGAATGAGTGGGAAGTTGGGTCATGGTGCCGACAGCCTGGTCTTCCAGCAGGGCAGCACTATAAAGTCGCCATGAGTATGCACTGTCACAAGCCGGTACCAGTCCTGATGACATTAAATGTTGCTAGGATGTAACCCCCCCCCCCCCCATCCCTACTGGAATAATTTGTGGTTGTTCTGCATTATTTGATTATTCAATGCTGGTCAATTGGTTTTCACCATTTCACTGCTCCTTGCCCTATCCTAAGAGTGCCAACTGCCAGGCTAAGTTTGACAAGTATAAATTTGCAAGTCATTACTTTGACCGGGCCAGGTTTGGAATCCCACGGCCCATCAAAATGGGTTGGTTGGTTGTTGGAGTTTTACATCCTGGCAACATCTAAGGTCATATCAGGACAGGTACCGACTTGTGACAGTGCACACTCATGGCGACTTTATAGTGCTGCCCCACTGGAAAAAGCAGGCCACTGGCACTATCACCCAATATCCCAATCAGTCACAGTATCCTGACATTGAGCTAACCGGTCCTTGCCCTATCCTATTAATGCCAAGTGCCAGTCTAGGAAGCAACTAGTATCAATTTTATAAGTCATTGGTTTGACTCGACCGGGAACCGAACACCTGATCTCCAACACGCGAGGCCCGCACTCTACCGATTCAGCCACCGTGCCTGGTGATCAAAATGGGAAGCAGGCACTGAACTCATCCAGTTATCCCATCTGGTTTGAATCTGTTCTACGTACTTACCATCACCTGCAGATGCCAGCACCTGACCTGAAATCAGAACATCAATAAACCACATATAATACCGAAAAACAGGAATTCAAGGGAAAATTGAAAGGATGTGAAAATAATCATCTATGCACACCTTATTGGCAGCTGCTTTTATATTAAGCAGGTTTCTTATGCACACAATCCACATGGTCTCCTAATAAAAGAAGTGTTACTAAAAAAAATCATACTGGTGACGCTTTAGCATGCGGTCTACCTGGCCATTTACACTTTAGCGTGCTGTCTGCATGCACATATACACTTCAGTGTGCAGTGTCCCTCACCTGTACTATAACAAAACCAGCTGAGGTCTCGGTAAACAAATCAAGTCATTTCAAAGCGTAGACTATGGATACTGCGGTAGACCGCACGCTAAAGTAACATCATCACGTTAGTATTGTTCGCATTACGAAAAAAATAATTCGCCGTGAATATGCCTTTGATGGCAACACGGCTTCAAATCATCACCCATCAAAAATAGAACAATTATATATTTATCTAATCAGAGATACTATTTAATTGCTTTTTGACTTTACATTGCTGTTGAACTGTACTGAATAGGTAACAAGATTTATGTAATAATTAGTTTAACTGCTTAGTGTCGCATTGATGATAGAGAGAATGGAATAAGGTTTAAGTATAGAGCCAGCAAATACATTTATTTTGGCGTCAAAATACACATATTACAGAAACTCTGCAATTCTAAGTCAAATATTTATGCGAATATCAGAGAAATTAAACACACAAAAAAATCAAGCAAGTAGTCCTTCGCTTAGACAAGGTTGGTTGCTGGGGTTTTATGTCCTGGCAACATTTAAGGTCATATCAGGACTAGCTTACAAAAATACATGCGTCTGCCATGAATTACTAATGTCAGGGCTCTTAATGAGAAAATTACATCTAGGGGGTCAGTGACATACGGGTAAGTTCTTCAGGAGTCGCTAAAAAATATATATCGAAAGTTGCAGATTAAATTTCATATATTTTGTCAGTGTCATTCCTATTTGTTTCTCTGCGCCTATAATATACATTGCAATTAACAAATCAACTGTTTTGCCATTTCTTTTGGTACTTGACTCCCTTTAAAAGATGACACTGCGTGTCAAATATGTGGTTTCACACATATTTGACCCGAGCTCCTAAGTCATTGAGAGCCATGCGACGTAGAACCACTTACCGTCCGGGGAGAAGCGCACCACGTTGACTGTACGCGTGTGCCTGGTTAGGGTGGAGAGGAACTCAACCACGCCCTTACCATCCTTCCCCACCTTCACTTCCCATAACTGTAACATAAATTTGCTTTGTTGCCATAAATTTGCTTCATTCACATGAATTTTCTTTGACATAAATGTGTTTCTTTGACATGAATTTTTTTTATTGACATAAATTTGCTTCATTAACAGAGCAGGTGACGAATTTAAAGTGGAAGAGTCTGATAGCTGTGTTTCTGCTATATTTTACAATAAATATACACTTGTCATTATCTAGCCTGGTGCTCGGCATTACTATACTAGAATAGGGCAAGGAAATAATTGTTCGCGAATGAAATTTCTCTCGCTTAATCAACAAACACCAAAAGGAATAATAGTATTTAATAACAATACAAATATTATTCTAGAACTTGCAAGACACATTTTTAAACACACTTAGTACTGTATTGTACAGGGATTAAAGTGGTCTACGGCAAAAAGGGATGCAATGAGGTCGAGACCATGGCGCCACATAGCGGATTCCGCCAGAACCAATGCCGCGCAATGGATTTCCGCAAAAATGAGGATATTCCCTCATGGGGAATAGCAGAAAAATGCTGGTAGTCAGATTTCAACTATCCTTATTGTGAGTGTATTAATTATTACTCATGCCAAACTCTTTCTTGTTTGAGTGTTATGTTCTAGCAACATCTAAAGGTCATATAAGAACGGGATTTGGACTAACTAATTGCTGTCATATATCAGGGATGAAAGTGGTCTCCGGAAAAAAAAGCGGAAATGCTGATATTCTCCCATACTATAGGTTTAGCATTGTCAGGGAATCGTGGAAAATTCCCGGAAGTCGGGTTTCATGCATACATACGTTTGAAGCACGTATTAGTAGTATACTCTGATAGGGCGGCGGCGTCTGCACCACATATTAGTATACACTGATGGTGCTGCAGCATAAAACAACGTATTAGTATACACTTATAGTGCTGCGGCGTTTGTACAACATATTAGTATACACTTATAGCTACAGGAAAAATCCCGGAAATCCGCGAAATCACGGAGATCTTTCATCCCTGATATATATTGGCATTGTGTGAATGCTAATTGGTGAAAATAAAAAATTATGGAAATCTGCGAAAACACTGAGAATATTTGCTCACCCTGATATTGCGGTCAGTGCCACATGAAGCGAAGCGGCGGATATCTCCATTAAGTAGCTGGAAGTCTATACTGTACACAGGATCTCGGCCGTGCCACGAGATCTCTGGGGTCACCACCTTCATGATCCTTGCCTCTGAACGAAACATGCAGATTTATCTCCATTATTTAATATATTCTTCAATTCAAAAGTAGTGGGTAAATACAAAGGGGTATTTGAAGAATATATTTTGCTTCTTAGACTAAGAATTTATGTGATCATTTCATTTAGCCTACCCAGCCTTCCAAAACTTTTTCTAATGCTAATGTAATGTTCAGCAGTCCGGTCTCAGGAACAGGCTGCGGGAATAAATAAATTCACCCCATCTCTGGATAGGGTAACCAGCCGCAATGGCCGAATGAGTTGAGTGTCCCGCTCCCTCCTGGTAGGTCGTTGGATACAAACCACCGTGTTCGAACCCTGGCCGAGTCAAACCAATGACATAGAAAATTGATACTTGTCGTTATCTAGCCTGGCAATTTGCATTACTAGGACAGGGCAAGGAGCAATGAAGCGAGGAAAATCAATTGTCTGCCATTGAAATTTCCCCTGTTTAATCAACTATTGCACCAAAAAAAAGAGAAATTTATATATCAGCTGTGGAGCAGCCCATTCTGTTCAGCCTGCTGGGTAAATGAACAGAACTGATAAATTCTTAATTTAAGAAGCAAAATATATTCTTTATATAAGTCTTCATATTTACCCGCTACTTTGTAGTTGAAAAATATAATAAAACATGTAGTTTAATGAACATTAAAAGTGAAATCGACGGTGTTCTATCGACGGCGTTCTATTGTCTTTTAGCACTCTCTCTTATTTCACCAATTCTGTGCCAATATAAGTAGCCATTTGATACTGGAACCAGAGATTGTACTGCTTGTTACATACTAAAGCTATTTTCGCACGTATGTAGACTACGTTGTCATTCACCCCCTGCTACAAGTACGGGTGAATCTTTTATCTGGAAATCGACATAACTTTCTTGATAGTTACGTTAGAATTTCTTTTGCATTTTTTTAATATTCCAAAATTTGATTGAGATAAGTGCATTTCTTCTTAGAAATGGTCACACAATAAGTTGTTGTTGTTTGTTTGTTGTTGTTTTACGTCCTAGCAACATCTAAGGTCATATCAGGACGGGGCCACACAATAAGTATAATATGACCCGCAAATGTATAACAAGGCCTGGTATTGTCAGTGTTTAGCTGACCTTTGCTCGGGGCAAAATCTTGATTACCAGCCAATACCCTCCTTAAATTTCCAAAGGGGTCCAAACATTCAAATTATAATTTCACTGGGAGCTCCAATGAATCGGAAGCAATATGTATTTTGAATTTTTTTAATATTGCAAAATTTGGGTGAGATATGTGCATTTTAAAGTTTTTGACTTTCAGATCTTTTTTGTCTTATACATTAGATATGTGATCTAATTGTATTTTTTTTAAATCAGTTTTGATAAGATGAGGTGATCTGACATGCCAAGAAGAACCTTGATGTCAAGTTTGATCAGGATCATGGTGCGCGTCCGTTTGAAATTTGCCAGTTACACTGTTGACGTTGAGCAATGCAGACATCCAGTTAGGATCAAATGTGCTAGTTTCAGCTCATCTTAGCTCTTGTTTGAAACATAGAATACCAACTAAAAATATATATACAATAAATTAAGATGTTAATCTTTTGTCCAGCATTGCATTTACATCAATATAATCAGCACATCTTATGCCATGTGCATTCAGACCAGCCGCAATGCCAGAGTCAAGTTTGACTAATTTTATTCATGTTTTTATTTATATCCTATGGTTAATAACATATGTAGAACTAAAAAATGAGTAGGGTTAATCAGATATTGGTTATATATCTTTCTCTACAATTTCACATTCAGCTTTTTTTTTATCAGCCAATTGGAAGTTCTTGAATTTATTTTGCGAAAATAGTTTTTTAGGCCGTGATCCGGTATGGCCACCACTGGCACTGACACACAGAATATCCCAACTTTCACTATGATCTCTGCTTTTTAATCTTTTCAGAGAAAATTGCTCTTAGGTTACATTAAATACTTCAGATCTTCCTCTTCAAGCGCGCATTAAGATTGTTTTAATCGACCCGATGAAAGCTTAAAAATTTATTTTGCACAAATAAATGCGCTGTGACAACACGCTGACATCGAGATATTAGGCTCACGTATGCGTAGCCACGGAGGCTAAAGATACGTGAGGAACTAAGGCGTATGCCCAGACCCTGCCGTACGTCTAGACCGGCAGGCTACGAATACGGCTCACAAAGCCACTGCCAATAAAGAAAATACAAAGAAATTTTATTATACTAATTATCCTATTTACCACTCCTTAATAAGGCATTTTTCTAAGACCCCAGTCACACGAGGCCTGCGTTCGCTTACAATCGATTCGCGAGCATTTTGCAATTAAATTACGACCATCTTACGACTAATCGCCGAGTGCTCGACGACCATTTCGGCCCATTTTGGTCGCAAGGAGGTTGTCCCTGCAGCACCTACAATCTCCTTGCGACCGTTGGCGCATGGCCATTGGTAAGTAAAGGCCCTGTCACACTACGACGTAACGCGCCAGCGTAGGGACAACGTGAAAATAAATTTTACATGTAGAAATTCTCAGCGTAATATGCAAATACGGGGCCAAGTTGGACGTCAATGCCACGTAGTTGACGTGAGCGTAACGTTGATATAGCGTAATTGTAACGTGGTTCAACGAGTGAGGACAAAGGAATTATTTATTGTGTCAACGTGAGGCTAGCGAAACTCCAGCGCACGCGACACCAGCCTAGAGTGACGGCTTAGTGTCGAGCGGGCATGATTACGCCCGCCCTAACGTTGCTACGTCCGACTCAACCGTCTTCCCCGACGTGAGTCAACATCGACCCACCGAGAGACTAGTGTTGTGCTGACGTGAGTCTAACAGGAGGACATCGTAGGTCTTTATATACTCGAATGCAACACGTTCACACCACGTTCGACAACGTTCGTCAACTATGTCAGGACTCGTTTGCGAAACATTCGAGCTACGTTAGGCACGCGTCACGGACACCTTTGACCTATGTCGTGATACGTTAACCCCACATTGTCTTAGCGCGGGCCGCACGTTCCTCCCACCTGTGCGTCACTCTGCCGTAAGGCAACGTTCATCTAACATAGCCAACGCAGCTCTATCGCACGTCTAACATCAGCGTACTGTGAGTGTAACGTCATCCCAACATAACTGCATCATGTCGAGCTACATCGAAAATTTCGGACATGTCCAAAACCTTGACGCGCGCTGGCGTAACTCAACGTAACCTGACGTCTCTCGACGTCGGCCTAACGTAAGCATGACGTAACCCGCCGTTCCTCAACGTAATGACCAAAATTCACCTAACACGTTAGCTCGTTACGTCGTAGTGTGACAGGCCTATAATGATAACGTCACAATGACGCCTCGTGCATCATTGTCGACATGGCGACGTATTAAAATAGTTTGTAACAAATTGTTTCATTTTTGTCGCAAGGAGCTTGCAGACTTTTGGTCGCCAAGTGATCGTAAGCGAACGCAGGCCGTCGCGTGACTACGGTATAATGCACTGGCTAATAGTATTTAATACAAAAGAAGATCAACAACTTTCAAATGCACACATTTCACTCAAATTTTGGAATATTTTAACAATTCAAAAAAGATAATGCTTTTGTCTTTGAGCTTCCAGTGAAATTATAATTTGAATGTTTAGACCCATTTGACAATTTTTGGAGGGTATCTACCATTGGTATATGTTTCGTTGAGATAAAATTCATTCTGAAGGGGCGAAAAATCTACACACAGCTATTTCTACTACAATACAGTATAATTATACTAGTTATGTTCACTAGTGCCAGAGCTAGGCAGTCACTGATGCTGACAGTCACAGTGGACAGTCACAGATGGATGGCAGACAGGTGTCGGTGTTTGGGGTGAAAACAGCCTGACAAAGTGTCTGATTGTTCAACCAACAAATCTCGGCTCGCTTCATCACTACTTTTCTGAATACTTCATCAGAAATAAACGCTCCATGTGTGATCGCACTGAATATGCTTACCCGATAACTTAGTTGATAATCGGAGAATGTTTGTCAACTAAACCAACTTCTGAGCTTGGCGCCAAATCGCTGATGGTGTCCTGGATAAACTGCACTTATTTTGTTTGGAAATAGATTAGCCAAATTCCCTATCTTAGGGCCATTTAAATGTGTAAATAATAATGAGAAATGTAAACTGTTAAAACTATAGGTAACAATATGACATGTCTTAAAATATCTAGACTGTGATCGTAATAAATAAACTTACAAAGCAGTTTTGTTCAGGTATAGAACATGTGTTTGCTGATTCTTGGCAAATCCTTTAATCCATTCTCTCAATCATCAACGTGACACCAAGCAGTCTCAAGTTTAAGGTAGACGGAAGGAGTGCTGGGTCAATCATGCATTTGTATGGTTTCCGCTAAGTACCAGCGAGCAAGGGGAAATGGCGGAAAATTGAAAACAAAAGTGTGCCTGTATGTCTTCACAAAACAGTTCTTTTCAAGACTATTACTAAATTAAGGGTTGACATATGATACCATCATCATTAGCATGCACCATTTCCGTGTCAACATCAAGTGTACTAGGATATTGGAACTGAAAGTAAACGATAGATTGAAAATAACATCATGTAGGCCTGCGCCTACGGCTACGGTCGTTCGGTACGATGACAGTTTTTACACATATTTATTCTTTAGTTCTACAGTAACAGTTTATTAAACTTAGTAACAATAATACTCCCGCATTACTGACCACTGTCTCTGTTAGAGATGTGCAGACAAATGTAAAATAATATGAATAAGCAATGCTTAGGACCGACCCCCCCGATATAACTACAGCAAAGTATTTTATGATTGCGCATGTATTTTTTTACTCCACTCGCAGTGTTCGATTTGAAATTCTGGCAACTCGGGTGACGGCTGTCATTTCCGCGGAATAAACTAATTCACAGAACGGAGACAAAGTTGGTATAATGGGTTTTTTTAAATCTTAGAATTTCACAGTTACAGTTTAGTTGAAGTCAATGTACAGGAACCAGCACCGCGGGAATCGAGCCCTCAACCCTATCAATTGTCTTTTATGTTATTGGTGTGGGTGGGCAAGAAAGTCGGGTCGAAGTTAGGCGGACGGCAGCTGCAATGGTTCTGGGCGTTTTGCAGGATGAGGCAGATAACATACAGATCTCGCCGGCAGAGTTCAGGTCAATGGCGCCACCTATCGAGTTAGTCAGGAACTAAAGTATATTCCTCTAGGTGGCAGCATCATTTCGTCCAGTCTCCGCCGAGAATTACTCATGTTAATTATAACATGTACAATTCACAGAACGGAGACAAAGTTGGTATAATGGTTTTTTTTTAATCTTAGAATTTCACAGTTACAGTTTAGTTGAAGTCAATGTACAGGAACCAGCACCGCGGGAATCGAGCCCTCAGCCAATTAAAGGGAGGGCTCGAGGCCCGGAAGCAACCAAGTCTCGAGGCACGTAGGTGTGGACAGCGGAGGAGGTCCATGCACCAAGGCCCATAATTTCTCCGATATATTCATATTAGTTTATTTCCGCGGAATAAACTGATATGAATAAGCGATGCTTAGGACCGACCCCCCGATATAACTACAGTAAAGTATTTTATGATTGCGCGTGTATTTTTTTACTCCACTCGCGGTGTTCGATTTGAATGAAATCAAAGCTTTGCACTGCGCGTATTGGAGATGGGTCCACAGCGACGAATGAAGGAAAAACGGCTGACCACTGGGTCATATCGAGCATACCCTTGCAGGATTAGTTTCCCATTCAGTAAGTAGTGATATTGTGTGATTTAAACAGAAATCAATGTAAATCAATTTCAAATATACTTCAAACATTTTAATCTGTGCAAAAGATACATAAATATGTGATAATGTCTGAAAAATAAACGAAATAAACTAGACAAATAACATTTGACTACACTGCTAGCTCTGTGAAGATCTAGCCTGGTCCCCTGGCATTCATTTGCATGGGCAGAGGCCATGGGGTTTTCATCTATTATCACTCACTTTCCAAGCTGGTCCACTAGCCTTTGTACCGGAAACAAGTTTAAACGAGCTCAAACAAGTTCAATCATGGCTGGTTGGGTCGATCCGTTTAGCGCTGAATATGCTTATGGAGTATCGGCAAATTCTATGGCAGCGGGCATTTGTTTTGATATATTATTAACCAATAGCTGTCGTCCACCCTGCTTGCTGCAGACCGAAATTCGCAAGCGATTTCCGTTTCCGTTTGCTGGATTTCTCGGTTTCTCGGTACGAATTTACAAATGGCAGCGCCCATACAGTGCTATTTCCGTTTCCGTTTGCTGGATTTTGTCGAAGTCGTGCACAGTAAGAGTATTGTTTATGTGTATATATCTACATGCGCTAGTCTTAAGCCTCCCCGTGGGTGGGTCGGTATTAATATTTCATTTGTGCATCCATGTTTATGCCAAATTGTTCTTTTAATTTTGAATAAAATCTAAGTTTTGAACTGAGCATATCGGCAAATTCAATGGCAACGGGCATTTGTTTTGATATATTATTAACCAATAGCTGACCCCGAATACCGTCAATTGGACCTATGGACGTAATGCCTTGACAGCACTGCTACAGAGTAGCGCCGAGGAACACGTACACTGGTCCCAGTGACATCATCACACCATATATGGAAGATCTGTAGTGAGGGACCAGTGTAGTTTTTCCATGACTTGGCTTGTGCTACTCTGCAGCTGGGCATCATTAAGGCGTTAGGCCAACCACTGTCATCCACCCTGTTTGCGGCGTAGTTGTTTGTGAGTTTACAAATGGCGACGCCCGTATCGGGCTATTTCCGTTTCCTGGATTTCGGTGATTTCATATTCCACCTCTATCAGTACAGGTATTGTTTATGCATATATATGTACACATGTTAGTCCTTAGCCTCCCCGTGGGTGGGTCGGTATCAAATAGGCTTTCAAAACAAATGTATTGACTATTGACTGAGTATTGTGATAAAATACTTTAATTTGACAAAATGTTCAAACCACGCCAATCTGAAAATGGAGTGCTCTGTTGGAAAGAGCTTTGAAACCATACCAACAAAAATTTAACAATCGTGTCAATCAGTTGATTATTAAGGGTGCTAGAGCTATTTCAATTTCTGCAATGAGGGGTAATTTTATGCCTTTGTTTTAATGCTTTTAGCATTACAAGTGTGTGACCTGAAATCTAGATAGGCCTATTTAGTCAATTTTTGTTTTAACTTGCTTAATAATCGATATATCTCACTGAAATTTTCAGTGAAATTTTCAGTGTAAGTAGATGCCTATCTGCTCTATCGATTCCACCCATTAAAATAAAAGTGAGTGACCTGGAGGATTTATGCCATTAAAATAAAAGTAAATGAATACATTAGTGATTTAGAAAGGTTATAGAAATTTCTCATTGTGTGATGAGTATATATATCCATGGGTCCATTGTAAGTTTGACTTTCATCCTTACCTTCGTATTGGTAGATTCATAAGAATCTCAGTAATACGCCAACTTACAAGTAAGTCTAGTATAACTATCGTATATCCATGAAACATTAAGTTGTATTCCTTTGTTTTAATGTTTTAGCATTACAAGTGTGACCGAAAACCTAGATATTTAATAATTTAGTCATTTTTTGTTCTAACTTCCTAAATAATTGAGATATCTAAACAAAATTTTCAGTGCAAGTAGATGCACTCATTAAAATAAAAGTAAATGACATATTTTTGGATTTTCGGTCACCATTGAAATGATTGATCTTATAACACTGAAACTTTGGGGACCTAGCAAAGTACCTTTTCGACCTTACACCATCATGAAACTTCACACAATAGTCAATTAATGACAGATTTAAATGTCTGTCTACTTTTGAAAGCTGCCCAAGATATAGAAGGTGTGGTTTGAGCTTTGAAATCATGTCAAATCTTCTGAATATGCACAAACACGGAAAACGTGAACAGATTTGCAAATTGTAAATACAAGGTTGTAGAGGGACATTTTATCTCTGTCATAGGCTGGAATTCCTGAGGATAGCCCCTAAGATAGTAAGAGCCAATGAAAATTAATCATTTTGGGGCACCCCTGTGCTATTAGACTGTCTATTCCAGGAACAGTTATTTGGCAGAAAACGGTTGTCACGTGGACGTGCACATACCTATTAATAGGACTGTAGTAGTCTGCACTGACCCACAACACTGGTTGCCATGACCATGATCCTGTACAAGCTACGCCCTGTATGGTTGTTGAACCTACCCTGTTTATCACTGTATGTATGTCTTAGTTCATTGCCTGTATGTATGTAATTGTATGTATGTAATTGTAAGCATTAAAAGACTTACAATTCCACGGGGACAAGTGTAGTAGTCTCAGGCAAGTAACCACATAGACAGGTAGGCATGGGTAGTGTGGTGATATCAGGGAGCCTAGGTGTTGTAATGGTTAGCACACTTGCCCGGAATGCAAAGAGATGTGGGTTCGAGTCCCGCTCTAGGCACAATATTTCCCATTTTGATCACCCCTCGACAGGACTATAGGTCAAGTAGTTCTAAGCAAAGGCTGCCAAAGCTCTGATGTGTAATGTACCAGGAAAATAGGCTATTTAATTTGCAGTACAGCACAATCCCGTTAAACCAAGCTCGGTTAAACCAAACGATTGGTTAATCCAAACTTTTTTGGGCAGCCTGGCAAAATACCACCATTTATCATATAAAAAAGTTGGTTAAACCAAAGTCGGTTAATCCAAATTACCGGTTAATCCAAACAAAATTGTGGTCCCCAGGCAACTCCGGTATGGTTAAACCAACCTTTCATGTGGTTATAAGGTCATCTGAGACCCCGCCGACTTTTTTATATGATAAATGGTAGTATTTTGCTGGGCCGCAAAAAACAGTTTGGTTTAACTAGGTAGTGGCAGCCAAAATTGTATTATCATTTTTAAACTATGGGGTTGGATCTCTTTTAAAGAACTAATCGATACAAACATAATTTTAAAAGAATCGTGTTAATATCTCAAATAGTTTTTGAGTTGTGGCCTTCTAAAGGTCAACATTTTAGCATCCCTAAAAATTATGTAAAAATCAATTATATGAGCCAATTTTGGCACCCAATTGAACCATGAAATATGAAAGGAAAATCTTCATAAACTTTAACCAATCGTTTGGTTTAACCGAGCTTGGATCAAACGGGGTTATACTGTATATACATAAAAAACAATAATCAAAGTGTCCACATACATTGTATATTACATGTGCAATACACGCTTACTCAAATTCAAAGCCTAACCTGGGTTAAACCAATGATCGGTTAATCCAAACAAATTTCTAGGGTCCCTTCAAGTTTGGTTTAACAGGGTTATACTGTAATACATGAGCATGTGATAGGTCACGGGCCACAAACGGGGCTACCCCAACGGAGAAACGGGGACCACCCTCAGTAGATAACAAACAACCACAAACCATCAAAAACAGAGACTCCCGATCTGAAAACATACAACAATATATATATATATGTAAAAAAAAAGGGAGACCCTGAAAATACCATGTGGCAAAATCCCAGAAGGGCATGTGATAGGTCACGGCCCACAAACTCGGCTGCCCCAAGGGGGTAATCTGGACCACCCTCAGTAGATAACGAACAGCTACAAACTATGTACAAGCCTATAAATGTAGAGTAGGCTATTTCATAAGTAGTAGTAAAACAAAAACAAAAAACTAATATACTATTCGCACCCACTACAAGGGTGATCAGAAAATAAAACCAATAACACCTACACTTAGAACTGAAACCATTAGCTATCTAACTGTCCTTCCCTATTTCGGATCGACCTTGGATAGCCAAACCCAACACAAAATAAGCTCAAACATCTACGAGCCAAGAACACAGTTAACTGCCATGCCTAACAGCTACCTAGCAGTCCTTCCCTATTTCGGATTGACCTTGGATAGCCAACCCCAACACAAAACAAGCTCAAACATCTACAGATACTAAATAATCACCATGTACCTGCTACTGTGTGAGAAACAAAAACATCTTATCACCTTCTACTGTGTGATATGATTAAAGCACTAAAAAAATACCTTTATTCGCTAAATCCTGCAGCACTGTTTCCAGGACAGGGCTGCTAATTGTGCTAAACAACTTGTTAATCCCACAACACTGTTTCCAGGACAGGGCTGCTAATTGTGCTAAACAACTTGTTAATCCCGCAACACTGTTTCCAGGACAGGGCTGCTAATTGTGCTAAACAACTAGTTAATCCCGCAACACTGTTTCCAGGACAGGGCTGCTAGACAACCCTATAGAAAAAGTGTTGGAAGTGTAAGTTATGAACATAACCATATGCATTTGTAATATATTGAGTTAAATATAGAGCTTAAATGTTTATATATCATAGGCCTCTGTGCGTGGAGTATAGAATGTATTAAATCATGTAGATTAATACAATTTAGGAGCCACCATCTTCTTTAAACAAAAATCGAATTCTATCTCCAATTCCTCAACACTATACCAATAGAAATAAACATTGCTGGCTGGAACCAGCGGATCCACAGCTTCTTTAAGGTGATTTAGACTAGGTTGTCATTAACCCCTAGTCTGAATATGGGTGAATCTTTTATCTGCTAAGCAACCCATTAGAAAAGTGTCCTAATTGTTCGTCGATAGTTGTTACCGATACATATAGGCTTAGGTTATTTCGACTGTAGTTTATCTGTACATTCTACAGCTGTGAATAAACTTACAGACAGTGGCTAGGAGCAGCTAGGGCGGCCGGTTATAAGGGCCGAGAGAGGGGGGGGGGGGTTATGTAATAGTCCAACGGTCTAGGCAGGGGGAGAGGAGAGAGGGGGGGGGGGGCGCTCCTTCCCCGCCACGAATCAAACGCAATGCGAGCATTACGACCAAGCATGCATCCGAATATATTTAGTAGATTTCTGTCTCAGTCTTTCAAATTAATTATGTAAATTTTTCCTCAGTGAAGATTATTTAGTTGTTTTATTCTGTGTGTGTGTGTGTGTCTGTGTGTGTGTGGGCACGTGTGTTGGTACGTGTGTGTTGGCGCGTATGTCTGTATGTGAGCATGACAACATTTAAATAAAGTATATGATATATATATATGGCTTTTTGATTTCCACACAATTTATAATTTTTCTTAAAATAAAATGTTGGCAGGTCTGGACCTGACATACTTATATATCCATTACTAGCTTATTATGTATGCTTTCTCTCCGCCCCTCCCACCGCCCAGTATGGTGACATGAAGAGGGTATCGCAGGCATGGCTCCAGGACCATGCAGGCAGGGACCGGCGAGCCGGTTCCACCACGACCCACCCTAGCGAAAGGGTTGGTGTCCGTGTCTCTGCGAATATTCAACATCTTCGACAACATGGACAGGCAGTAAGTGTCCCAACCTTGAAACTGAAAGAAGCTAGTGTGAATATCTTAACACACTACATCGCTTCCTACCCACTAGATGCGGTGGCTGAATCAGTACAATACAGGCTTCCCATGCGGAAGGTTGTGAGTTCGATTCCCAATCGAGTCAAGCTAATGACTTACTAAATTGATACTTGTCGCTTCCTAGCCTGGAGCTTGGCATGACTAGGATAGGCCAAGGACTGGTTAGCTCCATATCAGGATAATGTGACTGAGTAGGAAATCGGGTCATGGTGCTGACGACCTAGTCTCCCATGGGACAGCATTATATATCAAGTTGCCATGAGTGCGCTGTCACAAGTCAGTACCCGTCCTGATATGACCTTAGATGTTACCAGGACGTAAAATTCAAACAAGCGAATAAACAAATCTGAGATACTAATGTTGAATGCAACTCAGCCACTGGTCCGCCCTCCTCAGGGACAAGCGAGTGATAACTCGGAAGACAAATATTCAGTCTTAATTTTATTATTAAAAGGTCATCTATGAATAATTCAGGGATGAAAAATCTCCACGATTTCACAGATTGTCGCGATTTTTGATGATCACCGATTAACAATCACAAAATGTCAAGAATATACATGACAGCTATTGGTCAGTCTGAATCCTGTTCTGATATAACCTTAGTTAGATGTTGCTGGGACATAAAACCCCAACCATTGAAAAGCAAACAGTGATTACAGAGAGAAAGAGGGAATTGGCAGCATGGCAATAATACAGTCACATCAAGGAAAGTGGAACGCTCTCCAAGGCTAGTCTCTGCTGACTGATTAGTGGAGCTAGGGTAGTGCTTGGAGAGTACTGTATGAAACCTGACTTCCGGGAATTTCGCCAGCAAGTGATGAGCCAATGGGAGAATATCCACATTTTCGTGGGAATTTCACGATATTGGACAATGTAAGATAATTAGTGGGATAAGGATATTATTATTGAAGCAACATTCTGTTTTCAGTGTTCTGGTTGCGCTTTTATTACTCTATTAATTCAGGGATGAAAGATCACGGTTTCGCGGATTTCCGCGATTTTTTATATTTACCGATTAACGTTAAACAAAATGTAGGATGTATGACAGCAGTTGGTTTGTTCGAATCAACTTCTTATATAACCTTAGATGTTAAGAGAACATAAAACCCAAGTAAGAAAGATTTTAGGCATTGGTAATAATAAAGCCACAACAAGGATAGTTGAAACCTTACTTCCAGCATTTTTATGTGAGATCATATCAGGACGGGTACTGACTTGTGACAGTTTGCACGAAAGGCGATTTGATAGTGCTCCCCCACTGGGAGACCAGGCTGCCAGCACCATGACCTGATATCCCACTCAGTCATATTATAATGAGACTGAGCCAACCAGTCCTTACCCTATCCTAATAATGCCGAGTGCCTGGCTAGGAAGCGAGAAGTTTCAATCTTTAAGTCATTGGTTTGACTCGACTAGGGTTCGAACCCACGAACCCATGGGTTCGGATCCCCCAATCTCCCAAAACAGGAGACGGATGCTCAACTCATTGGGCCATCCCATCTGGTTTATGCGTTTCCTTCACAGTGTAAATTCTAGGAGGGTAACCAAAACTTGGTTCTGCCGGAACCCGCTAGGCGTCGCCAAGGTTTCGGCCTGATTTCCGCATTTTTTGTCGGATACCACTTTCATCCCTGTATAATAACAGTAGACAAACTGATTGTACAGCTAAGAATTATTAAGACGAAGACAACAAGAGATTTATTGACGATAAGTTGTTGTGATTAATGTGAGTAATATCTACCTTTCTGTCCTTTTTTTTATCTAGAAAAACCAGCAGGGTAACAAGAGAAAAAACCATGAAATCTCATCTGGAAATCCCTCAGACAATGAGGTGATTTTCGCTGTTGATGTGGAAGCCAGATTAAATGATCCTAATGGTGATGCCAGGACAGCTGTGACCAGTGCTGGTGTTGCTGCTGGTACTAGTACTGGTGCTGGTGCTGTTGACCGGCTTACCCGCGCTTTAGATTTGGTTCTAGGCGCTCAACGAACTACTGACCAACAAAGACAACAGTTCAGTACCCCGCCACCAGAGGCCCGGAAGACCCATGGCGCCATCACCAATGCGGCGGCGTTTCTGAACACTCCCCCTTCGGGTCAGTCTCCACGGTTTGATGCGAAAATCGAAACTGGCTGCCTGAGCACGAAGCGAAACAAGTTTTGTGGGGATGACCTGGATCTCTCAAGGTCATTCACGAGTCCACTTCAGGTTTCGACTCCAACATTCCAAAGGCGTACGTCTCGCATTACTGGCAAGTCGAAGAACTTAGGCCAGGAATCTCGGTGTATGTTGCCCAGTTCTCCGCAAGCAGCGAATAATGCTTGTTCCATTTCCAACATGCCAATTTTATCGTGCAATGATAAAATACCAAGTAATGGGAATGGTACACTGACGAAAGCTGCGGCAATGATTCATGGCTCAGCCACAGCTCCAGGAAAAGCAGGTATGACAATTTTACCTAACCTTACTCCATCTAACAGAATAAACAAGCTATTCTACTAACACCAGATCTCAAAATGCTATCCGCATCACCATGATAATTAGGCAATTCACACTACAGGTATGCAACCCTTTGATGGGAAACCATACACCTACCCATTCTGTCACTTAATGCAACTACAAAGAACTGTAATTTACATTTGTTTTGCAATGGTAAAGCCATCACCACAAGCCATGCATTACAGGGATAGTTTAGCCTACAGTTACCAGATGGGATGGGCGTCTCCCGTGTTGGTAGATCGTGGGGTCGTGGGTTCAAACCCGGGTGGAGTCAAACCAATGATGTAAAAATTGATACTTGTCGCTTCCTAGCCAGGTGCTGAGTGGGATATCGGGTCGTGGTGCTGGCGGCCTGATTTCCCAGTGGAGCAGCACTATAAAGTCGCCATAAGTGCACCCTGTCACAAGACGGTACCCGTCCTCATATGACCGTACATGTTTCCAGGACATAAAACTCCAACAAACAAACAGTGTTATCGTTATGCACTTTGTTAATGTTATTCAGGGGCGGATAGAATGCTGCTGCTGTCGTCTTGGGGTCTGCCAGATGAGGTGACTGCCTGCTACAGTTCCATGGGCATCACGTCCATGTTCCAGTGGCAGGCTGAGTGTCTCTGCCTGCCTGGAGTCCTTGGTAAGAACATCAAATATGACATCCGCTTGTGCTGGTTGCCTGGCCACATTGACATCTCATGAATCGAGTGACCTGACCGCCTTTTTTGCCAGATACCACTTTCATCCCTGAATGTTTACGTAGTTTCCGCTTGTTTCCCAGCTGGCGGTAACCTGGTGTACTCTGCGCCTACGTCTGCGGGTAAGACGCTTGTGGCTGAGCTACTCGTATTGAAGCGGGTTCTCGAGACGCGCCGCAAAGCCGTGCTCATCCTCCCCTTTGTGTCAGTTGCGCGTGAGAAGATGCTCAACTTGCAGGTAACTAGCGTCTTCAAATAGCGAAAACTGGACACGGTGGCCGAATTGGCAGAGTGCAGGCCTCCAATGCGGAAGATCGGAAGTTCGATTCTCGGTTGAGTCAAACAAATGGCTTATACCAAATTTATGCTTATCGCTTCCTAGCCTGGCACTCGGCATTAATAGGTTAGGGCAAGGACTGGTTAGCTCAGTGTCAGGATAATGTGACTGAATGGGATAGCGGGTCATGGTGCTGGCATCCTGATTTCCCAGTGATGATTGATTAATTGGTGGTTGCTTTACGCCGTGTCGGCAGCATAGGCCATATTCACTGTGAGGATTTCCCAGTGAGGCAGTACTATAAAGTCACCATGGGTGCGCACTGTCACAAGTCGGTACCCATCCTGATATGACCTTAGATGTTGCCAGGATGTAAAATTCCAACAACCAACTATCAAATAGCGAAAACATTACCCCGTGCTTAGTACATGATTGAGTTGCAGCTAGATAAAAGATTCACGCTGTACTTGTACACGGGTGAACGACAACGTAGTGTAAATACGAGCAAAAATAGCTTTAGTATGGAACAGGTTCCGGGATCAAATGGCTTCATATATTGGCACACAGTTGCTGAAATGGGAGAGAATGCAAAAAGACAAGATGGCGGCCATAGAACGCCATCGAATTCACCTTTAAATTCTATTAAATTATATGTTTTATTATATTTTTCAACTCAAAGGTAGTGCATCATGTCTTATATAAAAAGAATAATTGTTGTTTCTTAGATTGTGAAATTAGGCTCTCATTTAATTTCCCCGCTTTTTCGACAGCTTTTATATAGGGCTGGTATTCACCCGTGTACTGCGAGTACAGGGTGAATCGTTTATCTAAGTTGCAGCCTGATGAACTGATAATATTTTGAAAACCAAAACACTTGTCTACATTTGATTCTACAAATTCAATTTAGATACCGGTGTACTTATTAAGCATTTATTGATGCGACCTAATGGTTCAAGATACCCTGTCCAACGAGAATTCAAAGGTAATGCCTTCATCAGTTTTGTTTGATTGTTGGGGTTTTACATCCTAGTAACATCAGGATGGGTACCGACTTGTGACAGTGCGCACTCATGGCAACTTTACACTCCTGCCCGACTGGAAAACTGGGCTACTGGCACTGGGACCTGATATCCCACTCAGTCATATTATCCTAATACTGAGCAAACCAGTCCTTTCCCTATCCTATTAATGCCGAGTGCCAGACTAGGTAGTGACAAGTATCAATTTTGTAAGTCATTGATCTCGCGCATTATACATGGGAAGCGAGCCAGCACTTTTACCGATTCAGCTATCCCATTAGGTCTCCTTCATCGGTAGATCGCTCCAGTCTGTTACATTACAGATGGCTCCAAGTTGACTCGCCGAATCGGTAGTGCACAGGCTTCCCATGTGGAAGGTGGGGAGTTTGAATCTCGGTCGAGTCAAACCAAACACTTACAAAATCTTTGCTTGTCGCTACCTAGATAAAAGATTCACCATGTACTTGTGGTACACGGGTGAACGACACCGTAGTCTAAATACGGGCGAAAATAGCTTTAGTATGGAACAGGAAGTAGAATGCCTGCCTCCAGTATCAAATGGTTACTTATATCGACACAGAGTTGGTGAACTGGGAGAGAATGCAAAAAGACAAGATGGTGGCCATCGAACGCCGTCGATTTGACCTTTAAATTCTATTAAACTATATGTTTTATTATATTTTTCAACTCAAAGGTAGCGGGGAAATATTAAGACATAAAAAGAATAATTGTTGCTTCTTAGATTGTGAAATTAGGCTCTCATTTCATTTGCCCACTTTTTCGACAGCTTTTATATAGGGCTGGTATTCACCCATGTACTGTGAGTATAGGGTGAATCCTTTAGCTAGTCGCTACCTAGTCGGGTGCTCGGCATTATTAGGATATGGCAAGGATTAGGATAATGTAGGGATGTCAGGTCATGGTGTCGGCGGCCTCATCTCCCAATGGGACAGCATTATTAAGTGACCATCTGGGCGCACTGTCACAAGTCGGTACCCATCCTGATGTAACCTTAAATGTTGCTAGGATATAAAACCCCAACAAACAAACAAATTCAAGTTGACTCAGCGGCGCCACCATGGTGCATTGTTAGAACCTGAACACTTTAATATGTGGCATCTCTATGATATTCGACAGTAGGTTTTTCATTCATCGTTTCTTCTTTCGCGACATTATCCATAGAACCTGTTTGGCAAGGCGGGTGTCCGTGTGGATGGCTTCATCGGTGGGTGCAATCCAGCAGGCGGCTTTGCGGCTGTTGATGTGGCGGTGTGTACAATTGAGAAGGCGAACAGCCTGATTAACCGCCTCCTAGATGATGGCAGCATCAGCACAGTCGGTAAGGCCTCTAGCATCTAAAAAAAAAATTTTAATTGTGAGAAATATAATGTTGTTTCTTCAGTAAACAACCTCTTTTGTCATGCACTGGTCTTAGGGCCAAAAGTAAAGGTTGTTTTATTTAGCGACACCTCTAGAGCACATTGATTTTCATGTCATCAGCTATTGGACATCAAACATATGGTCATTCTGACATATTTATTTGGAAGAAACCTGCTGCTGCCAAATAGGCTACTCTTTTTCGATAAGCAGCAAGGGGTCTTTTATATGCACTTTCCCACAGACAGGACAGCGCATACATAAATAGTTTTTTTTTCAAATCTGACATATGAGCCTGTCTCAAAAGGTGATAACTCTTCTTTTTTTTGTCCATTGTAACGATTGATTCAAACAGCCCAGAATCAGTTACACTGAAAACACAAGGACATTTTCTTCAAATAAATATGTATTCTAGTGGGATTATGTATGAAGCAAATCAGTTTATCCTGAGCAAATGCATAAGCAGATAGTATGTTGATCGTTACAATGGACAAAGTTTTGTCCCATATTGCTTAACACCTTTTGAGACAGCCTCATATGCACAACATGTAAACCATCATATGAGCTTCGAATGTTTTCCGCTATTATTTAGTCTCCATGTGACACTTTAGTGCCCAGTTTCAGACAATGACCCATGTCCCTTTGTGTGTGGCAGGGACGGTGGTGGTGGACGAGTTGCACATGGTGGGTGACGCACACCGCGGTTACCTGCTGGAGCTGCTCCTCACAAAGATACTCTTCATGGCTGTTCGCAATCCGGACAAACCAGGGTATGTACACCGAACCAGATGGGATTGCCAAATGAGTTGAGCATCCGTCTCCCGTTTTGGTAGATCATAGGATTCTAACCCATGGGTTCGAGTCCTTGTCGAGTCAAACCTACGACTTAAAAATTGATACTTGTCGCTTCCTAGCCAGGCGCTCGGCATTATTAGGATAGGGCAAGGACTGGTTGGCTCAGTCTCAGGATAATGTGACTGAGTATCAGGTCATGGTGCTGGCGGCCTGACCTCCCAGTGGGGCAGCACTTTAAAGTCGCCATGGGTATGCACTGTCACAAGTCGGTACCCGCCCTGACATGACCTTAGATGTTGCTAGGACGTAAAGCAACAACAAATAAGCAAACAAATCCTATGGGGGAAAGTGCGTTTTCGCAGATATTCGCTGTTGGTGTAATAACGTCAGCTTGGTTCTGCTGCCACCCGCTAGGTGGTGCCAAGCTCTCGGCCCAATTTCCGCGTTTCTTTGCCGCATACCATTTTTATCTCTGTTGCCATGTCATGTTCTAGAAAAGCCTCGAATTTGAAGCCGAAAAAGCGTGACAAATTTTGCCAATGTGCAAAAGGTGTTCAATGCTGTCAAAATGTTTGTTTGGTGTGGTTTTAATTACTAACAACATCTAAGGTCATATCTGAAGCGGGTACCAACTTGTTGGTTGGTTGGTTGGTTGTTGGAGTTTTACATCCTGGCAATGTCTAAGGTTATATCAGGATGGGTACCGACTTGTGACAGGGTGCCCTCATGGCAACTTTATAGTGCTGCCCCACTGGGAAATCAGGCCACCGCTACCATGATCCGATATCCCATTCAGTCACATTATCCTGACATTGAGCTAACCAGTCCTTGCCCTATCCTATTAATGCCGAGTGCCAAGCTAGGAATTGACAAGTATCAATTTTGTATGTCATTGGTTTGGCTCGACTGGGAATTGAACTCCCGATGTCCCGCACGGGATGCCTGTGCTCTACCAATTCGGCCACCTGTTTTAGTGACGCTGGGCCAGGAGATGAGGACGGAGTGCAGATTGTCGGCATGAGTGCCACCCTGCCAAACCTGGACCTGCTGGGACGCTGGCTGAACGCCGCCATTTACACAACTGACTTCCGCCCGGTCCCCTTAACCGAGCATCTCAAGATCGGCACTGCCATCTATGATACCAATATGAAGAAGGTATGTTTATTTCCATGACCGCGATTTCGCGGATTTCCGCGATTTCCTGGACTTCCGCCATTTTTTTTATATTTACTGATTAACGTTCACAGAATGCCAAGGAAATCAGGATATATATATGACAGGAATCAGGGAACAATGAGACTATCATTGTCTAGCAGCGAAAACAAGTCATTAAACTTAACCGTTATGGGCAGCATAAATACACCATCACCAAAAAACAAAAAAAAAGATTTATCCGAATCCCGTTCTTATATGACCTTAGATGTTGCAAGAACATAAACCCAAACAAGAAAGAGTTAGGTATGGGCGATAATATTGTCACAACAAAGAGAGTTGAAACCGGTCTTCTAGACTTTGTCCGCGATTCCTCGACAGTGGTAATCCTATGGGACAGTGCTAATCCTAGTTCACAACAAATGATGAGTTGCGGTCATCATCGCCACCGATGGACAACCAGGAAGATGTTTGTTTGTTGGAGTTTTACGTCCTGGCAACATCTAAGGTCATATCAGGACAGGTACCGACTTGTGACAGTGCGCGCTCATGGCGACTTTATAGTGCTGCCCCACTGGGAAATCAGTCCACCGGCACCATGACCTGATATCCCACTCAGTCATGTTATCCAGACACTGAGCCAACATAATGCCGAGCGCCTGGCTCTGAAGTGACAAGTATTCATTTTTAAGTCATTGGTTTGACTCGACCAGGGTTTGAACCCACGAACCCTTGGGTTCGGATCCCCTGATCTCCCAAAACAGGAGACGGACACCCAACTCATTCGGCTATCCCGTCTGATCCAACCAAGAAGTAGTAGTACAATATAACCCCGTTAAACCAAACTTGAAGGGAGCCTAAAAATATTTTTCGATTAACCGATCATTGGTTTAACCGAGCTTTGACTTTGACTTTGACTTGGCTTTGGCAAAAACCTTGGTGCATTATGAATGTAATATACAATGTATGTGGACACTATGATTATTGTTTTTTATGCATATATAGTCTAACCCCATTAAACCAAGCTCGGTTAATCCAAACTTTTTTCGGCGACCCGTCAAAATACTACCATTTATCATATAAAAAAAGTCTCAGATGACCTTAAAACCATATGAAAGTTTGGTTTAACTGTATCGGAAGTGGCCTGGGGCCGACACTTTTGTTTGGATTAACCAATACTTTGGATTAACCGACTTTGGTTTAACCAACTTTTTTATATGATAAATTGTAGTATTTTGCCAGGCCGCCGAAAAAAGTTTGGATCAACCGATCGTTTGGTTTAACCGAGCTTGGTTTCACGGGGTTGTACTGTAGTAGCAGTAGCAGTAGCAATAGCAGTATCAGTAGTAGTAATGCCGGGCTCCAGACAAGGTTGTTACTAGTACAGATTTTGTAAGTCTTTGGTTTGACTCAGCTGGGAACCAAACTCATGACCAAAGGCCGGCCTGATATTAGTTTTATCTGATATCAGTTTTATCTGATATTGCACTGAGTAGGTAGCCGGGCATTGCAATGCAGATATCGGTACCGCGAAATTTCAATCACGGACATTTGGTCTGCCTCATACCACTGCTCCGTGTCCTATCCTAGTAGTAGTACTGCCAAGAGCCAGGCTAGGTAGCGACAAGTATACATTTTCAAGTCATATGTATGACTCGGCTAGGATTCCAACCCAGTGATTCGAATCCCACGACCGACTAAGTCAGCAGGCAGATGGTCAACTCATTTGGACATCCCATCTGGAGTTTGACTTTGTTTTCCCGCTAACCTCTGTTATACATCTATGTATAGTAAACACTTTTATTTTATGGTAAATAGCACCGAGAATGTTCCTAAACTTTGCCATCTCTTCTACAACACCGACCGCCATTACATCATTAGACTCGCAGTCTGGTCCCTTATGCCGGCTTCCCCGTGAAGGGAGACGAGGACCACGTGGTGTCGCTGTGCCTGGAGACCATGTCCGCCGGCCACTCTGTCCTCATCTTCTGTCCCACCAAGAACTGGTGCGAAAAGCTTGCGCTTAACCTGGCCAGCAATTTCTTCCACATCACGCGTGCCTTCCGTGGAGGTAAGCTTGATGCTTTACTCTTTGAGTTATTGTTTGTTATGATATATTCTCTCCCCCCCCCCCCCCCCGTTTTTTTTCCTTCCCTTTCTTCCGCCCGCCCCTTTTCCCCTTCCCCTCTTCTTTTTTCCCGATTTTCCTTATTCTTTTTCCCCCATTTTCCCTCTCATTTTACCTTTTTTTTTTCTCAATTCCATGTTTACCTTCATTTTTCTTTTCTCCTATGTTTCTCTTTCTTCCGTTCTTCCTTCCTTTCTTTCTTTCTTTCTTTCTTCCGTTCTTTCTTCCTTCCTTTCTTTCTTTCATTCATTCTTAGTTCCTTTTCTCTGCTATAATGCTATGTTCCAAGTTATTTTTAATAGCATTTTTTTAATCGTCTTGAAATCGCAATTTCGTAGATTTTCTATTTTCCCATAACTTCTTTAAATCTGTTTGCACCAGTATTTCTGGCCCTTTAATAGATTTAAAGGATTCAGTCGGTCTGTTTTCCGTCCCTCTGACTTCCATCAAATGTTTCGCTTTGTGAGTAATCATATGGATGTGTAAGAAAACCGGAGATGGAGAGCATTTCCTTTTGAAACTTCCTTTTTAATGACTTTTAAGTGCAGCGCTGTATGGTAGCTGACTCTTTAAACATGATTGTTGTACAGCGATATATACTGGGCGCGGTGGCCGAATCGGTAGAATGGGAGACTCCCGTGCGGAAGGACGCGAGTTCAGTTCCCGGTCGAGTCAACCCAATGGCTTATAACATTGATACTTGTCACTTCCTAGCCTGGTGCTCGTCATTAATAGGATAGGGCAAGGACTGGTTAGCTCAGTGTCAGTATAATGTGACTGAGTGGGATATCGGGTCATGATGCCAGCGGCCTGATTTCCCAGTGGGGCAGCACTATAAAGTTGCCATGAGGACGCACTGACAGTACCCATCCTGATATGACCTTAGATGTTGCCAGGACGTAAAACTCCAACAACCAACCAGCGCGTTATAATTGCTTCTTTCCGCTCCTAGGGGGCGCCCCGCCCGTCGTGTTGCGGAGGCCCGCCCTGCACGATGTGATCGAGCAGCTGCGTCGGACGGCCGTCGGACTGGACGCCATGTTGGCGCAGCTGGTTCCGCATGGTGTCGCCTTCCACCACGCAGGTAAGCAGGTGGCGAGTCGGTAATCAGGCAGAAATGAGTTAGCACATGTGTGGTGAATCAGTAGGTCGGTTAGTCCGTAAGTATGTGAGTCATTAAGCCGTTGGTTAGTCTGTAAGCCGTCAGTCTGTTAGACAGTATGCATGTGATGAATCAATAGTCAGGTTAGTCAGTAAGCAGGGAAGGAGTTAGTATGTATGTGGTGAATTGGTAAGCAGGTTAGTCAGTAAGTATGTGAGTCATTTAGTAGCTTGTTAGTCAGTGTGGATGTATCTGTATGCATGTTAGTCAGCAAGCAGGGAATAAGTTAGTAGGTGAATCGGTAATCAGATTAGTCAGTATGTGAGTCAGTAAGGTGTTCTGTTAAACAGTAAGCATGTGGTGACTGTATGTTAGTCAGTAAGCATGGAATGAGGAAGTATGTGGTGAATCGGTAAGCAGGTTAGTCAGTAAGTATGTGAGTCAGTAAGAAGTAATGTTAGTCAGTAAGCATGGTATATGTTAGGCAGTAAGCAGGTGGTGAATCAGTGTGTATGTTAGTCAGTAAGCAGGGAATGAGTTAGTAATGTGTGTGAATCAGTAAGCAGGTTAGTCAATAAGTATGTGAGTCAGTAAGCATGGTATCTGTTAGACAGTAAGCAGGTGGTGAATCAGTGTGTATGTTAGTCAGTAAGCAGGGAATGAGTTAGTACATGTGTGGTGAATTGGTAAGCAAGTTTGTCAATAAGTATGTGAGTCAGTAGGCATGGTATCTGTTAGATAGTAAGCAGGTGGTGAATCAGTATGTATGTTCATCAGTAAGCATGGAATGAGTTAGTAAATGTGTGGTGAATCAGTAAGCATGTTAGTCAGTAAGTATGTGAGTCAGTAAGCATGGTATCTGTTAGACAGTAAGCAGGTGGTGAATCAGTGTGTATGTTAGTCAGTAAGCAGGGAATGAGTTAGTACATGTGTGGTGAATTGGTAAGCAAGTTTGTCAATAAGTATGTGAGTCAGTAAGCATGGTATCTGTTAGATAGTAAGCAGGTGGTGAATCAGTATGTATGTTCATCAGTAAGCAGGGAATGAGTTAGTAAATGTGTGGTGAATCAGTAAGCAGGTTAGTCAGTAAGTATGTGAGTCGGTAAAGATCCATATGTTAGACAGTAAGCAGACTCTACGTACACTTCCACAAATCCCATGCTCCCGGACCTCCCTCCATGAATAATGGCCGTCACTGCTGACATGGCTTTACAAGGAAAAATCGCTTGTCGCATCAGTCTATCCATCGATCACTCCATCAATCGATCACTCAGTCAATCGATCACTCAATCACTTAATTGATCAGTCAATCACTGAATCAGTCAATTGAGATCAGTCAGTCAATTAGTCAATCAGTTTGCGTTGGATTGAACAAAAACAAACATTTCTCGCCGTGAATATGGCCTATGCTGCCGACACGGCGTAAAGCAACCATCAATCAATCAATCAATCAATCAGCCAATCAGTTAGTCAATTAGTCAGTTAATTAATCAGTCAATCAATGACTCAATCAGTCAATCGATCAGTCAGTTCCATCTGTCGCTTGGTCCTCCTCAGGCCTGACCTTCGACGAGCGCGACATTGTTGAGGGTGCGTTCCGCTGCGGGGCGCTGCGAGTGCTTGTGGCCACGTCGACGCTGTCGTCCGGTGTGAACCTGCCGGCACGCCGGGTCCTCATCCGGACACCGCGCTTCCACGGACAGACGCTTGACGCGCTCACCTACAGGCAGATGGTGGGCCGCGCCGGACGCAAGGGGGTCGACACTGAAGGTAGGGACAAGGTGTGGTGGCCGAATCGGGAGAGCGCGGGTTCGCGTGCGGGAGATCGGGAGTTCGGTTCCCAGTCGAGTCAAACCAATGACATACAAAATTGATACTTGTCGCTTCCTAGCCAGGCACTCAGCATTATTAGGATAGAGCAAGGACTGGTTGGCTCGGTGTCAGGATAATGTGACTGAGTGGGATATCGGGTCATGGTGCTGGTGGTCTGGTCTTCCACTGGGGCAGCAGTATAAAGTTGCCATGAGTGTGTACTGTCAAAAATGGTACCCATCCTGGTATGACCTTAGATGTTGTCAGGACGTAAAACTTGAACAACCAACCAATCTATTGAACAGAGATGACAGAGCTCAGCAATTTTGCGGATTTCGCCGATTGTTGATATTCACTAATTAATGTTCCCGAAATGTCAATATATATTATTATACATACATATGTATATAAAAGCAGGTTCCAGTAACAGGTTCTATTAAATTGATATAATACACTCTTCTATGTAGCAACAAATAGCAACTAGGTTATCTGGTGATATTAGACTGAGCAGGTCTCCGTACACTACAATGGCTGTAGGAACTGGCTTTTGACATTTAACTTATTTAGTACTGTTTATTCTTATGCGTTACTGATTTGGCAGGTTATAATATAAGCCGGTATCAGGATGTCTACAGCACCTCATGGTTTTTTGGGGTAAAGTATTTATTCATCTGAATATGACATTTGTCAGCGCCGGAGCACTGGTCTTCCAGCCGTCTTACTATTGGAATTGACAGTCTAAATAATCTAAGTTTGATCAGTGCTGTATTAGTTACAGCACCGATCCTGTAGAATTAAGGGAGAGTGGCTCCTGCTGTATAATGTACAGCACCAGTCACTGTATGTAGTTCATGCAAAAATGGGGAGCAGCACCGAGTAGAAAGTGTATACTCGGGGCAACTCAAACAATCGTTGAGGGTTACATTTTTTCTCTTATGAAACAAGGTAAGTTTATAGTTAACAAGACATTTTATCTGTCTTATATAATGTTTAATGTGTTTAAACAGGTTGATAGTTGTGTAGCATGTTCGGTGTGTTGATGGTTTGTTCATGATGGTTAAGGGTGGTGGCAGGGGTTCCCAGACCGTCACCCATTCAAATACTAACAAGGGTTAACATCGCTTAACTTTGGTGATCCGATGAGAATTGGTGTTTCCAATGTGATATTAAAGCTGCATAGTTCCATTGAAGCATCAAATTTTCAAAACCAAAACAGTTATCGAGATTTGATTCTACATATCTGACTTAAATACTGATGCACTTATTAAGCATTTGTTCCCATATGGAAGGGAATACTGAGCTAATTTAATAGAACCCATGACTGCAGAAGCCTATGGAGCTTTGGCGTGCTTGCCAAAACTAATTCTACATATTTACACCTCAAATATCTATAAAAAAATAGCCATTTAAAATAGAAATTAATTCAAACTGAAGTAAGGTAGATTCTAACAATCAATTCAATATATTTATCTCTGAAAAATTACGGGAAACTAAAAACCATCGGTCTATGCAACTTTAACCGTATGTATAAATGTTTGCAGTTGTTTTTGCTTTCGTTTCTCATGGTCTTCATCACACATGTCTTTTCGCTAACGCAGGTGATAGCATGCTGCTGTGTAAGCCTGCGGAGCGGGACCAGGGCCAGCGTCTGATGGTGGCACACCTGCAGCCGGTAACCAGCTGTCTGTTCAGGCAGGGAGAGCAGCTCAGCTCGAGCATGAAGCGGGCGATATTAGAGGTAGGCTTCATTAGTGACACCGAACACAACTCACGCTTGTCTCTGCTATCTTGCCTGCCACTCCGTATTACTAGGATAGGTTGGCTCAGTGTCTGGATAGTGTGACTGACTGAATGGAATGTCGCGTCATGGTGTGATACCGCAGATGGGGCAGTAGTCCAGGGAACATTTTGTTTGGTCGCGAATTGTGATATAAGTTATGAACATCGCTAATTAATTTCCAATTGTTGCTAATCAAAATTTTCAAAACAAAATGTTCCCTGGGTGTATATGTTACACAGAGAAATTTTTTTCCGGTATCGTGTCACGAATCATGATACAAGTTATGTAGTTCGCTAATCTATTTCCAATTGTTGCTAATCAAAATTTTCAAAACAAAGTGCTGTCATGAGTGCATTGTCATAAGTCGATACCCACTCTGATATATGACCTCAAATTTTAGGATGGTGTGCCATCTAGTCCTTGTCCTTTCCTAATAATGCCAAGCACCAGGCTAGGTACTGCAAGGTATCGTTTGTTCTTGTTTGTTGGGGTTGGGCTATATTAAACTAAGTGGGTTTTTAAAAGTTCTTTAAGTGACATGGATTAACCATATCTGCGATTTCCGCCATTTTTGGTAATTTGAGATTTGTGTTATTTCTAGGGCCTGGTTCCAGCACTCAGTGCTTATCTATATTGGTGTAAAGTTGATGAACGGCACAACAGACCATACCATCGACAAATCTTATACTGTGCTGAGTTTTTTGCTTACAGGGCTAGTTTGTTTATTGGTATGCGGGTATTGCAGTACCTCTGATAGCTTCGGTGCTAAAATACCTCAGGGAGTTTGACACCGGGCCTTGCCCAAAGTTGTAAACCACGTCCTTGTGGTACAGATTCTTGATAGAACCAAAGGCTAAGGGAGCAAACCCTAATAGAAAACCATGTTACTGTGGCAGCATTAAGGGCAGTGATGAATGAAACTCCCGACATCTCCCGGCCAGCCACTGCAAGGACAAGTAGTTTACACCTGTCTTGGCATGTTCTTGTCGGTGCGAGACCTCTATTTACTCCGCAAGAGAGTGCCGCAAGTAACTTGCAAAAGCCAGCAGCACTTCAAACACTTTGCAAACAGCTTTTATGAAATGTACAACCACACGAAATAACACCATTCTCACAGCAGAGAGCTAAATGGAGAGTGGCAGTTAAGTAATGAAAGCAGTCCTTGTCACATTGCGACTGACAGCATAATGATGATTATGATGTTTTATGGTCTAGGTTATCGGTGCCACGTTTTTAGTTGATAGTTTGTATATATGTGTGTGAGAGCCAGTTGGGTAGTTACTCCTGCAGCACTGTCTCTGTGACAGGGCTGTACATAAAAGACTCACCCCATACTTGCAGTAGGGCTTAATGACAACATAGTCTAAATTTGGGCTTTATTGTTCAGTTATTAATTAAGCGGCCCGTTGTCGAATGGAGAGATGTTTGGCAGGAGCCAGGTACATCGTTAGGGATTCATTCCCTGGGTCTCAATAAGATTCCCCAGTTGTGATTCTCGTTAAGGCGTACCTCCGAGTCCTATAGTATTTTCTTCAACTTGTTGGTGAAAAAAGCCACTGGTGGGAGAAGTTTGTAGGTACTTAGAGTGTGAGAGAGCACTGCTACACTGGTGGTCCCTACCCCTCGTTTGGATCGGTTGGTTACCCATACCGTCATCCGGCGACTGTCTGCATACGCCTGAGTTAAAAATTGATTTAACGCCATAAAATAGTATAATTATACTCTAATTATCAGTGTGCTATTCCGACTAAGACAATGCCTAATCATTGTTCTTCCTTTTACTCACAGTCTCAGAGCCATGGCTATGAAGCGGAGTAAGGTAGAGGCAACTCACACACTCAGTGCAGATGAAGACACCTCACCGTCTGCATGGGTAGAAAGGTCGCCCTCGCCAGAACAAAGGGATTCTGAGGAGGCGGGGTGGTACGATACCAGCCCCGCTGATAGTGATCTAGATGAGCAGGTTGCCAGGCTTGTGCAACAGAAGATGGCAGAAATGTTACCATCTAGACTGTGATGAGTCGGAATGGGAGCACTTTCGGAAGATCAGGCCTCAACAGACTATGACTCAGAGGAGGAGGTGTTTGTGTCTGCACGAAAGCGCAAACACAAGAAGAGAGACAATTCCTCAGGAGAGCCCGTAAAAAGAAGGCCCTCGTGAAGAAGACTAAGAAAAAGTCTAAGAAGAGGAAACACAAATCCTCCTCTTCGGACTCGTCATCAGACTCATCGGTGACGAGTTCAGACTCCGACACCAAGCCCTCCGGCAAATACGTTAAAACGTGTGGGAAAGAAACGAAAAAGTGTAAAGTGCTGAGATGCAAGAAAATACATGTAACAACACTCATGAGGAAGACCATTCAAGTCCACTTTAACACCTTCAAACCAGCAGAGGTCCTAATCAAAGAGATGGATCCTAAGGTTAAACTCAGTGAAGAGAGGAAAAAGTTTGAGATGGCTCTCTACACAGTACACAAAGGGGTACTCTCGGCTCTTACAGCCATTGCACCCATCGCCAACAGGATGATGGCACAGAACAAGTTCTCGTCACTCTGTGATGATATGAACAGAGGAATTGCATTACAAACAGCAACCAGCAACTTCCTCTCCTACAGACGGTTTGAAAATGTATTTAAAGTGGTCTGCACAGACGCTGGAAAAGAGGTGGCACGGTCCAAAAAGATTATGGACAATGATGGAAAGGAATACACACTATTCCTAGCACCAAAGCCCATTAAGGGCACGCCACTAGATAAGAGCAAGATGTTCGGCGGACAACTACAATACTTGTTCAAACAAGTGGAGATCACCTCCAAGTGCGGAAAACACATGGAAACCGACAAAAACAAATCGCCTGACAGCAACTCCAACCGCTTCAAGAAGCTGAAGCAGGCTTTTCGCAACCGAAGAATCGGCCAATGAGGAGGCCGGTTCGGAACCAACTTTGGCTTCCAAGCCAGAGGAAGGGGGCAGAGGCAGTCATTCGGCCGGAATGACTGGAACAGGCCCTTCAAGAGGGAGTTCAACACTCAGAAGTTCAACACTTCAACAGTATTTGTCACAAATGGGGCAAGCCAGACATTGATCTCTTTGCATCACGCAACAACAAAAAGTTACCAAAATATCTGTCTTGGCATCCAGAGCCAGAAGCCTGGAGATTAGATGCATTTTCATTAATTTGGAATAATAAATTCTATTACATATTCCCCCCATGGATATGTGTAGTTTCAGCCATTAGGGCATATATATCCAAGTCATGCGGAATCAGAAATTCAAGACAACTACTAATCAGCTGTATACGGCCACATAAAGCTATCTCGAGAGACACTCTCGCAAAGTGGACTATCAACGCCCTTAAAGAAGCAGGAGTCAACACTGGACGCTATGCGCTTCACTCAACACGTGGAGCCATGGTCTCCAAGGCAAGACAATTAGGAATTTCAATTAAGAGAATTCTTGCACACGCTGAGTGGAAGACGGCTAGATCGTTTGCCAAACATTACAACAAACAACTGGAAAAGTCAAGCAGTGTGGTGACATGCCTACTCACAAACCAGAAGCAGGTGAGAAACAGCATTAAATTATGTACTCATATATACATAGTATGGTTACAACACAAAAGGATAAAAGGATAAAAAATTAGATTACGTAGAATTCTCCCTGGGCTATGAATCGAAAACACAATAAGTATCCATAGAGTTAAATCATTTTTTATCCTAAAACGTACGTAATGGACTGGGCCCAGATGTGCTTCGTTCGCCCTAACCCACGACTATCCGAGGCTAGTACCTCGGGAAGTTATCCATCATCTGTACCCACGTAAGATTCGTATAACTATACTATATATGTGAAGCATGTATTTTCCTTCTTAAATTAAGAATATATCTGCTCAATTCATTTACCCAGCATGTAGATAATTTTCACCAGCTTTTATATAGGGTTGTTCTTCACCGTACTCAGGCTACTGCAATACGGGGTGAATCTTTTATCTAACAGAGCTGCTGAACAACCCTATAGAAAAAGTGTCAGGAGGCTGGATTATGGACGTCTCTGCATGATTTCCTGACCTAAACAGCTACATATACTTATCTAACATAGACCATTACCATTGCTAAATATATTAAATAATGTTGATTAATAGACTTTATACTTGAATCGAGATCATCCACTGGCCACCATCTTGTTATTTTCCCATTCTCTTTGAGTTCCTCCACTGTATGCTAAACAGGCCTGGACAGTGTACAGACAGCAGGTGAAAAAGCTGCATGCCTTCATGATGCGACATCTGCGTTCAATCATGAGGCTAACCTGGAAGGACAAAGTGGCGAATAAGGAAATACTCGAACGGATGGGGCTTCCCTCTATGGAAGATCTTCTGATCAAAAAGAATCTCCGGTGGACTGGACACCTCATGAGGATGTCATCAGACAGGCTACCAAAACAGATCCTCTATTCTCAACTGTCTTCTGGCTACAGAAAGAGAGGGCGCCCCCGTCTCCGGTTCAAAGATACCATCAAGAGAAACCTGAAGCTGAGAGACATTAAGACCGACTCATGGACGCAACTCTCACAGCAGAGAGCTAAATGGAGAGCAGCAGTCAAGTAATGAAAGCAGTCTTTGTCGCATCGCGACCGACAGCATGATGATGATGATGATGATGATGCTAAACACTGAACCCTGAAACAAGAACTTCCACAGCTTGTTTATTGTTGATACATACCAAGCCCGTTTTTTGATCGGATTTAGCTATCCCAACTGATCTAAATTAGTCCGAAATCAACATTCGGAATGACAATTTTTGACTAAATCCAAATGAAGATAGTCTTGAATTCCTATCAAAAACAGCCTTGAAAAGCCTTGAAATAGCCTTGAAATAGCCTTGAATTCCATTTCTTCACATGTGTACGGACCATGTGTGTGAATCTTTTATCTAGGTGCTGGCGTGTAATAAAACAATAAAAGCCGTTCCGTTTAGGTGGTTGTGAGTGGTGTCGCACAGACCCCGGATGACGTTGCAAGGTACGCGTCCTGCACCTTGTTGGCTGCCTCCTCAACGGTCCCAGCGACACCTGGTGGAGAGGAAAGAGGACGAGATGAGGCAATGCCCGAAGGCATGGCCTGCAGCCAGGCAGTTATCCTGCAGTGCATTCGCTTCCTCACCAACTCCGAGTTCGTCATACTGCGCAAGGTCAAAGGTCAAGGTGGGTTAAAGTTGCATAGTCCGATGAAAGCATCAGATTTTCAAAAGTAAAACCATTATTTAGATTTGAACCTACATAGTCAACTTATTTAAAGGTGCAGTTATTAAGCATTTGATGTTACATTGAAGGGCGTGCTAAGACAATTTAATAGAATCTGTTACTGCTGAAGCCTATGGGGGTTTAGAGTTTTGGCAAGCATGCCAAAATTAATTTAGCATGTTTTTGAGCTGGCATTAGAGGCCCAAAAAGGGCCTAGGTCAGCCAGAATAGGATCTGTAAGTTAATCTGTAAATAATTTAAAACATCTCCTAAGTTTGTCATTCTAAAGCAAATTGACAACCATTGGACTATGCAACTTTACGTTGGTGAGGATTTTCATCTGTGTCACGAAACCACGTGACCTTTATGTACTCAGCTATTTTGTAGGGCAAGCTTTAAGTTTAACCAATGTGGACAGGGAAGTCAGTTAAAATCAGGGATGAAATATCTCTGCGGTTTTTGATAATCCCAGATTAACGTTCACAAAATGGCATGGATATATATGACAGCAATTGGTCAGACCAAGTCCTGTTCTTATATGACCGTAGACCAGAAGGGGATGGCCGAATGAGTTATGCGTTCATCTCCCGGTTTGGTAGATCGTGGGGTTCGAACCCTGGTCGAGTCAAACCAATGACTTATCAAATTGATACTTGTCGCTTCCTAGCCTGGCACTCTGTATTAATAGGATAGGAAAAGACTGGTTAGCTCAATGTCAGGATAATGTGACTAAGTGGGATATCAGGTCATGGTGCTGGTGGCCTGGTCTGCCAGTGGGGCACCACTATAACGTCGCCATGAGTGCACACTGTTACTAGTCGGTACCCGTCCTGATATAACCTTAGATGTTGCCAGGATATCAAACTCAAACAGCCAATATCTTACCTTAGATATTGCTAGGACATAAAACCCAAACAATCAGAAAAGCAAGGAGTGATTGCGGAGAGAGAAGAGAGGAATTGGTGCATGGGCGATAATACAGTCACATAAGGACAGTATATTCTGTATCTGTACTTATTACCTGAAACGATAGTGAGGTTGATAATGATATGCCTTCGTCGGCTATGATGCATCTCAGAAATATATAGATGTGCAAAAACAATCCATTTCAGAATTGAACACAGCATGTAGGTGGTGTTTCTTCTGTGACTGTGCTACTTAAAGCTGCGTGTGTGTCTTCCCTCTGCGTCTCCAATCCGGGTGTGTGTCTCCACTCTATATGTGTGTCTCCACGCCATGTGTGTTTCCACTCCATATGTGTCTTTACCTCATATGTGTCTTCTCTCTTTGTCTCCACTCCATGTGTGTGTGTCTACTGTGAATGTGTCTAATATGTGTGTCTCTACTTTGTATATGTCTTCCTTCTGTGTGTGTCTCCACTCCCTGTGTCTCCATATGCATACATTAACTCCCTGTGTGTGTGTCTGAACTCTCTGTGTCTCCACTCCCTGGGTGTAAATATGTGATTAAGAACCGAGTACACACGTTGACGTCCCGTTTCTTAATGACTTTATTACGGTTCCTCCCAGTCTGCGCTGGTTACCTGTTCGCTGGTCCCGGCCCGCTGGCTCCCGGCGTGTCATGTTTTAGTATGTGTATACATAACATCTTCCTTTCAAACAATAAAAGAACAACATGGAAAGTAGCAAAATAAAACAATGCAATAAAATAGACATGGGTTATAGTTTCGTTAATGTCCAGTTTCAGTTTCCTGTCAGTCTCTGGCTTTCATGGCCCACACGCCTAGCCTTATCTCCCTTTCAATAAAAGATACATTTGTCTTGGTTATGTTTCGACATGGTAGATATGAGTATGCATATGTCTCGGTCCAATTCACCTATTTGGCTATTAAGTGCATTCTGCCTGTGCTTCTAGAACAGTTCTCAGCAACACATAGTGTGAATATTTTAGTGTCCGTTTTACACTATAACCTATCTTAATACACAGGAAATTTTATAACATGTGTTATACAATATGACTTAAATATTAACATACTAATACAATTTACCATGGGAACGGCTACTGCTATCTCGTTTTCAGCCTGTCATGCTTTTCATATATTTTAAAATACAATGCATTGATTATCTTAATTGCCATACATTTCTTTCACGTAGCTGCTGATAAGCCTGTATGGGTTTTCTCCTATTCATAACCGAGTCTACTCACGGGTTTTACTTCTCTGCCGTGTCGGGTTACATAGTTATTTTGTGCCTTATCTCGCTTATCTGGTCGTTTGGGATGGTGGCCTGCTGGATCTGTGTCTGTCTGTTGGATTTTGATTGTTTCATGTTTGGCCGGAAATATATGTTTTCGGTTTCTTTTCGGTGGGAGATTGTTTAGATTTCTTATTTCGTAGTTTTGTGTGTTTTCGTCAATTGTTTTAGTTATGACCCCCGAGGCCCATTTTCCTTTGCGTGTGATGTATCGAACGTGTTCTCCAATTTTTATTTGTTTGTGATGTTTTCATGCGTGTCGGTCATAGAATTTCTTTTGATTTTGTTGAATTTTCTCAATCTGACTGGCTTCTTTACCTCTGGTTTTAACTGTACTGTTAATGTTGGTAATTTTGACCATAATTTTTGACTCATCAACAGCTGAGTGGGTGACGCATTTAGTTCTGACAAGGCGTATTTCTGAAATTTAGCAAAAACAAATTGTAGTCCTTTGACTCGTGCATAGCTTTCTTTATCATAGTTTTCACCATCTGGATATGTCTTTCTGCTTGGCCGTTGCTTTGCGGGTAGTGCGGGCTCGAGAATGTTACTGTAGATTTGTATTCTTTTGTGAAGCTCCTGTATGCAGAACTGGCAAATTGTGGATCATTGTCTGAAACCACTACCGACGGAATGCCGTGCCTGCCGAATGTCTGTTTCATAGCTAATTTTACTGCTTGTCTTATTGTCGTTTGTAATTCAATAACCTCTGGGTATTTTGAAAAGTAATCTACTATCAGCAAATAGTCCTGATTACCTATTTGAAATAAGTCGGCCCATATTTTGCTGACTGGTAAGCACAGTATTTTATGTGACTGTATGAGTTCACTGTGCTGTTTGTTTTAATATTGTTGACATAGACTGCATCTGGTTATTATGTCTTCTAGCTGTGTTTGCATGCTCGGCCAGAAAACATGTTCTCTAGCTAACCTTTTACTTTTGATAATGCCTTGATGTGTTTCGTGTAATTTTGTTAGTATTGCTTTTTGTATTTGTTTCGGTATGATAAGCCTGTTGCCTTTTAGCAGACTCTCATTGTTGGGTTTGATCCCTTTCCCTGAAATAACATGATCGACATACTCCACGCTGGTCTGACATATGCTGGATTTATCAGGATTTAGTCTCAAGTTAACTTGCCTGGCTCGCTCAAGGACAGCTTGGAGGTTGACATTGTGTTCCTGTCCCGCTTTACCAGAGACCAATCTGTCATCGGTTATAACATTTACACCCTTTAAATCATGCAGAATACGGTTCATTTCATTTCGGTACCTGATATGACCTTAGATATTGCTAGGATGTAAAACTCCAACAACCAACCATATATCTCCACTCCACGTGTCTCCGCTTTGCGTGTCTCAGGTGGTAGCGGTGTTGGGGAGCGGTACGAGGCAACCCAGCTGGGCCGGGCGGTATTGTCCTCCGCCCTCTCTCCTGACGAGGGCCTTATTGTGTTCGCGGAACTTCAACGCGCCAGGAAAAACTTTGTCTTGGAGAATGAGCTCCACATCGTCTACCAGGTACCTCAGCATTGCTTCTTGAGAACCTTAGTTTTGTCTTATTTATTTATTTTCAATATGTAAAGCTATCTAGTGAAATTTTCAAAACCAAAGCATTTACCTAGATTTTATCCTACCTATCCAATTTAGACACTAGTGCACTTGTTGCTGCATTGAAGGAATACTGAGTCAATTTTCTTTTTTTAATATATTTTTTTAATTGATGGTTTATTTACCCTGTCCATAACATATAATTTCATGATAGAACTTGTTTTCAATGCTAAACAGCTTTAGTCATTAGTTTGCGGTTCGTTGTCTGGTACGGTCAAAGACCCTATAATACTAAGACGGCTACCTCAGCCTGTACTGTGTAATCATAATGATCAAACCAACCACTTGGTGCGCTGGCTGTTTGTTCTCTTGGTTAAACAAGTGCTATATTATATGATTAACTGTATATATGAATGTGAAAGATGTGTGATGATGGCGATGCTGATGCTGATGCTGATAATCATGTGTATTTGTTCATAGCAATTTCATATTGATGTGTATTCATACTTACCTATCTCATGTATAATATAATTGTATGTGTTTATATGAGAAACACCAACCAGCAGCTGGGCTGATCAAACCCACCACAAGGTGGCACTGCAAAATTTACATTACCATGGGAGAGATAGGGAGTGAGCCGTCTTAGTATTATAGGGTCTTTGGTACGGTGTGTTAGTAATTTGTAAGTGTATTTATCTCAGCTACCGAGGAGCTTCCTGGTCCACAATTACCATTCTTGATGGGTAACATGTCGACACACTGAAACCCTGTAATGATTATGCTCTTATGTACTTACAGATGTCACTGTTGAACCTTATGTTGTCCAGCATTTCTATGTGCAGGCCAAAAGTAATTTGTCATGTTTTCACTTCAAATATATCTCAACATAACTCTTTAAATTGTTGATTGCACAAACATGCCATGTTGAGTTACTATTTGTTTTACATTCAAAGCATGTACTATATTGTTGCTCTCTTACCCTGTGAGGGGTCGCCAGAACTAATAAAAAATCAGTGGTGCAGCACTATAAAGTCGTCATGAGTGCGCACTGTCACAAGTCGGCACCCGTCCTGATATAACTTTGGATGTTCCCATCATTGTCATTGTGACCAGATTAAAGAGCACAATAAAAATGCCACCTTTTATTTTTGCTTGTGCCTGGTGCACACTCAGGTGACGCCCATCTACCAGGTTTGGACGGCCATTGACTGGTACCAGTATCTGTGCATGTGGGAGTCACTTCCGGTGGACCAGCGCCGGGTGGCCGAGTGTGTAGGAGTGTCAGAGGCCTTCCTGTCCCGCGCTGTCCAGGTAATGTAAACTCAGATACTCACCGCCCTTCTCACTGACCACAACGTCTTCCTCAATGCCTTTCTCAATGCCTTTCTCAATGCCCTTCAAACTGTCCTCAAGCCCTTCTTAATGCCCTTCTCAATGTCCTCACTATCCTTCTCAATGCCCTTCTCACCGCCCTTCTTAATGCCCTCCTCAATGCCCAACTCAATGCCTTTCTCAATGCCCTTACCATTATTCTCAATTCCCGTCTCACCACCCTTCTTAGTGCCCTTCTCAGTGCCCGCCTCAAACTCTTCACTATCCTTCTCAATGCGCTTCTCATCACCCTTCAAATCACCCATCCCAGTGCCCTTCTTAATACCCTTCTCATCACACTTCTCATTGACCTTTTCAAAGCCCTTCTCAACACCCTTCTCAATTCCCTCTAAAGACCCCTTTCATTGTTTATAAACATTGTGTATGTGAGCACAGCTTGGCTGCAGAACGAAGGCACACTGCCATTGACTTTGCCGGTACGCGCAGTGCAAAACGTTTATTTTATTCAAAATTAATAGAAATGCAGAACCCTAGCCATATAAATTTGATATAATCTGTTCGTTGAATATGTTTACTATATGTGTTCCAAGCGGTTTGTTTCTAAGTGGTGTGGTTTTAGAGATATTTCACTTTTTCTGAATAAAGATTGCTCACGGCCATTGACAATGCATTGAGTTTGCTGGTACGTGCAGTGCAAAACGCCTATTTTATTCAAAATTAATAGAAATACAGAACCCAAACTTTATAAATTTAATATAATCTGTTCGTTGAATATGTTTTCTATATATGTTCGAATCGGTTTGTTTCTAGGTGGTGTGGTTTTTGAGATATTTCACTTTTTCTGTATGAAGATTGCTCACGACCATTGACAATGCATTGAGTTTGCCGGTATGCGCAGTGCAAAGCCTCTATTTTATTTAATATTAATAGAAATGCAGAACCCTAATCTTATAAATTTAATATAATCTATTCGTTGAATATGTTTTCTATATGTGTACCAGGCGGTTTGTTTATAGGTGGTGTGGTTTTAGAGATATTTCACTTTTTCTGTATGACGATAATTCAAGATTGCTCATGGCCATTGACAATGCATTGAGTTTGCCGGTACGTGCAGTGCAAAAGGTCTATTTTATTCCAAATTAATAGAAATACAGAACCCTAACCTTATAAATTTAATATAATCTGTTCGTTGAATATGTTTTCTATGTGTATTGCAATCGGCTTGTTTCTAGGTGCTGTGGTTTTAGAGATATTTCACTTTTTCTGTATGAAGATTGCTCATGGCCATTGACAATGCATTGAGTTTGCCGGTATGTGCAGTGCAAAACGTCTATTTTATTCAAAATAAATAGAAATACAGAATCCTAACCTTATAAATTTAATATAATCTATTCGTTGAATATGTTTTCTGTATGTGTTCCAAGCGGGTTGCTTCTAGGTGGTCGTTTTAGAGATATTTAACTTTTTCTGTATGAAGATTGCTCATAGCCATTGAGTTTGCAGTGTGACCGTGTGCCGTCCTGCAGCCAAAAGGCGCGCGCACTGACCTAGATACCTATGCTGACGACATATGAAATAGGTCTATGTCTTTCTCAGTGCCCTTCTCACCACCATTCTCAACGCCCTTCTCACCACCCTTCTCAATGCCCTCCTCAATGCCCATCTCACCACCCTTTTCAATGTCCTTCTTACTGCCTTTCTCCTCAATAACCTTCTCACTGCCCTTCTTACAGCACTTCTCAATGCCCTTCTTACTGCCCTTCTCAATACCCTTCTCGCTGCCCTTCTTACAGCACTTCTCAATGCCCTTCTTACTGCCCTTCTCCTCAATACCCTTCTCACTGCCATTCCTACAGCACTTCTCAATGACCTTCTTAATGCCCTTGTCACCACCCTTCTTGCCGTTTTGTAATTTGTGAATTCGCATACATTAACCCGGCAGACAAAAGTCACAAGTAAAGGTTGCGAAGGGTGCTCAGTTTATTTAAAGGACGGACTCAGATTACGTAACGAGCCCATGTCAGCAGTCTGATACTGTCCCGTCTGTTTTCAAACCCAACTGGTCTCTGCCACACCACCCACTATAGACCTATATTGAAAATGACCATAGAACTAGCTAACTATTCATCCTTATATTAGCCGATGTGGCTGTTGTTAATTAGGCATGGGAGATTTCAATCGCGGACAATCGGGGTCTTCCGCATTCCACTGCTCTTTGCCCTATCCTAGTAATGCCAAGCGCCATGCTATTTAGCGACAAGACAAGTATCAATAAGTCATTAGTTTGACTTGGCCAGTGTTTGAACCCTGAGGGGTGCGTATCCCACAATCCTCACTGAGCTTTGCATATTCACCACCAGGGTCGCGTCGCCTCCTCCACAGCTGCCCAGCAGAGGGCGCTAGCCATCCACCGGCGCTTCTACACTGCGCTCGTGCTCCAGGACCTCATACAGGAAGTGCCACTGCCCCGTGTGGCCGACAAGTACAGGTGACGAACACAATTTCTTTTTTGAGGGAGGGGGGAATAGCCTAAATGAATAAGGCGCCTGCTTCTCGCATGGAAGGTTGCGGATAAATCCCAGCTGAGTCAAACCGAAGACTTAGAAAATTCATAAAAATGTTGCTACCTTGCCTGACGCGGGAGGTTACTAGGATAGGAATAATGCAAAGATAATGTGACTTGAGTTATATATCATATTACAGTACCAGTGGTTGACCATGCCAGTGGAGAAGCAGCACTATAAAGTGGCCACCAGTGCGCACTGTCGCAAGTCGGTGCCGATCCTGATATGACACTTAGATGTTGCTAGGAATCGGTTGATTGGTTGTTGGAGTTTTACATCCTGGCAACATCTAAGGTCATATCAAGACGTGTACCAACAAGTGACAGTTCGCTCTCAGGGCGACTTTCTAGTGCTGCCCCACTGGGAGACAAGTCCACCAACGCCATGACCTGATATCCCACTCATATTGAGCTGACCAGTCATTGGCCTCTCCTATTAATTGTGAGTGCCAGGCTAGGAAGCGACAAGTATCAATTTTTAAGTCATTGGGTTTACATGACCAGGAATCAAACTCCCAACCTTCCGCACAGGAATCCTGCACCCTACCGATTCGGCCACCGCATCCAGTTAAGAAATAAAAACTCCACTCAACTTAAATCGAACTGCTTGCACTTCGCAGGTGCACTCGCGGGGTTCTGCAGTCGCTGCAGCAGTCGGCCGCCACCTTCTCTGGCATGGTGACCACCTTCTGTGCGCAGCTGGGCTGGGCCAGTCTCGAGCTGCTCCTGTCGCAGTTCCAAGCCAGGCTCACCTTCGGAGTCCAGAGAGAACTTGTTGACCTGGTCCGCGTGTCGCTGCTCAATGGACACCGTGCACGCGTGCTCTTCAACGCCGGCTTCCTGACTGTCTCCGCCCTCGCTAACGCTCCACCGGAGGACATCGAGCGGCTTCTACGAAAGGCAGTACCCTTCCAAAGGTGATTTTTTATTTGTTTGTTCAAGTCTGGCTTAGGCCATGATCAGGTGATAGTGTAAATGTATGGTTAGCGCAATTTGATTCTCATTGTGATCACTTTGCGATGATAAATGAAATTAGCGCGAATGTTGGAGTGATGTCGAGTGCCAGGCTAGGTAGTGCAAGTATCAATTTTGTAAATCACTGGCTTGACTCGGCCAGAATTTGATCGGCTGACCTTCCACGTGGGAAGCATGCGCGCTTACTGATTTGGCCATCAACCATCGCGTCCAGTCATTAAAGTTGATTGAAAGCAAAAGCTTTCGATATGGCCTAGGCCAAGTAAGAGGAATTCACTAGATGCTGGAGCCAGGCTGAACTTTGCCTGCCCCAACGCAAGCTAATCCACACTCCAAGCCATTCAGTCTACCACCTCTCTCTGCCCGCCATGGAGGAAGATATAATAAATGGCTCTCTATTTCAGAGATGTATACTAATAAAGCAGCGGTATTATATATTTATTTACCAGATGCAGTGGCCGAATCGATCGAGTGCAGGCTTTCTGTGCGTAAGGTCAGGAGTTTGATTCCCAGTCGAGTCAAACCGATGACTTACAAAATTTATAATTGTCGCGTCCGAGCCTGGCATTTGAATTAATAGGATAGGGCAAAGACTGGTGAGCTCAGAATCAGGATAATGGGACTGAGTAGAATATAGGGTCATGGTGCTGGCAGCCTGATGTCCCAGTGGGGCAGCACTATAAAGTTGTCATGAGTGCACACTGTCACAAGTCGGTACCCATCCTGATATAACTTTAGATGTTGCAATGATGTAAAAACTCCCCAACAACCAACCAACCATATTTAATGATATTACAAAATGAAGGTTTTCTGAATGTACTTTATTATGACTTATATGAAAACCCTAAACTCGATGTGCATTATATACAATTTAAGCGAAAGCCTTAAACTTAGGAGCAGAGGTTGGCCTATCGAAGGGGCTTTACGGTACTTCTTTCACCAATGCTGTGTAACCGCCTCTTGCAGCATGAAGAAGGGTCAGGGTGAGAGCGAATGGGAGCTGGCGGAGAGGCGCAAGGTGCGGTGCATCTGGGTGACCGGCCAGAAGGGACTATCCGAGTGGGAGGCTGCCAAGGAGATCATAAAAGAGGCCCGTCACCTCGTCGAACAGGACCTCGGGGTGGCCGGCATTCAGTGGAAGCCCTGTGAAGCGACACCGAATGACACCGGTAGGACCATCTTGAGTTCATTCGAGTCTGAAAACTAGCAAGAATCTTTTAATTTAGAGATGTGAATTGCAGGCGTGGGAATGGTCTTTGATTCTCTATACCTGGTTCATTTGTGATGATATACTCAACTGCCAGCTAGCAGCCTCATGTAGGTTTATAGTAGTTTTATTTATGTACTTAAAGTTGCATAGTCCGATGGTTTTGAATTTCTGTATTTTTTCTGAGATAAATATATTAGATCGATCACTAGTATCTACTTTACATAATTTCAAAGTTACTTTTATTTTAAATGGTAAACCTTTTAGATATTTCGAGTGCAAACATGGAAAATTAGTTTTGGCAAGCAAGCCTCTAAAACTCTGACACCATAGACTTCTGCAGTAACAGGTTCTGTTAAATTGACTCAGTATTCCCTTCTACACAGAAACAAATACTTAATAAGTGCATCAGTATCTAAGTTAGATATCTAAAATCAAATCCAGATAATTGGTTTGGTTTTGAAAATTTGATATTTCGTCGGACTATGCAGCTTTAATAGGATAGGGCATGGACTGGTTTGATTAGCCGGCGGCCTGGTCTCCCAGTGGGGCAAAATAAAATTCTGAATAATTAGTTATTCTTTGTCTAATATTGTACATGATAGGATGGTTTTAGAACCATCATGTAAATTGTGCATTTTAGAATTTCTTTAGTAGATTTCTATGTGTTAGTCATTGTTCAAATTGGCTATGTCAATTTTTCGTCGGGAAAGATTATTATATGTATAATAATTTATTGTTTTGATTTCCAATGTGTGTGCATGTGTCATGAAGAAAATTTTAATGAAATAGAAGCTGATAACATGGACTATTATGATTTCCGTGCAATCTACTGTTTTTTTTCTTATAATCTTGGCAGGTCTGCTACAATATATCATATCAGAGTTGAATTGTATTTGATTATCGAGTTTACATAATCCATCTGCTAACCAATCACTTATAAAATTGATACTTGTCGCTACTTACCCTGGTGCTTGTCATTAATGGAATAGGACAAGGACTGGTTAGCACAGTATCAGAATATTGCGACTGTGTGAGATATCGGGTGATGGCACCAGTGGCCTGGTATCTCAGTGGGGCAGCATTATAAAATCGCTATGAGTGCCTACTGTCACAAGTCGGTACCTGTCCTTATATGACCTCAGATGTTGCTAGGACATAAAACAACAAAGAACAAACGATCTGAGCACAATTAAAGGAAGACACTATAACCAACTGTAAATCCCACAAAAAGCGAAACAGGAACTGTTTGGCGACACCTTTATACTTACTTCCCAACACTGTCCAACACGTGGTTAGTCACGTAAGCAAGGGAAGTTCTACAAAGATCGCCTGAAGAGTATTTATCAAAGTACCGAACTGGGAATCGTATAATCTGTAACCGACTGCTCTAATGAAACCTTACCTGTTTCAATTTCAGAGGTTAGCGTAGAAGAAAGTACAGCATCCAGTAGGACCACAAAGTCCAACACGTTAAGAACTGTCGAACGCCCAGCCGTAAGGAAACCATTTTATGAAGACAACAAAGACGATAAAGAAAATGAAGAGGTAAAGCTCACAATGAAGAGAGTGGATGCCAACCCGGTGAAAACGCTTCAACCAGTTAAGGATACTGGGGATCAATTAGTGGAAGAAGTGAAACGCTTTGCCCATTGCTCCAAAGTTGGGTTGTGCTGTTCAAACCAAGGCTAGTGAAGGTGTTGAACTGGGGAATGTTAAGGATCTGTGGAATGTTGACGGCATTGTCAGTATAAATAGAGCATGTCAGGGTGGGAAGAGTGTGTGCGAAACTTCCATTGCTAACCAAGCCCATGTTGTCAGTTGCGAAGATAATTCATGTGAGATCTTCCCAGCTCCTCAGGAGAATATGCCATGTGTAGGCTTAAGCGGTAAGACACCCACTCCAAAGATATTGAAGATACGGTTTGAGTCGAAGACGCCCCCTCGGAGGATACTGGAGGAAAAGTCCAATTCAAAGATACCGCCTCAGAAAACACCGGAAATAAGGTTTATGCCAAAGATGCCCTCTCCAAAGACACCGGAAGTTCAGTATGAGTTAAAACCATTCAGTTCCTACAGCGATGTAGAACAGGGATGTGAAACGGCTAGAGAGAATCAGGTCAACGGTCACAGGAGTGCAACCCACTCTCCATCAACTGGACTATCAGCCCAGGCAGCCGAGACCAGCCTGGAGATCGATGCCTTCAATGACAGCTTCGAAATGGATACGCAGCTTGTGAAGCTAATGTCCGAAACTACAGTAATGTCTACCACAAAGTCCCAACTCGGTCTCTGCGGACAAACTGAGCAAGCAAGACCATTGTTGCATAGTAATGAATTGGATATCTTAGCTGGGTGTGACACGAAAGCCAAAGTGACAAAGATGGGATCAGTAGTAACAGATGGATCAGAGTCTATGGTTGTAGCGATTCAAGAAAAACCTGCAACTCATGCAATAACATTCCATCCAACCGCAAGAATCACTGAAAAGCCTAGCTCAGCTGTCTCCTCAGAGCTGAGCCTTCAGCTTGACCTCAGCCATGATGACGACCTTGAGAACTTCATGGACCAGTACTGTACACAGAAGGATGACACAACAGGCGAGCTGCAGAAGGCAACAGGGGGCGTAATGGACAAGTTTCATCCTGGACATGTGTTATCTGCAGTGCGACATAAAGTTTCCCCGGCGCATGCATCAGCAGGTTCACACCAAAATATTGCAACCTCAATACGGGTTAGGGCATCTGTTTCACCAGATCCTGTACAAATGGCGGCTTCGGAGAGTAAAGGAGAAAACAAGCAGAGCAGCGAACTAAGAAGCATTGATATCAATACAAGCGGGGCAGAAGACCTTTGGTCAGACATAGAGGGTCCTATAGAAATATCCACAGGAGATGAGTTTGCGCTTTGCAGTTCATCATTTGCTGAGTCACCAAAACTAGTTCATGCCTTGCCACATACAGACCCTTCCCCGAACCAGAACAGGGCACACAAGAAACCGACTCAGACAATGATGTCACCGAGGAAGGTGTCCGTACGTTCCGAAGAGCTAGCCTACATGAGCCTACACTCGGACTCATCCACCTTGCTTGAACTCGAGGACATAGAGGTGCCAGATGAATCAGACGATAAAGCTAAGGCACTGCAGGACTTATCGCTGTATTTCATGGAAAACTTTGGCTCGCTTGGGGCTGTGCTCGATGAATCATGGAGCCTATCATTCAAAAAGAATGATGTAGGCATTAGCAATGGCAAAGATGGAGCACGCAGTGAATGCGAAAAGACATCCGTTCAGATGGTGACGACATTGAAGGATGGTGTGCAGTCTGCGCATGCAATGCTACTTCAAACTGGAAATGAGGCTATTGCTCAAGAAAATGATCGGAAAAGAAAGACTGATGAAGAAGCGACGAAATGTACACCATGTAAGAAGGCTCGAGGACCAGAAGAGGCACCTGGAAGTGGCGAAGGAGGAAGAGGCGGGGGAAGTAGAAATGAAAGCAACGTGAGCGACTGCGTTCCACCAACACCGCCACCGGACCCCAATCTGGCGGTGACTCCACGCACTCCTGGCCAGAAGTCCAAGAAGGCAGCTGCCACGCGCCGAAAAAAGCAGGCAAATGCGCCAGTGCGCAGGAGCAAGCGGAAGAAGGATACGACAACTGCGACCTGTGTGACCCAACTGAATTACCCTGATACCAATCAGAATACAGAAGTGCGAATCCCTCATGAGCAATTATTGCTTTGTGGAGAAAAGTCGCCCTTGAGTTTGCACCAGAATACCGAAGTGCAAATCCATCATGAACAATTGCCTCATGAAGAAAAGCCACCCTTGAGTTTGCTTTTTCCAGCCGAAAGCCCCACCGATGATAGAAGCGATGCTTCGTCCAATCAGAGTGCTGCACTCCGGACGGCTTTCACTGCCAGGAATGTGGCCCTGAATGAGAGCATCCCGCTGACAAATGAGCACTTCACCGTCATTGATGTGGCAGCAGACAAGGACCTGTTTGAACACTTCGTGGCTGAATGGCAGGAACAGAGTAGATACTCCATGTGCTTCGCCTGTGAGAAGTTGGACCAACCGGCTGCTTCGGATGTAGGCGGCATAGGAGCTGGCTTTGTCAGCAGGCGTAAGTCGAAATAGAATACAGCTTTTGTGTGTGCTCTGCAATTCTGTGTGTTTGTGTGTGTGTGTGTGTGTGTGCATATATATATATATATATAAATAAATATATATATATATATATATATATATATATATATATATATATATATATATATATATATATATACATACAGTAAAACCTCTCTAACTGACCACCTCCACAGAGCGACCACTCCCCTATATTGAACGCTTTATTTGGGTCCCAACAATGCCATTGCAAGGATATTCTAACTCCCTAAACCAACCACCTCCCTAAATGGACCACTTAAAGTCAGTCTCATGGTCGGTCAATTTAGAGAGGTGTTACTGTATATGAGACTGTCTCAAAAGGTGCTAAGCAATATGGGACAAAACTTTGTCCATTGTAACGATCAACATACTATCTGCCTATGCATTTGCTCAGGATAAACTGATTTGTTTTTTACATCGTGTTTTATAATCCCAATAGAATACATATTGCTTTGAAGCAAATGTCCTTGCGTTTTCAGTGTAACCGTTTCTGTGCTGTTTTGTGTCAATCGTTACAATGGAAACAAAAAAAAAGAGTGATCACCTTTTGAGACAGGTTCATATACAGAAATGAGTTGTTTTCTTTTGTTGATTTATCATTGTTGTTGACGGGACGCAGTGGCCGAATCATTTCATTTACAGCACAGGCTTCCCATGCGAAAGGTTGGGAGTTGGAATCCCAGCCGAATCAAACCAATGACTTATCAAATTGATACTTGCCACTACCTAGCCTGGCACTCGGCATTTCTAGGAAAGGGCCATTGTTGAGGCGATACGCCTTGCAAAGCTAACCCACTAGCGTTGTTAAAACTGGTGCACATTCACTAAGACAGCACTGGATCTGCTGAGTACACTTTTCAACCAAATTTAATTTCAGCCATTTTTGTTGTTGGTTTCATGGCAGGGTCCCTGGTGCCACCTCCTGCGCCTGCACGGGGCCTCATTCTGGAGGAGGCTGGCCTCCAGGTGGTGGGGATGGCCGTCAGCTGGGCCAACCGAGATGTCTACTACATCGCCTTCACCGCCCGCAGTGATGCAGGTCAGCATCCCAGCATCCAACTTAGTCGGTCCATTGTGGCTGAGTGGGTAAAGCGGCTATTTTCCATACAGGAAGATCATGGGATAGCTAGATCATGCTGGTTCAAATCCCAGCCAGAGCGACATAAACCGACATAAACCGAAGACTTAGAAAACTTGTCACTACCTTGGCTATTTCTTTGTAGTAGGTATTATTAGGATAGGGCAAGGACTGGTTGGCTTGTAGGTGAGGATAATGTGAATGGGATATGGTGTCTTGGTGGTAGCAGTGCTGTGTACTTGTGGGGGCCAAACTATGATACCGCCATAATTGTGCACTATTATAAGTCAGTATTCATCCCGCTGTGCTCTTAGATGTTGATTGGAGATAAAAATCCAATCACTCACTGACTTAAATCTGATTGAAAATACAGTAAAGGCATAATCACACTATGGCTTGCGACCACTTTGGACCAAAGTACCCACAGTCACCCGTGACCTTGCGACCAAAACAATGGTCGCTGACCTCTGGGCAACCATTTTGGTCGCAAGGAGGCTCCTGCAACCACCTGGCGACCATTGAGGACCATTTTGTGACCACTTGCAACTTCTTTGTGACCAAGCCTTTTTTGTTATCGCAAAGTGGTTGCAAGCGATCGCAAGCAGTAGTGTGACGGATATAAGCAACACTTGCATCCATCGATTTTATTATACCAGCATAATAAGTGTTCATCCAAAATTATCAATATTTTCAGTCATTCAAATAGAACTACTTTTCAGGGATGAAAGATCTCCGCGATCTCCGCTTTTTCGCGGATTTCCACGATTTTTCCCGTAGGCCCCTACTGCAATCCAACAGCACGATCAACGTATAGGTCCTACTAATATGTTGTTTTACGCCTCAGCACCATCAGCGTATACTAATATGCGGTGCAGACGTCACAGCACTGTCAGCGTATACTACTAATAAGTGCTTCAAACGCCGCAGCGCTATCAGTGTATACTACTAATACGTGCTTCAAACGCTGCAGCACTATCAGCTTATACCACTAATACATGCTTCAAACACCGCAGCACTATCAGCGT
>CM059189.1:9789364-9935322 GCA_030323885.1 Branchipolynoe longqiensis
CATATTTACAATATAATATATACATGGAGATATGTTATATCTTTTTGAAACAAGAAGAGAAAAAGCAAAGGAAGAAAGAAGTGTTTAAAAGACAATTCTAGAATTATCTTGTACATTCATTGATGCATGCTCACCATGTGGGTAATACATATGTTGAACTGGAATTGTATGCCTTGTATGCAGTTACTATTACGGCGAATAGTCACTTTATATTATGCTTCTATTATCGAACAGGTTTTTCATGTGGTTATTATTGCAACTGATATTGTCATTTATGTACCAACAAATTGTAATGAACGGCCAGAAGACCAGTGCTCTGGCGCTGACAAAAGACATTATTCGCTGAATAAAATACATTTAGTAAAAAAAAAAGAAAAAGAATGCTCTCACAACATTTGCTACTCGCTATTTGCCAGCCGATTATTGCCACCCAACACTTTGCCGGCTGGGACTTTTGACAACTGGGACTTATGTGCCAGTAGATTATATCATCGTGTGTCAGAGTGTGTGCATGTGTGTGTGCCAGTGTGTGTGTTTGTGCATGCATGTGTGTATATGAGTCAGCCTCACGAAAATGGGCCAATTGGTGGTCAATTTAAGATGTCGGCATCACAATTCTTAAAGTGTAGTGCATTTCTTTGTTTTATATTAAATTATCCTAGAAACAAATAAGTTGTATTTTCTCTACCTTTACATTCAGGATAAATTTAAGGACTTTCCAACACCTATGTCAATGCTAAACTATAATTATACCGTTCGACGCCAACATCCAATGCTCGATGCCGACAACTTTCCCGAATCGGCCCATTTTCGTGAGTCTGACTCATATACATGTGTGTGAGTGTGCATGTGTGCATATGTTAATATGCATAGTCTTGATCATTGTACGGCAATCTATTTGGCTGTCAAAAGTCCCGACCAGCAAAAGCCCTCACTGGGAAAGCATTGGGTGGCAATTATCGACAGGGAAATAGCAGATGACAAATCGTGGGTGGCAAATGTCGTAGAACCTATACATGCAACATAAAATGCTTTGCTACGCTGGCAGATCTGCGGGGTGGCGTGGGGCTGGGCAGCCTTGCGCTGGGTGCGGAGAACCCCGGCTCGGGCCGGTTGCGGGCCTGCACCGAGGCGGTGCTGGTCGCCGCCCTCATGGCCGCCCTTGGCGAAGAGCTCACCGACCACGGCCTCCACGACGCCTTCACCCAGGTCGAGATGCCCACACAAATCATCCTCGCCTGCATGGAACTCAATGGCTTCGGTGCGTATAAGGTGGTGGTGGGGGAGGGGTAGTTTGACTAAATTTGAGAAATTGTGTAATATAAGTCTCCAAGCTGAATAATCGGTTCTAAAAGGTGATATGGGACGATGTTTAATTGACTTATATAACAATAAGAAAATGTCATGTTAACATTTATTCTGGTGACATTACTAGTGTCATGGGACGTGATGAAAATGCGAAATGTTGAACCTAGAGCAGGATTCGAACCCATGCCTCTTGCATTCTGGGCTATTGTGCTACCCATTACACCACCTGGGCTCCCTGATATCACCACCCTATCCACGACAACCTGTGTATGTGGCTCCTTGCCTGAGAGGTGGGACTTGTATGAACAAGTATATAATATTATAATTATATATACATAGTGTAGTAGTCTGCACTGACGTCTCAGGCAAGGAGCTGCATAGACAGGTAGGCGTGGGTAGTATGGTGATATCAGGGAGCCTAGGTGGTGTAATGGTTAGCACACTGGTCCGGAATGCAAAGAGATGTGGGTTCGAGTACCGCTCTAGGCACAATATTTCCCATTTTCATCACCCGATGACAATATTATATATTGTATGATTATACACTTCCTGATATATGTCCGATTGTCGTGCCGCGTGTTGCCTCACAAAGACCTATATTCCTATTTTTGGTCACACAATATGTTGCCGTGGTCTGCAGGCTTCAGTGATGAGGAGTGTGACCGACAGAGGGCAGTGTTGGACGCTAAGCTGTCCACCCTGGAGGAGACCGCCTACTCGCTGGCAGGACATCCCTTCTCGCTCTCCTCACCGGATGATATATCACAGGTAAGCGCAAAGTGTCGCCTCTGTTCATCGAGTCTGGCAAAGATTGCTCAAACAATCACAAGAATCCGACAGGGTTTAATAATCAGTTGATAATCTGCCAATCAGAGTACTAACGCTAACCCATCCAGGTACCCTGAACCTGAGCCACCTTGACTCGTTGGTTTAAAGCGCTATCAGGTGGTCCTCCCAAGGTGATGTACATAGAGCTGAAGCTGACGCCTAGTGGTGACTCGCTGAACCCTGACAGAGGATAGATAATCTATCAAGGGTATTAATGCTAACCCATTCCTGTACCATGACCCTGACCCTGACCCTAATCTATCTTCTTGACCCGTTGGTTTAAAGTGCTGGTCATCCCAGTGTGCTGTACATAGCCATAACGCTGCCCCCTAGTGGCAATCTACCCGGACCCTGACATATGGGGCGGCATGGTAACCTGTCAGTTGATAATCTGTCAATCGGAGTATGCTAACACTAACTCATCCCTGTGCCCTGACCCTATCCCACCTTCTTGACTCATTGGTTTAAAGCGCTATCACATGATCATCCCCAGGTGCTGTACATAGAGCTGAAGCTGCCCCCTAGCGGTGACCCGTTGAACCCGGGCGCGGGGTGCAAGACGCTGGGGCCGGCCCGCAGGGGGCGTGGCGGTTCTCGTGGGGGGCGCCGCCTGACCTTCTCCACGTCCAAAGACATTCTGGAGAAGCTGCGTCCTCTGCACCCTCTACCGGGGGTCCTGCTCGAGTGGCGCCGCCTAACGGCAGCACTCACCAAGGTCAGCTTTTTTTTGTTGTTGTTGATTAAGCAGAGGAAATTTCAATCACGGACAATTGGTCTTCCTCATTCCACTGCAACCGGACGCTGTGGCCTAATTGGTAGAGCGCGGGCCTCGCGTCCGGAAGGTCGGGAGTTCTTTTCCCGGTCAAGTCAAACCAATGACTTTAAAATTGATACTTGTCGCTTCCTAGCCTGGCACTCGGCATTAATAGGATAGGGCAAGGACTGGTTAGCTCAGTGTCAGGATAATGTGACTGAGTGGGACATCGGGCCATGGCGCTGGCGGCCTGGTCTCCCAGTGGGGCAGCAATCTTAAAAAGTCGCCATGAGTGCCTACTTTCACAAGTCGGTACCCGTCCTGATATGACCTTAGATGTTGCTAGGACATAAAACAACGACAAACAAACAATCATTCCACTGCTCCTTGCTCTATCCTAGTAATGCCGAGTGCCAGGCTAGGTAGCGAGAAGTATCAATTTTTAAGTCATTGATTTGACTCGACCAGGGTTCGAACCCATGAGTTCGAATCCCACGATCTACCAAAACGGGAGGTGGACGCTCAACTCATTCGGGCATCACATCCTGTTTTCTCTTTTTTGTCTTCTTTTTTTTGTTTTCTTTCTTTTGTCTTTTTTATTTTTTTTATTTGGCAGATCAATTTTTTTTCTGATCATTTATTTTTTCAGCGCCAGGGCAGTGTTCTTCCAGTCATCAAATATTCATAAGAAAAGTAATGAAGTGAGTAAGCACCCCCCCCCCCCCCCAGAAAAAAAACGCCTAAATCATCTGCACATTTTGTCAGAATTTAAGGTGGTTTTCGGCGATTTTCAAAAGCAATGTACTTATCTAGATTTGAACCTACATATCCAACTTAGATACTGGTGCACTTATTAGGCATTTATTAGGCCTATTACTGCTGAAGTCAATGCAGTCAAGAGTTTTGACAAGTACGCCAACATTATTTTTGTGTGTTTTCACTTCAGATATTTCCTAAGTTAGTCATTTTAAATCAAAGTTACTTCTGACTAACTTAAGATAGACAGAGCAATTGTCCTGTATTTGTTTTGTCTTTTCGCTACAGTAATTATCCTGTTTGTTTTCTATTCTCTGCAGTAATTATCATGTATTTGTTGTCTATTCACTACAGTAATTATCCTGTTTTGGGGTGTTTTTTTTGTCAACTAGTTTATTCATCAGAACATACATTTTTTCAGCGCCGAGGCACTGGTCTTCCGGCCGTTTACATTACATTGTAAATAGGTAGATTGCAGTAAGGTATGCAGGTATTGCAATACCTCAGGGAATTTGACGCCCCTGCCCTGCAGAGTTGTAAACCACTGCCTTGTGGTACAGGTTCTTGACAGAACCGAAGGCTAAGGCAGCAAACCCTAAACAGAAAACCATGTCACTGTGGCAGCATTAAGGGCAGTTGATGTATGGAACTCCCAACATCTCCCAACCAGCCACTACAGGGACAAATAGTTTGCGCCTGTCTGGACATGTTCTTGTCAGTGTGAAACCTCTATTTGCTCACTGAGAGAGTGCCGCTGGTAACTTGCAAAAGCCAGCAGCACTTCAACACTTTTGCAGGCAGCTTTCATGAAATGTTAGAACGGCAGTCAAGTAATGAAAGCAGTCTTTGTCGCATCGCCACCGACAGCATGATGATGATGATGATGCAGTCTACCACACGGCAATCTATAACCTCATTAGTCTACCACCATTCGTGACAGTAATTAGCGTGTGTTTCTCTCCAGGTCGTGTTCCCTCTCACTAAGGACCGCGTATTCAGCCCCAATCTGCAGATGTTCCGCATCCACGCACTGTGTCAGACTCACACTGCCACAGGGCGCGTGTCCATGACCGACCCAAATCTTCAGAACATCCCCAAGGACTTCCAGATAGCTATCGCAGGTCAGTGTACTGTCTCACATAGGGTGTGAGGTATGACGTTACCAGATACGTCACAAAATGGGACACGTAGGTTAGTTTACTGTCTCACATAGTGTGTGAGGTATGGCCTCACCAGACACGTCACAAAGTGGGACACGCAGGTCAGTTTACTGTCTCACATAGGGTGTGAGGTATGCCCTCAACAGACATGCCACAAAGTGGGACACGCAGGTCAGTTTACTGTCTCACATAGGGTGTGAGGTATGCCCTCAACAGACATGCCACAAAGTGGGACATGCAGGTTAGTTTACTGTCTCACATAGTGTGTGAGGTATGGCATCACCAGACACGTCACAAAGTGGGACACGCAGGTCAGTTTACTGTCTCACATAGGGTGTGAGGTATGGCATCACCAGACATGTCACAAAGTGGGACACGCAGGTCAGTTTACTGTCTCACATAGTGTGTGAGGTATGGCATCACCAGACATGTCACAAAGTGGGACACGTAGGTTAGTTTACTGTCTCACATAGTGTGTGAGGTATGGCATCACCAGACACGTCACAAAGTGGGACACGCAGGTCAGTGTACTGTCTCACATAGGGTGTGAGGTATGGCATCACCAGACATGTCACAAAGTGGGACACGCAGGTCAGTTTACTGTCTCACATAGTGTGTGAGGTATGGCATCACCAGACATGACACAAAGTGGGACACGCAGGTTAGTTTACTGTCTCACATAGTGTGTGAGGTATGGCATCACCAGACATGTCACAAAGTGGGACACGCAGGTCAGTTTACTGTCTCACATAGTGTGTGAGGTATGGCATCACCAGACATGTCACAAAGTGGGACACGCAGGTTAGTTTACTGTCTCACATAGGGTGTAAGGTATGGCATCACCAGACATGACACAAAGTGGGACACGCAGGTTAGTTTACTGTCTCACATAGGGTGTGAGGTATGGCATCACCAGACATGTCACAAAGTGGGACACGCAGGTCAGTTTACTGTCTCACATAGTGTGTGAGGTATGGCATCACCAGACATGACACAAAGTGGGACACGCAGGTTAGTTTACTGTCTCACATAGGGTGTGAGGTATGGCATCACCAGACATGTCACAAAGTGGGACACGCAGGTCAGTTACTGTCTCACATAGGGTGTGAGGTATGGCATCACCAGACATGCCACAAAGTGGGACACGCAGGTTAGTTTACTGTCTCACATAGTGTGTTAGGTATGGCATCACCAGACATGCCACAAAGTGGGACACACAGGTTAGTTTACTGTCTCACATAGGGTGTGAGGTATGGCATCACCAGACATGTCACAAAGTGGGACACGCAGGTCAGTTTACTGTCTCACATAGTGTGTGAGGTATGGCATCACCAGACATGACACAAGGTGGGACACGCAGGTTAGTTTACTGTCTCACATAGGGTGTGAGGTATGGCATCACCAGACATGTCACAAAGTGGGACACGCAGGTCAGTTTACTGTCTCACATAGGGTGTGAGGTATGGCATCACCAGACATGTCACAAAGTGGGACACGCAGGTCAGTTTACTGTCTCACATAGTGTGTGAGGTATGCCCTCAACAGACATGCCACAAAGTGGGACACGCAGGTTAGTTTACTGTCTCACATAGTGTGTGAGGTATGGCATCACCAGACATGTCACAAAGTGGGACACGCAGGTTAGTTTACTGTCTCACATAGGGTGTGAGGTATGCCCTCAACAGACATGCCACAAAGTGGGACATGCAGGTTAGTTTACTGTCTCACATAGTGTGTGAGGTATGGTATCACCAGACATGCCACAAAGTGGGACACGCAGGTTAGTTTACTGTCTCACATAGGGTGTGAGGTATGGCATCACCAGACATGTCACAAAGTGGGACACGCAGGTCAGTTTACTGTCTCACATAGTGTGTGAGGTATGGCATCACCAGACATGACACAAAGTGGGACACGCAGGTTAGTTTACTGTCTCACATAGGGTGTGAGGTATGGCATCACCAGATATGTCACAAAGTGGGACACGCAGGTCAGTTTACTGTCTCACATAGGGTGTAAGGTATGGCATCACCAGACATGTCACAAAGTGGGACACGCAGGTCAGTTTACTGTCTCACATAGTGTGTGAGGTATGGCATCACCAGACATGACACAAAGTGGGACACGCAGGTTAGTTTACTGTCTCACATAGGGTGTGAGGTATGGCATCACCAGACATGTCACAAAGTGGGACACGCAGGTCAGTTACTGTCTCACATAGGGTGTGAGGTATGGCATCACCAGACACGCCACAAAGTGGGACACGCAGGTTAGTTTACTGTCTCACATAGTGTGTTAGGTATGGCATCACCAGACATGCCACAAAGTGGGACACACAGGTTAGTTTACTGTCTCACATAGGGTGTGAGGTATGGCATCACCAGACATGTCACAAAGTGGGACACGCAGGTCAGTTTACTGTCTCACATAGTGTGTGAGGTATGGCATCACCAGACATGACACAAGGTGGGACACGCAGGTTAGTTTACTGTCTCACATAGGGTGTGAGGTATGGCATCACCAGATATGTCACAAAGTGGGACACGCAGGTCAGTTTACTGTCTCACATAGGGTGTAAGGTATGGCATCACCAGACATGTCACAAAGTGGGACACGCAGGTCAGTTTACTGTCTCACATAGTGTGTGAGGTATGGCATCACCAGACATGACACAAAGTGGGACACGCAGGTTAGTTTACTGTCTCACATAGGGTGTGAGGTATGGCATCACCAGACATGTCACAAAGTGGGACACGCAGGTCAGTTTACTGTCTCACATAGTGTGTGAGGTATGGCATCACCAGACATGACACAAGGTGGGACACGCAGGTTAGTTTACTGTCTCACATAGGGTGTGAGGTATGGCATCACATCACCAGATATGTCACAAAGTGGGACACGCAGGTCAGTTTACTGTCTCACATAGGGTGTAAGGTATGGCATCACCAGACATGTCACAAAGTGGGACACGCAGGTCAGTTTACTGTCTCACATAGTGTGTGAGGTATGCCCTCAACAGACATGCCACAAAGTGGGACACGCAGGTTAGTTTACTGTCTCACATAGGGTGTGAGGTATGGCATCACCAGACATGTCACAAAGTGGGACACGCAGGTCAGTTACTGTCTCACATAGGGTGTGAGGTATGGCATCACCAGACACGCCACAAAGTGGGACACGCAGGTTAGTTTACTGTCTCACATAGTGTGTGAGGTATGGCATCACAAGACACGTCACAAAGTGGGACACGCAGGTTAGTTTACTGTCTCACATAGTGTGTGAGGTATGGCATCACCAGACATGTCACAAAGTGGGACACGTAGGTTAGTTTACTGTCTCACATAGGGTGTGAGGTATGGCATCACCACACATGTCACAAAGTGGGACACGTAGGTTAGTTTACTGTCTCACATAGTGTGTGAGGTATGGCATCACCAGACACATCACAAAGTGGGACATGTAGGTCAGTTTACTGTCTCACATAGGGTGTGAGGTATGGCGTCACCAGACACATCATGAAGCTGGGCGCATAGGTTAGTTTCAGGGATGCCAGTCTTCCACTAATTAATGGAATTCCAATTTCCAAATTTCTCCTTTTTTCATTTAAAATTGTTTTATTAATGTGTTAGATAATTTGGGATGACTTAGATTTTTAGAATTTTCCAATTTCCATGCATATCCATTATTACCAAATTATTTTTTTCAAATTCGATTTTTCTATGTTTTAGATAATTTGGGACGATTAAATTTTTTTATTAATTTTTTGTTGTTGAGATAGACAATTTTCCATAATTCCACTAATTTCCAGTAGAGATCTCTACTGGAAAATCTTTAATGGAACGGGCAAAATATGAAGAATTTGGTGTGTCGTGATTGGTCAATGTTCGACGACGACTTTCTCATAAGGCTAAGTACTGACACCACCAGTGGCGCTTCCTGTCGCATTACGAGAACCCTACCGGCAATACTGAGCCTACCTGGTCAGCGCCGGCCGAAGTATGGTGGCGCCACCTAGCGGGTACTGCCCAAACTAACCTTGACACAGTTGTTTTCCACTAATTTCATCAACCCCAGCTGGCATCCCTGTAGTTTACTGTCTCACGTAGGGTGTGAGGTATGACATCACTAGACACGTCGCAAAGTGGGACACGCAGGTTAGTTTACTATCTCACATAGGGTGTAAGGTATGACATCACCAGACACATCATAAAGATGGGCGCGTAGGTCCATGTACTGTCTCACGTGGGGTATGATGTAGTAGTATGACGTCACCGGACATGTCACTAAACTGGATATGTAAGTCAATGTACCGTCTCACATATCGAGCCAAACCAAAGACTTACAAAACTGATGCGCATTGTTTCCTTGCCTGGCGATCAGCATTGCTATAAAAGGGACGGCATAGGTTTTCTGCTCAGTATACGTCCTTTGCTGTTGCTAGGACGTAACCCCTCATCACCACCACCCTCCACTCTTCCAACAAACAGAGAAAAAACTGCAATGAGAAGGACCGATCAAAACCTATTTTGGAGAAATGAAAACTGGTCCTGAAAAGGACCGTTGTATTTGACCCAAGTGGTCATGACGTCATCAGGCTGTGTAGCGGCGTCCCACTAGGGGTCCCGGCGGCGTCAAACCCTGTGGCTGCCTGCCGGCGACGTCCCACAGTGTAGCGGCGTCCCACTAGGTGGCGGGGTCTCGTAGTCCCGGCGGAATCCTGGGGGGGTCCAAGCAGAGTCCCGGCGGGGTACCGGCGCGGTGCCGGTGGGGTACCGGCGGAGTCCCGGGGTACCGGAAGGGTATTGGCGGGGTCCCGGTGAAGTCCCGTGGTTCCGGCGGCGTCTATTCGCCCCGTCTCGGGCGGCGCACGGTCGGGCACGGCCTGCGGGCCGGCACTGGGCCGAACTCAGTGGCCAGTGACCGGCGCACCTCGGGCCGCGCCCCGGGCAGCGGCTCGGACAGCGGCTCGAGGCGGAGCGGGGACGGCACCTGGCGGCGGGCGGACTTACGGGGGACGGGCGGCGGGGAGGTGAGGGTGACGGGCGGACGGGGCGGGGTGAGCATGGAGAAGGGGAGGGGGGACGGGGACGGGAGCAGGGCGGGCGGGGACGGGAGGAGGGCGGGCGGGGAGGACGACTGGGCTGGAGGCGGGAGGACGGGAGAGGCCATGGCGAGGTACCGTGAGTTGTGCAGGAAGTGGACGGGCAAGGTGCGGACAGCGTGCGGACAGGTGCGGACAAGGTGCGGGCAAGGTGTGGACAGGGTGCGGGCCGGGCAGTAGGCTGGTGTCCTACTGTGGAGGCGGCAGTAGAATGATGCAGCTTGTCTGGTAGAGGCTGGTTTATAAGGACACCTGGTCCCACCTGCACCGGCTCGAGGAAGTCATCTTCCCGTCCCCACCACCTCCTCTGAACACCCCGCCCCCTTCCCCTCCTCCCGCGCCTCACTCAGCCTCGTTCCGACTACACGGGTAGGCACTGGTTGACCGGTCATTAATGGTCCTCTAACCCCCTCACAGCCAATCAGCACGACTGAGTCGTTGATTCTGTGATTCAATGATGTTATGGTGCGACACTCCGGCCATGCCCCCACCCCCTGTCCTTCCTCAGGGCCTCTCCTCCCTTCACACACACACACACACACCTCACGCACCACACACACCTCACGCACCACACACACCTCACACACACCTCACATACCTCACACACACCTCACATACCTCACACATACCTCACACACACCTCACACATACCTCACACATACCTCACACATACCTCACACACACCTCACACACATCTCATGCACCCCTCACACAACCCTCACACACACCTCACACACACACACACCTCATACATCCCTCACACACACTTCACACATACCTCGCAGTCACACACACCTCACACACGCCGCTCTGAGGGAAGCCCTTCCACACGCCTCTATGTCCACATGCCCCCAGTCCTCGCCGACCTCTCTCGCAGATCTGGGACTGAAGCCCTTCCACGGGTCGACACACTTGGTGCCGCGCACCCCTTAACCCCCCCCCCCCCCCCCTCACACCCAACCGGACGCGGTGGGCGAATCGGTAGAGCGCAGGATTCCCGTGCGGAAGGTCGGGAGTTCGAGTTAAACCAGCGACCAATGGCATTATTAGGATATGGCAAGGACTGGTTAGCTCAGTGTCAGGATAATGTGATTGAGTGAGATATCAAGTCATGGTACCAGTCTTGGTCTCCCAGTGAGGCATCGCTATAAAGTCGCCATTAGTGTGCACTGTCACAAGTCGGTACCCATCCTGATGTGACCTTAGATGTTGCCAGGACATATAAAAACTCCAACAAGTAAACAAACCCACCCCCACCCCCACCCCCCACACACGCGTCCTGGTTCCGACGCCACACCCTCAGCATTTCCCGCGCTTCTTGTACACACATCCAGCACCTCCTCCCCCCTCTCTCCTTCCCCCCCCCCCCTCTCCCTCCTCCTTCTCCCCCCCCCCTGCCCCCCCTCCCCTGATACGCGGCGAACACTCCTGCCGGGCCGTAGAAGTCCGGCCGGGAGGGTGAATCCTTAGTACTCCCACATCAAAGGCACTGTGGCATGGGGGGGGGGGGGGCTAGGGGGGGGCGTGTGGCTGGCTGCTGGAGGAGCTCTGGCTCTGGGCAGGTGCCCAGGTACTCAACTGGAGGAAAACAGCTGGAGGTGAGGACTGAGGCGGGTATAAAGGTTCTGGAGGCTGACCATGGAGCACACAGTACTTGTTGGTCTACCACACGGCAGTCTACCACACGGCAGTCTACCACACAGCAGTCTACGGCAGTCTACCACACGGCAGTCTATAAGCTCATCAGTCTAACACACGAGTCTACTAGACAGGAAGATAAAAAAGCACAGTAGTGGTCATCACATTTATTACATTAATTTATGGTACAGCAGTGTACAACACACCAGTCTCCCATTCAACAGTTTTACACCGCACTCTACCACACAGCACATTAACACACAGTCACGCAGGGAGTATTACCACAGACGTAATCACCCACACACCATCACCAAACAACAAGCTGTCATCAATCAACCCAATACAACCAGCAAGAGACCATGTCCTTCGCTACCACACACCTCCAGTATCCAGCCAGACACCGCCTCACTAACACGGCGCGCCTGCTTGACTCCCGGGTGAGCCGTGAGCTGGTGCGCTTCCACCGCGCCATGGCAGACAACCGGCAGCACTTTGTGTTCCTCCGCACCCTGAAGCTGCAAGCCGCCCTGGAGGCGGTGTCGGCGGCGGCCCGGCGCGCGGCGAAGCGGGAGCTGGAGCAGTGGTGGACTGGTAGCCTGGACGATGAGGCGGAGGAGGGCGACTACCCGGCAACGGCCGAGGAGGAGGGCGACGACCCGGCAATGGACGAGGAGGGGGGAGATGACCCGGCTGAGGAGGAGGGCGACGACCCGGTAACGGCCGAGGAGGAGGGCGAAGAGAGCGACCACCCTGTAATGGACGACCCGGCAACAGCTGAGGAGGAGGGTGAGGAAGGCGATGACCTGGCAACAGCTGAGGAGGAGGGTGAGGAGGGCGACGACCTGGCAACGGCCGAGCGGCGCGCTGCGGGGCTGGCCACGTGGTCAGAGATGGCCAGGCTGGTGGTGGCACGCCAATTCCACTTGTCCGTCCTCTGCACACATCAGGCACAGCATGTCACGTGGGCGCGTCACTGATGACGTCATCTGTGGTAGTGACTGTGGTACAGAGATAGGTGCATATAAAGGGTGGGGCCTTTCTTGGGGTACACCCAAAGCGCCCCCCCTCCTCAGGGGCACATTCATAAGGTCCTTATAGCACATCGAAAGGACCCTTCTCAGGGCTCATCCAAGCGGCCCTTTCTCAGGACACTCATAAGACCCTTCGTTAAATATATCTGAATGGCCCTTCTTAAAATAGAGCTAAATGTTCTTTCCAAAATTCCCCCTAACATAAAGCCAAAAGACCCCCTTTCATTCGTCTTCTAAAATATGCTCCCGAGGGCATTCCAAAGGGAAGAGCCTCTCATCAAAAAGGTCCTTTTCAGGACACAACAAAAAGGCCCTAATGAGGGCCCTTTTCTCTCTCAAAAGTTATGACTAGGTCTTGCGTCGTCCATTATTACATAAGGAACTGAAATGGGTTTTCTAATTTTATACATTTCACAAAGGTTTATCAAAATTGTGGACAGACCGTGATTGTCACCGGAAATCTAATAACCCTTTTGTTTACATTAAAGCTGCATAGTCCGATGAAGCATCAGATTTTCAAAACCAAAACAATTATCTAGATTTGAGTGAACCTATCAATCTTAGATACTGGTGCACTTATTAAACAGTTGTTGCCACATAGAAGGAAATACTGGTGCAATTTAATAGAACCTTGTAAAGTGCGACGGCCGGCAGCTGTGGTTGTGTAGGCAGGTTAAATAGGAAATCACTACAGGCAAGTATAGAGAAGGAAGGCAAGAGATAGAGTGTGCAGAAGGAATAAGAAGGAGCTTGCTTAGTTTATTATATATATAGCTTTTAGAATCCAAGATGGTGGTGATCACATGGGTTGATCTCCCAATCCCTAACAGGTATTTATCTACCCACCAATCAGAGTTCAATCTCTTGTATCCAAGGCCTTGTCATGCTGGCTACAGTGCCTTGTGGTATGTAGTGACCCATAAATAACACCTGGGGGGGGGGGGAGGGGGTATGTGAGGCAACTCCTCCAAAGACTGTATCTAAGAAGTGACACTCCTCTATACTATTTTACTATACAATTTCTATATTTATGAGTAATAGTTTACCAACTCCACATATCCCTCATATGCCTTTGGTTTTATATATCACCATTTACCATTATATAGATAAGTTGCAATTTATTATACTAGAGTTCATATATCCTCATGTCATTGTATCAGAAAATTGTACAACCTGTTACAGCAGCAGCCTATGGTGGCAGAGTTTTGGTATGCTTGCCAAAATTAATTTGGCATGGTTGTTCTTCAAATATCTCCAAACTTAGACATTTATAATAAAAGTTACTTCAAACTAAAGTACGGTAGGTTATAGTGAACAATCTTATGTATTTATCTCAGAAAATTTCAGAAACTCAAAACCATCGGACGATGCAACTTTAATTAGAGTCCCCGTCTAACTGCATTCAAGTTCATTAATGAACATTTTCTCACCGGAATAAGATTGGTGTTTTTTATGCAGTGTCTCTGTCTCTGTGTCTCTTTGTCTTTAAAAAAAACAACCTATTGCACTATCCTAGTATTGCCTAGATAAAGGATTCACCCGGTACTTGAAGTACACGGGTGAAGACCAGCCTTATATAAAAACGGTCGAAAAATCGGGCTAATGAAATGAGTCTTTATGAGAGCCTAATTTCACAATCTAAGAAGCAACATTTATTCTTTGTATATGTCTTCATATTTCCCCGCTACCTTTGAGTTGAAAAATATAATAAAACATCTGGTTTAATAAGATTTAAAAGTGAAATCGACGGCGTTCTATGGCCGCCATCTTGTCTTTTTGCATTCGCTCCCATTTCACCTTTGACACTGGAGCCAGGCATTGTACTTCCAGTTCCATACTAAAGATATTTTCGCGCGTATTTACAGTACGTTGTCTTTGACCCGTGTACTACAAGTACCGGGTGAATCTTTTATCTAAGTATTGCCAAGCACAATGCAAGTATCAAGGAACACATAACAAAGCCTACTAATTTGGAGGCCTTTGCCTATGCCTCATTCCCTATTTAATTCTACTCACCCCTTTCCTACATGACTTCACAGAATGGGTTATTTCAGTTCTAACATTCTTAATAGGTCCTTTCTTAGTTAGTTCAACATTACAGTTTCTTACGTGGGTATCTTTTGACACAAAACAAATTTTACTGTTAACAAATCGGTGAGAGCGCTGCCTAACTTCCCGTGCGGGAGGTCGTGGGTTCGGACTCTAATCAGTCAAATTAATGACTTACAAAGTTGATACTTGTTGCTACCTGACCAGTAATAGGATAGGACATGGTCTGGTTTGCTCAGAATCAGGATAATATGACTGAGTGGGATGTCGAATCATTTTGCCAGCGACCTGGTTTCCCGCTGGGGCAGCACTACAAAGTCACCATGAGTGTGCACTTTTGCAAGTCGGTACCCTAGAACATGAATCCCATCAAGCAAACAAAGAAACAAACATGTTACCTGCCAATACCATTAAATGAAAATGCTGTTTGTTGGGGTTTTACGTCCTTGCAACATCCATAGTCATATCAGGACGGGTACCGACTTGTGATAGTGCGCACACATGGCGACTTGATAGTGCTGTCCCACTGGGAGACCGGGCCGTCAGCATCATGACCCGATATCCCACTCAGTCACAGTATCCTTCATACACCCTGCATTACATGTTTTGTGTCACTCACTTCACGCACCCTGAGTCACGTGACTTGTGTCTACTTTCAGGTCAGACCGCTGCCACCTTCTCAGTCAGCATGAGGAACGCGTTTGTGCCTTTCCAAGGTACACGTGACCAGTTCTCTAACCCCCACCCCCCCACCATCCTCTCCTCATCCCTTCTTTGGCCATAATTTGCATAAATCTGGGTCGTTCTCTGAAGCTGGGTGGCCAACCACATATTTGGTGTCCATGTTACGATGGGCATAATTCTTTTTTTTATATATTATCATTAGCAAGTCAAATAATTATTGTTGCCTCTGTGTATTAAGTATGTTAGCAATACTATATATATGTATTTATTCTAATAAATGTATCAAAAGTATGTTTATATGATTTTGTGCTAAAGTGAAAATGTGAAAATTTACATGTTTACACATTTACATAAGAATTGACACAACCTTTTTTTTTTCAACATTGTTTCGACTTTTTTCTTGTAAGACTAATTTGTTTCCTTAACTGTAATAAATAAAATCTTGCTTGAATGTGTTCTGTATGTTAAAATGATATTTTAGATGTGTTTAATTTCCATATTACATGGGACATTTTAACGTACTCTAAAGTTGCATGAGATCAAAATCAAAAGGTGAATTAGCTTCTCTTTTTTTTTCAACTTTGACATATCTACAACATGTAAACCTTCATATGAATATGGATTCTGCTATTATTTGAAATGTTTTGTGGCAATATTTTTATATGTTTTCCACTTTTGGCTTCCATGTCATAAAAGTGGTACCCAGTTTCGGAGAACGACCCATCTATAAATCGTGCTTGTATGTTATGCACTAACAATCGATATAGCATTGCAAATTTGTATGCAGACTTTACCAGGTATGCTCACAGAATTTCAATTTTGTACACAGCCATGAATATCTATCTCTTCATAAATCTTTTTAAAGTCTAATTTTCAAATATTTGTTTAATCACTAAATTGTATTTTAAAGTTGCGTGATCCAATGGTTTCAAGTTTCTGCCATATTTCTGTAGATAACTATTTTGGGTTGATTCTTATAATCTACTTTTCTTCCGCTTGAAGTGGATCTTATTTATTAAAGTTAACTTTGGAGAGACAGTAAAACCCCCATTTAACGCGCCCAGACTTAAGTTGCATAGTCCGATGGTTTTGAATTTCTGTATTTTTTCTGAGATAAATATATTAGATCGATCACTAGTATCTACTTCATTATTTCAAAGTTACTTTTATTTTAAATGGTAAACTTTTGAGATATTTTGAGTGCAAATATGGAAAATTAGTTTTGACAAGCTTGCCAAAACCCTGACACCATAGACTTCTGCAGTAACAGGTTCTGTTAAATTGACTCAGTATTTGCCTTCTACGCAGAAACAAATGCTTAATAAGTGCATCAATATCTAAGTTTGATATGTAAGAATCAAATCTAGATAATTGGTTTGATTTTGAAAATTTGATATTTCATCGGACTATGCAGCTTTAATGGGAACTTGGATATAACGCGATGAGTCATTTTCCCCAGAATCTTTCATTCAAAGGCAATTCAGTAAACTGAACCCCGATTTAGCGTGACCAGGTGTTTTTTTTGGCGATGTCTTTTATGGACCCCAATGATAGCGTTATAATGGGGTTTCTCTGTATTTGAACTGAAAATGTACTAAATGAATTTCAGTGTGCACACCGAAATGCTGGACATGGGCTTTGTTTACCCTTTTCTTTTAGTGTGCTCCATAACACAGCACCATCAAGCCACAATAAGTGTCTAAATGAGTGCACCAGATTCTAAGTTGCATATGTAGGATTAAATCTAGGCTAAGTGTTTTGGTTTAGACAATTTTATGTTTTCATCAGATTATGCAGCTTTACGACAATAAAAGTAAAATTGATTCCATTGCAGGCGGGATTCTGGTGGCAGCCGACTACTCGCAGCTCGAACTGCGCATCATTGCGCACATGTCACGTGACCGGCGTCTGATCAGCATATTAAATGAGGGGCGTGACGTGTTCCGGTTGATTGCCGCCGGATGGAAGGGCATCGATGTGGAAGCGGTCACACCTGAGCAGCGAGCGCAGGCGAAGCAGGTGGGCGTCTGGAAAGGGCGATGAGCTGGGGTCAGGAAGGAGAGTTGGACATGGGGTAAAGTGTGTGGAGGTCTGGGAAGGGAGATAAACCTGGGTAAGGAAGGAAGAGTTGGACACGGGGCAAAGCGCATGGAGGTCTGGGAATGGCGATAAACCTGGGTAAGGAAGGGAGAGTTGGACACGGGGCAAAGCTCATGGAGGTCTGGGAAGGGCGATAAACTAGGGTAAGGAAGGGAGAGTCATACACGGAGCAAAGCGCATGGAGGTCTGGGAAGGGCGATAAACTAGGGTAAGGAAGGGAGAGTCAGACACAGGGCAAAGCGCATGGAGGTCTGGGAATGGCGATAAACCTGGGTAAGGAAGGAAGAGTTGGACACGGGGCAAAGCGCATTGATGTCTGGGAATGGCGATAAACCTGGGTAAGGAAGGGAGAGTTGGACACGGGGCAAAGCTCGTGGAGATCTGGGAAGGGCGATAAACTAGGGTAAGGAAGGGAGAGTCAGACACAGGGCAAAGCGCATGGAGGTCTGGGAATGGCGATAAACCTGGGTAAGGAAGGGAGAGTCAGACACGGGGCAAAGCGCATGGACGTCTGGGAATGGCAATAAACCTGGGTAAGGAAGGGAGAGTCAGACACGGGGCAAAGCGCATGGAGGTCTGGGAATGGCGATAAACCTGGGTAAGGAAGGAATAGTTGGACACGGGGCAAAGCGCATGGAGGTCCGGGAATGGCGATAAACCTGGGTAAGGAAGGAATAGTTGGACACGGGGTAAAGCGCATGGAGGTCCGGGAAGGGCGATAAACCTGGGTAAGGAAGGGAGAGTTCGACACAGGGCAAAGCGCATGGAGGTCTGGGAAGGGCGATAAACCGGGGTAAGGAAGGGAGAGTTAAACACGGGGCAAAGCGCATGGAGGTCTGGGAAGGGCGATAAACCGGGGTAAGGAAGGAAGAGTTGGACACGGGGCAAAGCGCATGGAGGTCTGGGAAGGGCGATAAACCTGGGTAAGGAAGGGAGAGTCAGACACGGGGCAAAGCGCATGGAGGTCTGGGAATGGCGATAAACCTGGGTAAGGAATGAAGAGTTGGACACGGGGCAAAGCTTGTGGAGGTCTGGGAAGGGCGATAAACCTGGGTAAGGAAGGGAGAGTTAGACACGGGGCAAAGTGCGTGGAGGTCTGGGAATGGCGATAAACCTGGGTAAGGAAGGGAGAGTTACACACGGGGCAAAGTGCGTGGAGGTCTGGGAAGGGCGATAAACCTGGGTAAGGAAGGGAGAGTTAGACACGGGGCAAAGTGCGTGGAGGTCTGGGAAGGGCGATAAACCTGGGTAAGGAAGGGAGAGTTGGACACGGGACAAAGCGCATGGAGGTCTGGGAATGGCGATAAACCTGGGTAAGGAAGGGAGAGTTGGACACGGGACAAAGCTTGTGGAGGTCTGGGAAGGGCGATAAACCTGGGTAAGGAAGGGAGAGTCAGACATGGGTGGGGGTCTCGGAAGGGTGATGTACCAGGGTAACGAAGGGAGAATCAGACACCGGGCGAAGCAAATGAGCATCTGGGAAGGGCGTTGAGCCGGGGTAAGAAAGGGAGAGTCTAACACGGGGCGAAGCAGGCGCGGGTCTGAGAAGGGCGATCAACCGAGGTAATAGCCCTATCACACTACGACGCACCGCGCAAGCGTGCGCCGACATAGGTGATTTTGCGCCAATGCGTTGGTGTACGTCGATATGCATTACTCGAACGTTATGCGTTCGTTATGCGTACGTTGGTATACGTCTATGTACGTCGACATTCGTCGTTATATGGCGTCACTAATTAAGGGGTCTTAAAAGTTTTGTGCATGCACAAAACGTTTGACGTGTAACAACGTGTGGCTTTTACGTCGGGCGTACGTTATGTATACGTTAGACATAAGTTCATGTACGTTAGACATACATTAGACAAACGTTCACTACATTGACCTACATCAGTTGGACGGAGAGCCAGCGGAAACGTACAGTCCATGTATTGACAACCTATTGACAACATGGATAGTGTACATCTAATATATGCCTAACGTATGTCTAATGTACGTTTTGCGTATCTCCACCGTGTCTCAACGTATGTAACATATATGGTGCACTTCTGGCGATCAAATTACATATGTAATGTTCACCGGCGTTCTGTGAGCGTATTGCGAGCATTTTTCGCCGGGAGGCACGTTAGTCATACGTTGGCCAAATATTGGGCATACGCTCTACTACATTGCGTATTCGGTATGTATGCATCCAACTTTGCCCCCTGCACTGAAATGTTTGATGCATCTGACGTTTGAAAGTCATTTTAGCGATGCGTCGTAATGTGACAGGGCCATAAGAAAGGGAGAGTCAGACATGGGGTGACGCAGGTAGAGGTTTGGGAAGGGCATTGAGCCGGGGTAAAGAAGGGAGAGTCTAACACAAGGTGAAATGCGTGGAGGTCTAGAAATTAATTAATTTTCCAAAAGTTACCTCAAACTAGAGTAAGGTAGATTATAGCGATCGACCTAATATATTTATCTCAGAAAATGACACAAACTCAAAACCATCGGGCTATGCAACTTTTATTAATTTTAACAGTGCTTCGGCGCTGACAAAGAACTTATTCAGCATAATAAACATATTTACCACACACACACAAAAAGAAATCAACGGATGTTGAATTTTAAATTAATTTTTTTTTTAAATTTGATTTAGCGTCACTAAGCACCTTTCCTGTCACTAGGTGTGCTACGGGATGCTGTACGGGATCGGGCCGCGTGCCCTCGGGGAGCAGCTCGGGGTGCCGCCAGAGGACGCCACTGTCTTCATAGAGAGCTTCAAAGCCAAGTACACAGGTACGCATGATGCTACACATGGCCATGTGGTCTCTGCTTTATATTTATCAATATTGTAAGATCACCAGTAGAATTACTTTGTGCGGAGAATGGCGTATTGTATTTCGCCACATGCTTTCTGCTTGATAGTTGTTTATCAACATCGTAAGATCACAGGTAGAATTACTTTATAAGGAGAATACCTTATTATACAGGGTCTGGCAGAAAAACCTCCCACATTTTACAGGGTAACAAAAAGGCAAAGGTAAATGTTATTCAAAGAATTTATTATTAATGTTTTAAGTGAAGGGATGCAGTTTGTTTTTATTTGCCTTTGAAAATGATATCATCCAAATGGTGGCTTACATTCGCGATGCACATTTGTAGTCGATTCATACAATTTGTGTGGTTTTCTTTTTAGCGCTGGGCCTGTTGTCCTGAAATTGTCAGTCCATAGCAATATGGATTTTCGGTCTGGATCAGGATCATTTCGACCTAGTGGGAAATGAATACAATTGGTTCTCTGTGACACAATCACAGATTCACCATTCTCAATAAACATTTCAACAGCAAACACATGGTGTACACCGGTCTAAATCATGAGGAATACCTGAAAGAAAAAAAAGACAAGAAGATATTAAAAACATTAAAGTAAAACAAATGTTATAAAAAACATTAAAGAAATAAAGGATAAGATGTTAGCTCTATGAAAAACATTGTTACATCCTGCCTAACTTCACTAGCCCCACATCAATGGCCTTGTAAAATAATGGAGGTTTTTCTGCCAGACCCTGTATGTGGCCATGTGGTCTCTGCTTTATATTTATCGACATCGTAAGATCACTGGTAGAATTACTTTACGGGAAGAATGTCTTATTGTAGGTGGCCATGTGGTCTCTGCTTTATATTTATCAACAGCGTCAGATCACGGGTAGAATTACTTTACAGGAAGAAGGATGTATTGTATGTGGCCATATGATCTCCGCTTTATATTTATCAACATTGTAAGATCACTGGTAGAATTACTTTACAGGAAGAATGTCTTAGTGTATGTGGCCATGTGGTATCTGCTTTATATTTATCAACATCGTAAGATCACTGGTAGAATTACTTTATGGGAAGAATGTCATATTGTATGTTGCCATGTGGTATCTGCTTTATATTTATCAACATCGTCAGATCACGGGTAGAATTACTTTACAGGAAGAAGGATGTATTGTATGTGGCCATATGGTCTCCGCTTTATATTTATCAACATCGTAAGATCACTGGTAGAATTACTTTACGATGAGAATGTCTTGTTGTATGTCGCCATGTGGTCTCTGCTTTATATTTATCAACAGCGTCAGACCACTGGTAGAATTACTTTACAGGAAGAATGACATATTGTATGTGGCCATGTGCTCTTTGCTTTATTTTTATCAACATTGTAAGATCACTGGTAGAATTATTTTACGAGAAAAATTTCTTTCTGTATATGGCCAATTTGTCTCCACTTTATATTTATCAACATCGCAAGATCAACAGAAGAATTACTTTACGGGGAGAATGTTGTATTGTATGCGGCCATGTGGTCTCTGCTTCATATTTATCAACATTGTAAGATCACCATTAGAATTAGTTTACGAGGAGATTATCTTATTGTATGTGGTTTCTGCTTTATATTTATTAATATATTAAGATCACATGTAGAATTACTTTACGAGTAGAATGTCTTGTTTATGTAGCCATCTGGTCTCTGCTTTATATCTATCGACATCGTAAGATCAAATGTAGAATTACTTTACAGGGAGACTAACTTACTGTGTGTGGCTGTGTGGTTTTCAGGCATGCGGTCCTTCCTTCGCGAGTGTGTGAGCACATGTCGTGAGAAGGGCTACGTGCAGACGCTGCTCGGCAGGCGGCGCTACCTACCGGCCATCAAGGACACAAACCCACATGCACGCGCACACGTAAGCAGCGAACAGCTGTTTGTTGTCTTATGTCCGATCAACATCTAAGGTCAGAGCAGGATGGGTACTGGCTTGTGACAGTGCACACTCATTGAGACTTTCTAGTGCTGCCCCACTGGGAGACCAGGCCACTAGCACCATGACCCGATATCCCACAGTCACATTATCCTGATACGAGCTAACCAGTCATTGTCCTATCCTATTAATGCCGAGCGCTAGGTTAGGTAGTGACAAGTACCAATTTTATAACTCATTGGTTTGACTCGCTGGGATTCGATTCGAACTCCTGACCTTCCACATGGGAAGCCTGCACTTTAGCGATTCGGCCACCGCGTCCAGTTAGAGAACAGCGATATCGGGGGGAAATCAGAGCAGCATTCCATTCCTTATGCCTGAAAACCTATAAAACCACCTTTCATTCATGTTTCTATCTTATTTACTTACGAAGAAATGAGGAAAATTAATTTTCTCTGATTTAGTGGTGGCCATCTTGGATTTAGCCTCCTGGCACAAATGCTCAATTATGACATGATGTCACCCGCCAGTTTCTGAATATATATGCCCTAAACATTAATTATCAAAACTGAAAAAAAAAATTACTCCAAAACGAGGTCAAGCACAAATAATGCATTATCTGCCAGGCTAAGGTGGCACCACTCCCTTGTAAGTCAGTGGGTTGATGGAACTTTACCAAGGGCCTAGCTTGGGATTTTCATGTGGTACGCAGATGGAATAATATGCTATTGGAATAAAACCTGATGGAATAAAACACTATAAAACGTCATATATTTTAAATTATTAAAAAAATTGTATCTCAGATGGTACGCAGACGTGAACCTGTGTACAGTAAAACCTCTCTAACCGACCACCTCCACAGATTGACCACTCCCCTATATCGATCGCTTCCCAAATGATCACCATTACAATACCATGGTAATGATAAAAAAAAAACTCCTTAAACTGACCACCTCCCTAAATGGACCATTTAAAATCAGTCCCATGGTCGGTCGATTTAGAGAGGTTTTACGGTATGTGGAAGCTAGGCCCCTATAAAATTTAACGCAAGTCAGGGTTTGAACTTGATTGACCGGCTGTCAGCTGCCATGTCACTGCCAACCCTTGTGGCTTCCTAGGGCATAATCGATTAATCAACTCGGGTCACCGAAGCCACTTTTTGGCGCATGCGCACATCCTAAAGACTCGGGTTAAATTAATTAATACACTTCTCCACGCTCGGGGTGGAAAAAATGGTGGCTTAATCTAAACTTCTTTTTTTTAAATAACCGATATAAGTACAGCAAAATAGGATTTAAAGTATTTTATGATTGTATAAGCTGACAATCTGGGTTATTAAAAAAAAACCATTAAAACAACAGGTAGGACTTGTACTGGTAGCTGTTATCTTACAGGTACAAGCACAAATGTGATGTCATCGCTCCTAGCCAACCCCAACCAAGAGGTGGGTTACTGGGGTCGAATCATTTTGCACATGTCACGTGTATTTCTCGACTCCACTCGCAGTGTTCTATTTGAAATTCTGACGACTCGGGTGAGCAGAGTCGCCGGGGTCGTGTTAATCGAATACGGCCTCTGAGGAGTTGATTAGGACTCCTTCCTAGTTCTTGCTTCTTTCACCAGGCGGAGCGGCAGGCGGTAAACACCACTGTGCAGGGTTCGGCCGCAGATTTGGTGAAGAAGGCAATGGTGCTCATAGAGGACAGCTTCAACAGGGATTTCAGCACCAGTCTGCCATCTCACCGCCACCACACGTCAGGTATGTGATGGTCATGCTGCCACAGTCACACCACCACACTCATACCATCACACCAATACCGCCACACTCACACTGCCACCACATGTCAGGTATGTGATGGTCACCCCGCCATGGTCACACTGCCACAGTCACACCGCCACGCTCACACCACCACACTAATACCGCCACAATCACACCACCACAATCACACTGCCACACTCACACCATCACACCTATGCTGCCTGCCACACTCACACCACCACCACACGTCAGGTATGTGATGGTCACACTGCCATGGTCACACCGCCACACTCACACCACCACTAGTCACACCACAACCACACGTCAGGTATGTGATGGTCACACTGCCATGGTCACACCACAACACTCACACCACAACATCAATAACGCCACCTCACACCACCTCACTCACACCATCACACTCACACCATCACACTCACATCACCACTCACACTGTCAGTCACACCACCACACTCACACTGCCATGGTCACACCACCACACTCACACCACGGCACCAATACCGCCACAGTCATACCGTCATACTCACCGCCACACTCACCACCACACTCACACCAACATAGTCACACCAACACACTCACACCATCACACTCACACCACCACACTCACACCATCACACTCACACCACCGCACTCACATCACCATACTCACACCAACACACTCACACCAACACCCTCACACCAACACATTCACACCAAAAGCATTCACACCAAAACACTCAATCACTGCCACACTCACATCACTGCACTCACACCACCACAGTCATGCCACAACACTCATGCCACCACACTCACACCACCACACTTACACCACCACACACACCACTACACTTACACCAGCACACTTACACCAAACACACACACCACCACACTCACACCATCACACTCACACCATCACACTCACACCACCATACTCACAACCCCACACTCACACCACCAGAGACTACACAGGCAGGTGAAGGCAAGTAGCGAAGAAAGGGAAGGGAGGTGACATTGGTCCCTCCAGGGAGATGGCGGAGGAGATTGAAGAATAACATCTTCCAATTATTTATATTGGCATAATTCTTATATGTCACTTAAAGCCGCATAGTCCGATGACAACACCAAATTGAGTAAATTAAGATACTTACCGAGATTTGATCCTACATATTCAGCTTAGATAAGAATTGGTTGCTGCATAGAAGGTAGGGGGCGCTATTAGTCAATTTAATAATAGAACCTGTTTATGCTGAAGCCCATGAGTTTTGACGTGCACACCAAAATTAATTTGGCATGTTTGCACTTCAAATATCTCCGAAGTTAGACATTTAATCTAAAAGTTACTTCAAAGTAAAAAATAAAGTAGATTATAATGATCAAACTAATGTATTTGTCTCAGAAAATGGCAGAAAGTCGAAAACCATCAGACTACGCAACTTTGTTTTTTCAAACTGACGAAAACTCAAAATCATCGGACCGTACAACTTTAGCATATATAGAAATACTGTAACAATTCTCTTTAACTATATGGCGGGGCTTCCAGGACACACCAGGCCTCCGTGTCGGGGTTACCTCCTGCTGCAGCTACACGATGAGCTCATCTACGAGGTGCCCGTCTCGCGCATGCGCATCGCCGCCACCATCATCCGGGACTCGATGGAGAACGCCATGCGCCTGTCAGTGCGCATGCCTGTCAAACTGCAGGCCGGACCCAGCTGGGGGACGCTGGCGGAGTTGCAGCTGTGACGTCATCAGCCTGGTTTCTCTTCTAGCGTCCATCTTTAATGTGTCTGGTTGGATGGATGGCCGCCCGGCCTCCGGTGTGGGAGATCGGGAGTTCGATTCCCGGTCGAATCAAAGCAATGACTTACAAAATTGATACTTGTCGCTACCTAGCCTGGCACTCGGCATTAATAGGATAAGGTTAAGGATTGGTTTGCTCAGTGTCAGGATAATGTGACTGAGTGGGAAATTGGGTCATGGTGCTGGCAGCCTTATTTCATGACAGCTAATTCGTGAATAATCTTATCAATATCTAATGAATTTTATGGCGGTTAATTTCACAAATAACCGGCCAAAATCAAATTAATCTCGTGATGATTAATTGAAAAATGATTGAATGAAAAATATATATAAATGATTAAATGGACAAAACAAAATCAAACAAAGAAATATATATATAACCCACCAAAGTTAGATTAATTTTGTAATTAATAATTCTCGAATAACTGACCAAAATGTTATTCATTTCAAGATGGTTCCTACATGAATGACCAATCAAAATGAAATCAATTCTGTGGTAGTTTATTCGTGAATAATGTACCAAAATCAAATATAATTATATGACAGTTAATTTCAAAATTGGTCAAGTCCTCTTTACCTGTTGGCTTAAAGCTCCATAATCCGTTGAAAGCATAACGTTTTCGCAAGCAAAGACAGTAACTATATTTGATCCTACATATATATATACACACCTTAGATAATGGTGCATTTATTAAGCTTGTATTGCTGCAAATAAGGAATATTAAGTTAATTTAATAGAACCTGTCACTGCTGCAAGTTTTACAAGCCTATGATGCTTCTCACTTACTTATTTCAGTGTGCACACTAAAATTAACTTTTCATGTTTTAAATTCATATATATTCAAAGTTAATTCTTTAAAATAAAAGTTATGTTAAACTTAAATTAAATTAGATTATAATGATCCACCCCAAAAATAACCTGCCCTCTCTCCTCTCCTCTCCTCTCCTCTCCTCTCCCCCCCCCCCCCCTCCCCCCCCCCCTGCCCCCCCCTGCCCTCCCCTCCCCTCCCCTCCCCCTCCCCTCCCCTCCCCTCCCCTCCCCTCCCCTCCCCTCCCCTCCCCTCCCCTACCCTACCATCCCCTCCTCTCCGCCCCATGTGATTACTGATTCCTGATCACCCTTCCTTTGTTGAGAATACTGTTTGGCATGTTTATACACAGGTTGGTTTGCCAAAATTGTTACAATTAAATGTACAATGTTATTATGCTCAACTATGCTTTATTCAACCAGTGTGACGCCAGTATTTTGCTGTCGTATTAATAGCCACACTGTCATTGTCACTTGATCGTCAACTGCAAGTTTTAGCGCGAATCAAATTATTATACACATGGAATTGAAATGAATTTCTAAATGTTTGACTGCACATTTATTAAGTATTGTACCAGTCTTCTTAAGATTTAAACAAATTGTTTTATGATGTTAATTTGAATTTAGCACTTTCATTAAGTAATTGACGTATAGCCTATATTGTAATCGTATTTACTTGATCTGTATTTTCTATCAAGTTAATTTGAATTAAGCGTTTTCATTAACTAATTGACTTATATTTTATATTATAATTACTACACTTGTACTTCCTATCAAGTAAAATTGAATTAAGCCCTTTCATTAAAGAATATATCTATTTTTTATATTGTATTTACTTTATATGTATTTCCTATCAAGTGAATTTAAATTGAGCACTCTCATTAAATAATAGACGTATATTTTATATTGTATTTACTGGATTTGTTCGTCATAATTAAGCACTTAAAAAAAAAAATAGACTGATGTTATATATTATATTTACTACCCTTATGTCACGCTTACTGTGTTCAAAAATATATTTTAAAATTAATGTTTACCCAACTGAGTACCATTGAAGTAGGTTTCTGAGGGTTACATTCATATTATATTATGTAATGCATATTTTATCTTTTAGAATACTTGAATTTTCTACTATAATTATTCTTATAATTAATCGTGACATGAAATAGAGTTTGTACAGTTATTGGTGGTCTAATAAGACTACAGTAATGCATTTTTGTGGTCACGTGGCTGAGATTAAAAAATAAAATGTTATGAACATTTTTAATTGATGTTGATTGTGCTAATGTGATAAGAATTTACTGTCAGAATTGAATACGTGAAATTTAATCATCTGTTTTGTACTTGATTGTTACATATATAAGTAATGTAATGAAATAGGATATGTGATAATGCTTGCGTAATAAACATTGTAAGAACTACCGTAAATGTTTTCAGTTAATATTATTTGATTCCATAATAAATGGGAGCCGACACAGTAGTATGGATTGAACCTTATAGTCTGTCTGACCCGAAAGACGTACCGTACAGAATGACCAACCATATGTTTGACGTCCAATAGCCGACGATACAATAAGAAAACCAATGTGATCTAGAGGCATCGTTAAATGAAACAAGCTTTACTATTTTCAATAGTTTGTAATTTTTTTAATGGAAATTACTTCAAAGTAAAGTAAGGTAGACTATAACAATCGAAATTCAACAATTACACCTACCGTATATTTCCCAATAGAAGCACGCTACCCAATAAAAGCACACACCCCCATTTCAAGATTGAAAGCACACACAAATTTATGAACATATTCAGACTGAATGCACTTAACATAAGACAATCCCACTTTATTTCAGAGGCACGATAAAAACAAATAAAAATTTACAATCATATTCAGACTGAACGCACATAAAATAAGACAAAATCACTTTATTTCAGAAGCATGACAAAAACAAATCCATTACATTCTTTAACTTTGAATAGACGTCCATGTGTCTGCATTCGTGCAGTGCGTCTCTATTGGGACACATACAGTACTTAGAAAAATCTGCGTACATAATAAGGAAAACCGGAAGTACAATATAGACATATTACACCGGAATTGGTAATTAACATTTTCTACTTTTTCCCTTCACACAGGCAGGTAACCGGGAGCCTTGTTGAAAGCATCACTCACTGATAAGGTAAGGTTATTGATAAGGTAATGATGAGACTATAAAGCAGATATCCTACTAACGGGTAGTAAGTAGGTCACGTGATGTGCGTCATGCGTCAATGACATGCGTTATGCATCAATGACATGTGTTTGAAATATTTCATATTATATGTAGGCGAGTGGGGCACAGCTTAGGTGGTAGAGTGTCCACTTATGAAGGTCTGAGTCATCCGATCGATCCTGCTCAGTGGAACCATTTGCAGTTTGGGCTATTTTTCGTTCCAAGCAGTGGTCCGTCCACAACTGGTTCATCAAAGGGTGTGTGTGGTATGTGTTGTCCTGTCTGTGGGAAAGTGCATATAAAAGACACCTTACTGCTTATCGGAAAGAGTAGCCTATGTGGCGGCAGCAGGTTTCCTCCAAAGAAATATGCCTAGAGGTGTCATTAAATAAAACAAGCTAAAAAATATATTAAATGGTCATGACATCCAGTCAAGGACAATTAACAGCAAGAGTGGTTGGACCCGTTCCATATCACCTATTTAATTAAGTAGACAATTAAGTGCTATTCACAACTGTCAGGATAATGTGACTGAGTGGGATATCAGGTCATCGTGCCGGTGGTGGCCTGATCTCCCAGTCAGGCAGCACTATAGAGTTGCCATGAGTGTGCACTGTCACATATCTGTGCCCGTCCTGGTATGGCCTAGGGTCTTGCTGGGGCATAAAACTACAGCAACCAACCAGCCTCCTCCGGCCCTCTTACTCTTAGCGGACAGGGGGTTGCGCTTCTGGATTACCTTTTTCCTCTCCACCCCCTACCCCTCCGTGCTTCCCCACCCACCCGTCCCATCCCGTTGCTTCCCTCCGATGTCTCTGACCACTACCCACTGAAAGTAAACGCCCAGCCACATGGGACCGCCTTTGGCGGTGCCCATACAGTGTTGCAGATCAAGCCAGCCTTCAGCGCGCCAACGCGACTGAAAACTCCCCCAAAACAAAAGCGACTATGTTTACACCTGGATTGGCTGCGCAAGTGTCACATCATCTTAGCAACGAATGCCAATTACGCCATATTACATTATCAGTAGCTAAATTAGGATTCCGGCAATCTAACACCCCCTGCGTCAGATAGAGCATCTAGGTCAGTTTTTCTCCAGATGTCCAACTGGGCAAATAGTGTGGCTATTTGAATTTGTTGTTGTTGGAGTTTTACGTCCTGGCAACATCTAGGTCAAATCAGGATGGGTACCGACTTGTGACAGTGTGTGCTCATGGTGACTTTATAGTGCTGCCTCACTGGGAGATCAGGCCACCAGCACCATGACGTGATATCTGACTCAGTCACATTATCCTGATGCCGAGCCAACCAGTCCTTGCCCTATCCTAATAATGCCGAGCGCCTGGCTAGGAAGCGACAACTATAAATTGTTACGTCATTGGTTTGACGTGACCAGAGTTTGAAACCGTTGCTTCCAGCCCCACCATCTACCAAAACAGGAGACGGACGCTCAAGTCATTCAACCATCCCTTCTGGTGTGGTAATGGTGCTGGCAGCCTGGTCTTCCTGTGGGGGCAGCACTATAACGTCTGGCCGTTTCATGGTTCATTCAATACTGTTAAGATGTTGCTAGGACGTAAACCAACAACAAACAAAACAAACAAACAATACTGTTAAGTTATAAATTCTACAAATGGTTTGTTTTCAGCATTTTGGTGTCAATCTACAGAACATCCTAAGTTATCATGAACTAGTCCACATATGTTTGGAGAGACTTGTTTTCATGGTTACCTAACTTGAGAAAACAATCCGACCAAACAGGATGACCGAATGAGTTTTAAGCGCCCGTCTCCCATTTTGGTAGATCATGGGATTCGAACCCACGGGTTCGAACCCTGGCCGCATCAAACCAATGACTTACAAAATTGATACTTGTCATTTCCTAGCCTGGTGCTCGGCTTTATTATGATAGGGCAAGGCCTGGTTAGCCCAGTGTCGGGATAATGTGACTGAGTGGGATATCAGGTCATGGCGCTATAAAGTCGCCATGAGTGCGCACTGTGACAAGTCGGTCACCGTCCTGATATGACAGCAAGTGTTGCTAGGACGTAAAACATAAACAAACAACATCTATAAACATATACATATATTCACATATATATAGAATGTATAATTTATTATGCGTATATAAACTGGGCAGAGCTATAACCTAATAATTATGATTATTATTATTTATTATTACTTCAATTATTATGTCCAATCATTGACTTGCCTGTATTTGCATGGTGTTGCCTACACCAGCGCCACCACTGGTCAGTCCCAGCTTGTGCGTGTGCCGGGCAGTCATTCTCAGCCCCGATTTCAAACTTTTACCGGTAAGCCTGTATTATGCTTAGCCATGATGCAAATAAAGTGTCCTACCCATCACCTGCTTGTCTCGCTCCTTTTCTCATAGCCCAACTTTATATATATATATATATATATATATATATATGTAGATATATATATATATATATATATATATATAATTTGCCTACATTCAAACAAGGAGGAAAGCATAGCAGTGATGGGGTGGACAAGTCTTTATTGCTGTCTGGGCTAGCAATTATATGCCAAAGGAGACGCGCCCGCACCTCCCATCCACCGCAGGCCCTAGACTTTAGAGTCGCAGCCACCCGCATGACATTCACAATCCTACAGGCGAGAGGGGTTTTGATATATGCATAAACCGGCTCCGAGACCCAGTCCCCCCGGACCTTTAATTCCTCAATGTTCGCCCCACACATGTGCAGGAACGTGCAAGCCCCCCTCCTCATTGAGTGTATTTAAGAAATCCGTACGATTATTGAACACAGGTAATATTTTGATATGACTTTTGATGTTGCCAGGACGTAAAACTCCAACAACCAACCACACCATCAGTTTTAATTAGAACTCTCCTTTCGCCATTTGCTTGCTTGCACTTGTTCGTCTTCTCTTCTTACGCTACCCGTCCTGATATGACCTTAGATGTTGCCAGGACGTAAAACTCCAACAACCAACCAATCTTCTTCCGCTTCCGCTTCTGCTTCCGCTTCTGCTTCCGCTTGTCCCAATCCAATCTTTCAGGCCGTAATCGATTAACAACACCCGGGCGAATCGGGTCACCCGAGTCGTCAGAATTTCAAATAGAACACCGAGAGTGTAGTCGACCTATACACATGCCGTGTGCAATACATTCCGACCCCAGTAACCCACCTCTTGGCTGGGGTAGCTCGGAGCGATGACGTCACATTTGCGCTGGTACCATCCTGCAGGATAACACCCACCGGTACCAGTCATACATGTTTCCTTTGGGTAATAACCTAGATTAATGAAATGAAAATATCACTAAACTATGCCATCATAAAACAATTTAAATCATATTTTGCTGTAGTTATATCGGTTATTAAAAAAGAAAAAAAAACAGTTCTGGATTAAACCACCATTTTTTCCACCCAGAGCGTGGAGAAGCGTATTCGATTATTCGACCCGAGTCTGTAGGATATGCGCATGCGCCAAAAAGTGGCTCGGCTGACCCGAGTTGATTAATCGATTACGCCCTCGGAGTTGCTTAGCTCTCGGTCTGTCCTTGTCTCATGCGAGAGCGGCACATAGCTCAGGCGGTAGTGTCCACCTGTGAAGGCTTGGATCATCCGATCGATCCTGCTCAGTGGACACATTTGCAGTTTGGGCTATTTTCCATTCCAACCAGTGGTCAACAACTGGTTCATCAAAGGCTGTGGTGTGTGCTATCCCGTCTGTTGGAAAGTGCATATAAAAGACCCCTTGCTGGTTATCGGAAAGAGTAGCTAGCCTATGTGGCGGCAGTGGGTTTCCTCTAAAGAGATATATCAGAATGACCATATGTTTGATGTCAAATAGACGATGATGAAAATCTATGTGCTCTAGATGTGCTATTAAATAAAACAAACTGTCATTTTTCACTTTAAGCGCGTTTTCTCAGAAAGCACGTCAGGCAGATGGTGACTCCGACACCCGAGACTACGACAACGCCTATCCCTGCAATGATCGCGTAGCGGATAGGCGGGTATTTCCACAGGTTATCCTGGTATTCTAGGAACCCGATATCGAACTTGAGGAATCCCACTGATGTCTGTAAGTGCGAAGAGAAAGTACGACATGAGAAACCACGAGGATATGTGACAGAAGTACAAATAAAACATGAACAAGAGGCTATGTTGCCAGGTGGTAAAACCACACACATACACTCACAAGTACTGCAGCTCCGATTTCCGCCATTAAAACCCTACATCCGGTGCCCAGCGCAAAGCCACTAAGGCCGGTGATGCGGATTCCGAAGGACACCAGTTTGCCAGGGACACTTCCATTCAAATGCATTGATAACGGCCATGAGCAAATCTTCATACAGAAGAAGTCAAATATCTCTCAAATTACACCATCTAAAAACAATCGCTTGGTACACATATAGAAAACATCTTTACCATAAAGACTATATTAAATTTATACGGTTAGGGTTCTTGATTTCTATTAATTTTGAATAAAACTAACGTTTTGCACTGTGTGTACCGTCAACCTCAAGGCATTGTCAATGGTCGTGAGCAATGTTCATACAGAAAATACAGACAAAGTCAAATATCTCTCAAATTACACAATCTAGAAACAAGTCGTTTGGTACACATATAGAAAACATCTTTACCAAAAACATTATATTAAATTTATAAGGTTAGTGACGATGCTGTTCGATTTTGATTCATGTGCAGAAGCGATTTGTCCCTCGCAAACTGGTGTCCCTGGGAAACCGCAACACTGGACGACTGATTCTCCGATGTTGAAACAGAGCTGCCATTGCGACAAATAAAAACAAATTTAAAGTCGCATAGACGGGATGGTCAAATGAGTTAGAGCATCCGTCTCCCGTGTTGGTAGATTGTGGGATCGTTGGTTCGAACCCTGGTTGACTCAAACCGATGACTTAAAAATTTATACTTGTCGCTTCCTAGCCAGGCACTCCGCATTATTAGGATAGGGTAAGGAGCAGTGGAATGAGGAAGACCAATCATCCATGGTTAAATTTCACCTGCTTAAACAACTAATTGTGACCGTACTATAAAAAGGTTCTATCTGAAAAAGTGACCGAATTGGTGTTATAGATGTAAAAATGTTCTATCTACAAAAGGCTATCATGCAGTTACGCAATTGTTTCTCAACTGGTATTTTTCACTGAGATATATTAAAAATAATATTGTTCTATCTGCTTTGCTATCATGCAGTTACACAACTTCAGTCGTCATTATCTCGAAAGCACCATTTTGTCAGATAGAACCTTTTCCTAGAAAGGTCGCGTATTGTACCCACACAAAAAAGAAAACAGATCATGCTACAAGAAACACTCCTGGAAAAGGATCTCAGAATGGGGACAACCTTTCTCCTTGGTAGAGCACCAAACACAATAACTTACAGATTAACTTACAGATCCTCTTCTGGCATATCTAGGCCCTATTGGGCCTCTAATGCCAGCTCGTTATGGTAAGCAAATAACTATTTATTTGCACACATATGGAGGTCAACGGGGCCCTGAAGTCATATAATTGTGGGTGTCCTCGCCAATGTCTATCATGGAATAGGCTTCCACCCAAAATAGTCGAAGCTCCAGCATTAAATGCAGTGAACAAAAAAAAGTCATTAAATGCATTGAAAAACAGACTTGATCAATTTTAGAGTCAACATTTTTTTTTTTTGGTCCATTAGTTTCAGTCATAGACGACTGGTCTTCCTCATTCCACTGCTGGTCGATAGAAAGCCTGAGCCTACACTTTTACCGACCCAAGGGATTTTTAACCTCCCACACCACATAGACATGGTATGAGAGCAACCGGCCTTTGATGACGGTGTAAGTTATACACAGCGGTGGAAATCCAAATTGGCAGAGGTGGGGGGGGGGGGGGGGGGTGGCCGACCCTCAGATCAGGCATCCGACCTAGAAAAAAGTCAGACACTCTAACCACTCAGCCACAGAGAACACCACTAGTCACTGTCACAAGTCGGTACTCGTCCTGATATAACCTTAGATGTTGCCAGTACGTAAAACTCCAACCAGCAACCAACTGATATGCCTCACCTGCACTGCTGGATCTGATCCTGCTGCCTTGGGTTCTGTTAGGGGTGGGTTGCATACGAGTAGGTTTGTGTACAGTTCCTTCGCAACACATTTACCGTCACCGATTTTCACTACAACATCGTGTCCCTTCAGAGCTGGTAACAGCCCGGTACCCTGCAAAAAGAAAAGTTTTTTTTATTTAACGAGGCTTCTTGAGCATATTGATTTTTATCATCAGCTATGGGACGTCAAACATATGCTCATTCTGACATATTTCTTTGGAGGAAACCTGCTGCCGCCACATAGGCTACTCTTTCTGATAAGCAGCAAGGGGTCTTTTATATGCACTTTCCTGCAGACAGGATAGCACATACCACAGCCTTTGATGGACCAGTTGTGAACCACTAGTTGGAACGCAATGATATTATCAACCAGACGGGATGGCCGAATGAGTAGAGCGTCCTTCTCCTGTTTTGGGAGATCAGGAGATCTGAACCCATGAGTTTGTGGGTTCGAATCCTGGTCGGGTCAAACCAATGACTTAAAAATTGATACTGTTTGCTTCCTAGCCAGGCGCTCGGCATTATTAGGATAGGGCAAGGACTGATTGGCTCAGTGTCAGGATAATGTGACTGAGTGGGATATCTGGTCATGGTGCTGGTGGTCTGGTATCCCAGTGAGGCAGCCCTATAAAGTCACCATGAGAATGCACTGTGACAAGTCGGTACCCGTCCTGATATAATCTTCGATGTTGCCAGGATGCAAAACTCCAACAACCAACGAACATAAGCAGTAACAACCCCCCCCCCCTCCATGGGTGGCGCCATCTAGTGTTTGCGGTGAGAATCACTGCGCAGTTAATTGGAAGTCGGTTGAGTTCTACTGGTCCCTCCGTAAGGATCGGGCGCGGTGGCCGAATGGGGGACCTCCGACTTTTTAGTTCAAATTCCTGCCGTTCGCATCGCCACTGAACCAGTGGGCCTATTCGGCACACTGTCACACTGCAAACCCAATGGCTATGAGCAATCTTCATACAGAAGAAGTCAAATATCTCTAAAACCACATGACCTAGACACAAACCACTTGGTATACATATAGAAAACATACAACGAATACATTATATTAAATTTCTAAGGTTAGGGTTCTGTATTTCTATTAATTTTGAATAAAATAAACGTTTTGCACTGGGCGTACCGCCGAACTCAGTGCATTGTCAATGGCCGTGAGCAATCTTCATACAGAAGAAGTCAAATATCTCTAAAACCACAAGACCTAGAGACAAACCGCTTGGTATACATATAGAAAACATACAACGAATACACTATATTAAATTTCTAAAGTTAGGGTTCTGTATTTCTATTAATTTTGAATAAAATAAACGTTTTGCACTGGGCGTACCGCCGAACTCAGTGCATTGTCAATGGCCGTGAGCAATCTTCATACAGAAGAAGTCAAATATCTCTAAAACCACAAGACCTAGAGACAAACCGCTTGGTATACATATAGAAAACATACAACGAATAGATTATATTAAATTTCTAAGGTTAGGGTTCTGTATTTCTATTAATTTTGAATAAAAGATACGTATTGCACTACGCGTACCGGTGTCATGGTATAAAACCCCGGCCTGATCGCAGCCCCTGCCGTGAAGACAGTTGACTAAGCATTTATTTTTGTAAAATAAATTTAAAAGCTTTCATTGGATCGATTAAAAATATCTTAATGCGCGATTGAAGAGGAAGATCTGAAGTATTTAATGTAACCTAAGAGCAATTTATGCTGAAAGTATTAAAAACAGAGATAATAGTGAAAGTTGGGATATTCTGAGTGTCAGTGCAATCTTCATACAGAAAAAGTGAAATATCTCTAAAGCTACACCACTTAGAAACAAGCTGCTTGGTACACATATAGAAAACATATTCGACGGATAGATTATATTAAATTTATACGGTTAGGGTTGTGCATTTCTATTAATCTTTAATAGACACTGGCAGTGTGTATTTGTTCTGCAGCCGATCTGCGCTTGTTTACAAACTCTGTGCATGCGCAGAAGCCATGGCAGGGGCTGCGATCGGGCCGGGGTTTTATACCACGACACCGGCAAACTCAGTGCATTGTCAATGGCCGTTTAGGACCACTGGTACCGATGCGCCATCTAGTGTCAACAAATGAACTACCCCGGATGTCCCCCATTAGGAGAGCGTGGGGGCATTGCGTGCGGAAAAAAAGGAAACCTTGTTTTATTCAATGACACCTCTAGAGCACATTGATTTTCATCATCGGCTATAGGATGTACAAAATATGGTCATTCTGACATATTTCTTTGGAGGAAACCCACTGCTGCTACATAGGCTACTTTTTTCGATAAGCAGAAAGGGGTCTTTTATATGCACTTTCCCACAGACAGGATAGCACAGACCACAGCCTTTGATGAACCAGTTGTGGACCACTGGTTGGAATGGAAAATATCCCAAGCTGCAAATGAGCAGGATCTAGCCGATGACCCACACCTTAACAGCCTGAGCTACGTCCCGCTCCCTTGCATGCGGAAGGTCGGGAGTTTGGTTCCCGGTCGAGTCATATATATGACTTATAAAATTTATACTTGTAGCTTCCGAGCCTGGCATTAATAGGATAGGGCAAGGACTGGTTAACTCAGTGTCAGGATAATGTGACTGATTGGGATATCGGGACATGGTGCCAGTGGCCTGATTTCCTAGTGGGGAAGCAGTATATAGTGACCACGAGTGCGCGCTGTCACAAGTCACTCAGTGCTTGTCCCGATATGCCCTTAGATGTTGCTAGGATGTAAAACTCCAACAACCAACTCTGTGTAAGGACTGAAGCTAGGGTTGCAGCTACAACTGGCATGCTGAAAGGTGGAGGAGGTAGTGACAAAAGGAATTATTCGCAGGGTTTATACATGGTTAGAAAACCCTTAAAAATCCTGTAAAATAGCATAATATAGTATAACCCCATTAAACCAAGCTCGGTTAAACCAAACGATCGGTTAATCCAAACTTTTTTCGGCGTCCTGGAAAAATACTACCATTTATCATATAAAAAAGTTGGTTAAACCAAAGTTGGTTAATCCAAATTATTGGTTAATCCAAACAAAATTGTCGCACCCCAGGCCACTCCGGTATGGTTAAACCAAAATTTCATGTGGGTATAAGGTCATCTGATACCCCTCTGACTTGTTTATATGATAAATGGTAGTATTTTGTCGGCCTGCCGAAAAAAGTTTGGATTAACCGATCGTTTGGTTAACTGAGCTTGGTTTAAAGGGGATATACTGTATATACATAAAAAACAATGATCAAAGTGTCCACATACATTGTATATTACATGTGCAATACACTCTTTTTCAAAGTCAAAGCCAAAGCTTGGTTAGACCAATGATAGGTTAATCCAAACAGATTTCTAGGGTCCCTTCAAGTTTGGTTTAACGGGTTTATACTCTATATTGAAGTACTTGAATAACCGTGAATATTAAGTTGCGGTCTGGAAAACCCTGGAAGATGATAATTTTATGTCAAATGAAATATAAATGCCTAAAATGTGATGTTATTGGTTTTCGTGTTCTATCTCGTGATGCGAGAATCATGTGGTTATGACGGCCAAGCGATTGTGTCGCCATATTGGGAAAGAAAAATTGTCACTTTTAACTCAGTAAGGATCCTGTAATTTGGGTAAAGTTGACCTGGAAATGCTGGAAAAATGTGTTGAATGTTTACTTCCTGTGGTGGAATGGTTAGAGTGTCTGACTTTATTCAAGGTCGGACTGCTAATCTGAAGGTCAGTGGCTCGATACCTCTGCCAATTTCCATTTCCACCGCTGTGTATAACTTATGGCGTCGTAAAAAGCCTGTTGCTCTCATACCATGTCTATGTGGTGTGGGAGGTAAAAAATTCCTTTGGGTCATTAAAAGTGTAGGCTCGGGCTTTCTATCGACAAACTGTCTAATGGTGAAAACAGGTCTATTCAGACTTATCCATGATAGGCAGAATAAATCTTCATGGATAACAAACAAAATGGTAGAGGAAGTGGGTTTTTTTTATCGGCTGTAAAAGTATGGAACGTGACGGGTGGAAATGTATGCTCGTCCATTGCAAAGGAGGGATGGTTGTTGGGGGTTTTACGTCCTGGCAACATCTAAGGGTCATATCAGGACGGGTACTGACTTGTGACAGCACACACTCATGGCAAATTTTTACTGCTGCCCCACTGGGAGGCCAGGTGGCCGGCACCATGATCCGATATCCGACTCAGTCGATATCCGACTAGGCCGCTGGCACCATGACATAATATCTCACTCAGTCACATTATCCTGACACTGAGCTAACCAGTCCTTGCCCTATTCTATTAATGCCGAGCGGAAGGCTAGGAAGCGACAAGTATCACTTTTGTAAGTCATTGGTTTGACTCGACCGGGAATCGAACTCCCGACCTTCCATATGGGAAGCCTGCGCTCTTCCGATTCGGCCACCGCGTCAGGTCGCAAAGGAAGGATTGAAGCCTACAAGGATAGGGCATGCACGTGGGGCGTGGTCCATGAGACGGGGTGGCCGAATGAGTTAGAGCGTCCGTCTCCTGTGTTGGTAGACCATGGGATCGTGGGTTCGAACCCGGGTCGAGTCAAACCAATGAATAAAATATTAGTACTTGTCGCTTCCTAGCCAGGCCCGACACGGCGTAAAGCAACCACCAATCAATCAATCAATCCTAGCCAGGCACTCAGCATTATTAGGGTAGGGTAAGGACTGGTTGGCTCAGTGTCAGGATAATGTGACTGAGTGGGATATCAGGTCATGGTGCTGGCAGCCTGGTATCCCAGTGGGGCAGCACTATAAAGTCGCCATGAATGCGCACTGTCACAAGTCGGTACCCGTCCTGATATGACCTTAGATGTTGCTAGGACGTAAAGCAGCACTAAACAAGCATGTATGTCGTGGTACTTGTGGGTGACACGAGGGGGCGCTTCATGACGGCTTGTGTTCCTACGAGAATGCTATTTGGCATAGAGCGTATAAATACAGTCTGATTAATATCTGGGTCAACTATTATGAAAAGTTGTCGGAGATAAATGTGGCAAACATCGAATAGCGGAGGAAATCGGTATTAGAATATGATGCAGGTATAGCATATAACGTGACGGTTGCTTGGTTGTTGGAGTTTCACATCCTGGCAACATCTATGGTCATATCAGGACGGGTACTGACTTGTGATAGTGCACACTCATGGTGACTTTATAGTGCTGCCCCACTGGGAAATCAGGCTGCCAGCACCATGCGCCAATATCCCACTCAGTCACATTATCCTGATACTGTGCTAACCAGTCCTTGCCCTATCCTATCAATGCCGAGTGCCAGGCTAGGAAGTGACAAGTATCAATTTTGAAGTCATTGGTTTGACTCGATCGGGACACGAACTCCCGACTTTCCGCATGCGATATAACATGGAAGAGGATATATCATATAATCTAGCACTGGACCCTAAGGATCGAATCGGTAGAACGCAGGCTTCCCATGCGGAAAGTTGGGAGTTCAAATCCCAGCCGAGTCAACCCAATGACTTTTGAATATTGATACTGGTCACTACTTAACCTGGCGGTCATCATTAATAGGATAATCCTAGGACTGGTTAGCACAGAACCAAGATAATATGACTGAGTGGGATATTAGGTCAAAACTTACAGATTAACTTACAGATCCTCCTCTGGCTGATCTAGGCCCTATTGGGCCTCTAATGCCAGCTCGTTATGGCAAAAAAGAACTATTTTGTTTGCACACATATGGAGGTCGACGGTGCCCTGAAGTCATATAACTGCGGGTGTCCTCTGCAATGTCATGGTGCCGGTGGCCTGGTCTCCCAGTGGGGCAGCACTATAAAAGTCCCCATGAGTGCGCACTATCACCAGTTGGTACCCCTCTTCATATTAGCTTAGATGTTGTTAGGACGTAAAGCAACAAACAATATAACCTGGCACACAGCAAGCTGCATACAACTTAGATAAAAGATTCACCCGGTACTTGTAGTACACAGGTGAATGACAACGTAGTCTAAATACGGGCGAAAATAGCTTTAGTATGGAACATGACCTAGAAACTGTGGCTCCAGTATCAAATGGCTACCCATATAGGCACAGAGTTGGTGAAATGGGAGAGAATGCAAAAAAACAAGATGGCGGCCGCAGAACGCCGTCGATTTCACTTTTAAATTGCATTAAACTAGATATTATATTATATTTTTCAACTCAAAGGTAGCGGGCTATAAAGCTGTGAAGAATAAATGTTGCTTCTTAGATTGTAAAATTAGGCTCTCAATTCATTGACCCGTTTTTTCGACAGCTTTTACATAGGGTTGGTTTGCACCCCTACTGCAGCAGTATGGGGTGAATCTTGTATCTACATACAACTTTGCTTGTAAGCAGGATGTGCTGCGCAGTTCTAATCAGAAATCAGAGCGTGACTGCACCTCCCCCCCTGCACCCAGTGTGCAATACAGGGCCGCGTTCAAGGTACGCCTCCAAGACGCCTCGGTGAAATCCCTGACGTCACGCTAGTCTGAACGGTAAAAGCAGTCTGTCACCTCGAAAATGGACGCCCCCATATGCTGCACCCATTTTGCAATGAAAAAGAAGCGCTCTGATTGGCAGAAACCACTGAATACGGCGGCCATTTTGTAGGTGCTTTTTGTCTCCTGTCTGAAACAGGTTGGAGAGCTTACCTCGTTCGGGCTATGGTGGTTAAAGTACCTAATTCGACTCGCGGTTCAATTTCGAAGGTCGAATTTCACATAGGATTAATATGCAGGTTCACAACTATGGTTGTGGAACACTGAGTTTTGGGATGTTTTCATATTGGAATACATAACTAGAAAGCAAAAAATTATATCTAATTTCATGAATATTCCTAGGACTTTTTTATAGTTGGGACCGGATTGAGTAAATTAACAGTGAATATTAGGAAATAATTCAGTAGTTACAACACATGTCTACAGGACAGAACTGCCCATGATAGTACTGTGTTGGTATAGCCATGAATCCCAAACAATAGAGGAACCTCCAGTCAACCATGGGGGTATATGCTGGTCTGTGGCCCACTCATATACTTCCACTTGTCACTGGGGGGAGGTCCTGTGGGGACTTGTACATCATTTAGATATATTTTTTGCATACCAATATATATATGCATAATAAATAATTCACTGTGATTATGCATCTGATGCATAATCACCACAAATATGGCTTGTCTTGCTGGTACAACATTAAGACAAACTTTATTGTATTTGATTTATTTTATTCTTGGTTATCACTTTTTATTTCTATGCATATTATTTCAGGGAAGGCCGGTGCCGGGAGGCCTGGCGCCCGGAGGCCGAGGGTCCCGGTGTAAAGATTTCAAATTCCCCCCTGATTCAAGTTCCCCCCCGGGAACTTGAAAACGTTTCCAAATTCCTCCCAGTGGAATTTGTAAACGTTTTCAAGTTCCCTCCCTCGTTTTAACTGTCCCTCCCCCCGGGGAACTTGAAAACGTGCGTAAAAGTACACCAACCACCCAGCCTCCCCAGGCCCTCTCAGAGGACTGTGGTTGGGCTCCTTCGGCTGCCTTTTTCCTTCCTCCCCCCTCCCCCCTACCCCCCCTGGAAATTGTCGGGAAATTATTTTTTTTCCATGAAATTTTCGATTTGTTTAACTTTTCAATTTGTTGTGCTTTTTTGAATAATTAAAAAAATATAGAATTTTTGTGTGAAATTCTTTATTTTCGTGAAATATACATTTTTTTGGTGAATTTTTTACATGAAATTGTTCGATTAACAACAAATCTTTTTGGGGAAATTTTGGTGACTACTATTACTATTTTTCATAAATTTTCGATCTTTTTAAAACTTTTACATTTTTGGGGAATTTTCTATATTTTTAAACAATTTTAAATTCCCAGAGGGGGAATTTGAAAATAGGGGGGGGAATCTGAAAACTGTTTTTATGTTCCCCCCCGGGAATCTGAAAACGTTTTTAATTTCCCCGGAGGGAAGTTAAAAACGTTTTCAGATTCCCGGGGGGGAACTTGGGAAGGGGGGAAGTTGAAATCGTTACACCGGCGCCAGCAGGCCGAGAGTCCCGGTGTGGCGGTTTCAGCATGTTCCCGTGCTCAGACGTGTACCTCGCTTCTGCGAATGCGTCAGAATCTAATAAACATGGCCGTAATCGATTAACACTACCCGGGCGACTCGGGTCATCCCAGTCGTCAGAATTTCAAATAGAACACGGCGAGTGGAGTCGACGAAATACACGTGCCGTGTGCCAAAAAAGAATAACTTAGATTAATTAAATGGAAATATAGGTAAACTAGGCCATCATAAAATACTTTAAATCCTATTTTGCTGTATTTTTTATCGGTTATTTAAAAAAAAAAGAAGAAAATTGTCCACCCGAGCGCGGAGAAGCGTATTCGATTATTCGACCCGAGTTTGTAGGATGTGCGCATGCGCCAATAAGTGTCTCGGGTGATCCGAGTTGATGCGAAAACCGCGCATGCGCAGAAGCAACGGGACACGTCTGAGCACGGGAACACGCTGAAACCGCCACCGGCAGGCCGAGAGTTCCGGACTCACACCCCACGCACGTCCATGCCCGAGATTTGAACCAAACACTGCCATGACCCTAAATAATATTCCATTTATATTTTATTTATTTTATTTTTGATTATGCATGTACATGTACACATACTTATACAGTTATATGTATATATGCGTATATATATGCGTATATGCACATATATAATATGTGTAGTATAATGTATTATAATAATATAAAGGAACGGAGCAGAACCCATTATTAATATTATTGTATATTTTGCTTATTATACGATCAATTGTATGTATTCGGAGTCGCGCGCCCACCCTAGTACGGGACGCACGAATGGGGTGCCAACTGCGTGGTGCGGAATTAATGTAAATCATTGTCACTTCGATCACATTTTCCTTTTGAGGTAGGGCATATATAGTCCCAGCCAGAGAACTAATAAAGAACTTAGCCCAACTCTGCATTTGTCTAACCTTATTGCCTAGTGGATTTTTATATATAATATTGCAATATCAGGTGAAGAATAACTTACCAGTTCCTAAATGTAGGGATGACTGTGTTAAATCCATCACAATAGTAATCCATTTGCAAGTAACAAGTTGACGGTTGTCTAGTGTGTGCCTTCAGAAATATGTGTGTGCAGTGCACTGTGGCACAGACCCTTATAAACCAAATCCAATCCACTCTCACACCTAGTTCAATGGCATCAGCTGTAACACATTCACAGTCAGTGAGTTCAGCTGTCACTGGAGGTGCAGATCAGAGAACCATTGGCAACCTGAGGTGTGAAAGCTTTCTTTGGAAGTGTTCAAATCTTATTGTGAAAGTATCAGAGCTTAGGCCCCTTGCAATAAGTCTGATAGTGACACAGACTACACATGGGTTAACTTAACTTACCAGTCAAATGGAGGACCACTCTGCAATATGTGATGCAGTTATCTTACAGTATGTATTTGTATATATATATATATATATATATATATATATATATATATATATATATATATATATACATAAATGCATATATGTTATATGTATATACACATATGTATATTTATATGCATACCCATGTATCTTTATATGTATATTTATATGTATACAGAATAACCCCATTAAACCAAACTTTAAGGGACCCTAGAAATTTGTTTGGATTAACCGATCATTGGTTTAACCAAGCTTTTGCTTCAACTTTGACTTTGAGTAAGAGTGTATTGCACATGTAATATACAATGTATGTGGACACTTTGATTATTGTTATTTTATGTATATACAGTATAACCCCATTAAACCAAGTTCAGTTAAACCAAACGATTGGTTAATCCAAACAAATTTCTAGGGTCCCTTCAAAATACTACCATTTATCCTATAAAAATGTCGGTGGGATCTCAGATAACCTTATAACCACATGAAAGTTTGATTTAACTGTACCGGAAGTGGCCTGGTACCTGCAATAATATACAAGGTAAGTTTAATGTTAATGTTGCTGTACCAGCAAGAAATGGCATATTCGTGGGGATTATGCATCAGATGCATAATTACAGTTTTATTTATGAGCATAGCTTACTGGCCTCCCGGCACCAGGCCTTCCGGCACCGGTCTTCCCTTATGGTGCTGTCACCTTATGACGTATCTCGCCAGCGTGCCACCAATGCGGAAAATCACTCTTTTACGTCGAGATACGTCAAACTTTTCGGCATGGGGGGAAAAGTTCAATGTCAGCGCAAAGTAGTGGTAGCGTGCACCCGACGTTGTGGTAACATATGTTGACGGGTGAGAAAAAAACCCCAAAAAGGTGGGCACAACGTGTGGCTAATGAGCCTCCCGTGCGCGTGGTGTGTACCTAGCGTTGGCATAACGTGCTCCCAGCGCTCCGCTAGCGACCAGCTGACATGTTGCATGACGTATGAGAGTGTTGTGCAAGTGCCTGAGCGACGCCTGTCCAATGACACTCCAGCGTGTTTCGGCGCATTGCGCCAGTGTGCCATCAGTGCATGTGACGTTGGCCTAACGCATGAGTAACGCTTCCCAAAGTGTGGGGGAGCAGCCGACCCACCCGAGCCTTGGGTATAAATAATACTCAAACCCAAAACGCCGACAATACGTTCGCTAAACTTTGACGGGTCGTTCACAGAACGCCTGCCAACATTAAGACCCACGGCCAACACATCCAAAACGTCGAGACACAGTGGAGAAACGCCAACAGCGCGTCGGCCATACGTTATGCATACGTTAGAACGTCATCATACCTTGGTGGTACGTTGCCGATGCGCTGACGGAACTCTCTCCATCACAGGAAAAAAAGTAAACATCAGACAACGTCAGATAATGTCAGAACAATGTTCCTCCAATGTGCATCTAACGTATCTTGACATTCCCCTAACGTCGCCATAACATAGACACCCTCACGTTGTCGTACATCGAAAGTTTTGCGCATGCACAAAACTTTGCCGACCCCCTGACGAACACCACCGTATCGGCGAACGTCCATGTACATCGACGTATACCAACGCGCACCTAATGCGCGCGTAACGCATACTGATGTATCCCGACGTAGCACAAAAAAAATCACACACGTCGACGTACATTGGCGCGAAGCGTCGTAATGTGACAGCGCCATTAAATAATATGAATCGAAATAAAAAGTGTGAACCAACAATAAAATAAATCAAATACAATAATAATTAAGGTAGGTTTTTCTTAATGTTGTACCAGCAAGACAAGCCATCTTTGTGGTGATTATGCATCAAATGCATAATCACAGTGAATTATTTATTATGCATATATATATTGGTATGCAAAAAATATATCTACATGATGTACAACAGTCCCCACAGGACCTCCCCCAGTGGCAAGTGGAAGTATATGAGTGGGCCACAGACCAGCATATACCTCCATGGTTTGCTGGAGGTTCCTCCATTGTTTGGGATTTATGGCTATACCAACACAGTACTATCATGGGCAGTTCTGGCCTGTAGCCATGTGTTGTAACTAATGAATTATTTCCTAATATTCTCTGTTAATTTACTCAATCCGGCCCCAACTAAATGTCCTAGGAATATCCAGATAATTAGATACAATTTTTGGCTTTCTAGTGATATATTCCAATATGAAAACATCCCAAAAACTCAGTGTGCCATAACCATATTTTTGAACCTGCTAACTAATCCTATATAAAATTCGACCTTCGAATGAGGTATTTAACCACCATAGCCCAATCGAGGTAAGCTCTCCAACCTGTGAAATGGGAGGCGTCTCCAAGACGTCTCCAAGGCGCACCCTGAACGCGGCCCAGGTGTCGTCTTAATTGGTGAGTCACAGTAGTTGGTTGTTGGAGTTTTACATCCTGGCAACTTCTAAGGTCACATCAGGACAGGTACCGACTTGCTAAGTGAAGCTTGTTTTATTTAACGACGCCTCTTTTATTTAATGACGCATTGCTTTTCGTCTCATCGGCTATTGTATGTCAGACAGATGGTCATTCTGACATATTTCTTTGGAGGAAACTCGCTGCTGCCACATAGGGTACTCTTTCCGATAAGCAGCAAGGAGTGTTATTTATATGCGCTTTCCCACAGACAGGGGACAGCACATACCACAGCCTTTGATGAAGCAGTTGTGAACCACCGGATGGAACGGAAAGTAGCCCAAACTTCAAATTGGGGGGAACCCACTGAGCAGGATCAATAGGTCATGGGTTCGAACCCTGGTCGAGTCAAACCAATGACATACAAATTTATACTTGTAGCTTCCTAGCCTAGCACTCGGCATTATTGGGATAGGGCAAGGACTGTTTGGCTCAGTGTCAGGATAATGTGACTGAGTGGGATATCAGGTCATGGTGCTGGCGGCCTGGTCTTCCAATGGGGCAGCACTATAAAGTCGCCATGAGTGCGCATAGTCACAAGTCGGTACCCATCCTGATATGACCTTAGATGTTGCTAGGACGTAAAACAACAACAAACAAACAAAACTTGTTCCCATAGAGATCCATCAACAATAGCGAAAGTAAACAAAGCCAACGCTTACTTACCTTGATTTCAATCTGACGCTCACTCCGGGGCCAAACTGGGATGAAGGTCCTTCGATGACCTTCAGTTTCGAACGCAAACAGCCGTGGGTCTTCAAAGAGCTGCAGTGGAACTGAACGCCCATTGTAGTCGTCGAGAGTAAGAACTTTGTCGTTCACCTCCAGAGTCACTGTTACGTTCACACCATCAACTGACTGACTCAAGCTCTCTCCACTTTTGCCCTTTGACCCAGCCTGGCGCCGCTGTCGCGCCACCTGGCGGCGATCTCGCGCCACCTCGCGCCATCTCATCAGTTCTCGTCTCTTTCTCCTTCGGTTACTCGCTCCGGTATAGATGTCCATCTCAAGTTTTGGTGTCACACAGTAGATGTAGGTGGAGGTAGCGGTCTCACAGGTCTGCAATGATAGGGCTTGTTTGTTTGTTTGTTTGTTTATTGGGGTGTTATGTCCTAGCAACATCTATGATTATGTCGTGGGGGTGATGAAAATAAAAAATATTGTGCCTAGAGCGGGACTCGAACCCACATCTCTTTGCATTCCAGGCCAGTGTGCTAACCATTTTACCATCTAGGCTCCCTGATATCACCACACTACCCACGCCTACCTGTCTATGTGGTTACTTGCCTGAGAGGTCAGTGCAGACCACTACACTCGTCCCCCTGGAATTGTAAGTCTTTTAATGCTTACAATTACATACATACAGGCAATGCACTAACATATACATACACAGGGTAGGTTCAACAACCATACAGTGCAAAGCTTGTACAGGATCCTGGTCATGGCCCCAGTGTCATGGGGGTGATGAAAATGGGAAATATTGTGCCTAGAGCGGGACTCAAACCCACATCTCTTTGCATTCTGGGCCAGTATGCTAACCATTACACCACCTAGGCTCCCTGATATCACCAAACTACCCACTCCTACCTGTCTATGTGGTTACTTGCCTGAGAGGTCAGTGCAGACTACTACAGTTATATGCCAGACTTGCCGTACAGGGTTGAATGAACGTAGACTAAATACTGGCGAGAACTGTTTTATATTAGTATGGAACTTGAAGTAGAATTCCTGGTTCCAGTATCAAATAGCTACATATATTGGCACAGAGTTGGAGAAATGAGAGAGAATGCAAAAGGACAAGATGACGGTGATAGAACGCCACTGATTTCAATTTTAAAGGCTATTAAACTACATGTTTTCTCATATTTTACAAATCAAAATTAGTGGGTAATTATAAAGATGTATATAAAGAATATATTTTGCTTCTTAAATTAAGAATTTATCTGCTCATTTCATTTACCCAGCATTTAGATATTTTTCACCAGTTTTTCTAATGGGTTGGTTTTAACCCCTATGGGTACTACAAGTAGGGGGTGAATCTTTTATCTAATACTAATACCAGACGGAATGGTTGAATTAGTGTGCGCGTCCTGCTCCCAATTTGGGAGATCCTGGGATCGAACACACGGGTTTCAAGTTACAAGGTCCGATGGCATTTGAATTTTTGTCTTATTTTTCAGATAAATATATAAAATTGATCATTACGAGCTACTAATCATTAGTCCGGAGTGATTTTGATTAAAGATGATTAGTTTTGAAGTAATTTGAGCTGAAAGAACCAAAAATAATTTTGACAAGCTTGTCAAAAGTCCTGTGGCTATGACCCAGATGGTCATCTCACGGTGACCACGTGATGTGAGATGACCCTGCACAGTAGGCCTACTTGGTTGGGGGGAGGCTAATGAGGTCACAAGATTGGCCTAGTTGGTTAATGGCCTCCCAGCATAATGGGTGTTTCAAAGTGGGTGTCTAAAGGGGTGAGGTTATAAATTGACTGGTTATTCTGTATATGTTGTCCCAAATCGTTAGCTAATGCACCAGTATCTAAGTTGGATATATAGGATCAAATGTAAGTAGTTGTTTTAATTTTGACAAAATTATATTTCATCGGACCATGCAACTTTAAACATTGATAGTTGTCGCTTCCTAGCCAGGTGATCGGCATTATTAGGATAGGGTAAGAACTGGTTGGCTCAGTGTCAGGATAATGTGATTTGAGTGGGATATCAGCTCATGGTGCTGGCAGCCTGGTCTCCCAGTGGGACAGCAACGATCTAAAGTCATGTCAGGATGAGTACCGTCTTGTGACAGTGCACACTTATTCTGTTATTTATGAGCGTGACTTAATAATAGCTTTAAGACCGAGCGCGATGGCCAAATCAGAAGAGCACAGGCCTCCCGTGCGGAGGATCGGGAGTTCAATTTCCGGTCGAGTCAAATCATTAACTTACTAAATTGATACTTGTCGCTTCCTAGCCTGGTGCTCGGCATTAATAGGATAGTGCAAGGACTGGTTAGCTCAGTGTCAGGATAATGTGATCTGAGTGGGATATCGGGTCATGGTGCCGGCGGCCTGATTTCCCAGTGTGGCAGACACCGCTGTGGGTTTGCCATGAGTGTGCACTGTCACAAGTCGGTACCTGTCCTGATATGACATTAGGTGTTGCCAGGATGTAAAACTCCAACAACCAACCAACCTTCCTGATCTGATCTGTTCTTGTTTCCCCATCCTGATATGACCTTAGATGTTGCTAGGACGTAAAACAACAACGAACAAACAAAATGTGTTTCGGTTTGAGTGCTTACCCAGATAGCACACAGTCGTTGGCCCGACGGCGGCCCGACGGAGGCCGCTCCGGCGGCCCGACGGTGGAAATCGCCGTCGGGCCGACGTTGTTTTGTCCAACCTCCCGCCGTCGGCGCGACGGCAGCTGCCGCCGTCGCGCCGACGGCGGCAGCCGCCGATGAACCGACGGCGACAAACGCCGTCGAGCCGACGGCGACAAACGCCGTCGGGCTGATGGCGACAAACGCCGTCGGGCCGACGGCGACAAACGCCGTCGGGCCGACGGCGACAAACGCCCTAATAAATTACAATAAATTACAAAACTTTTATGTTGGCCCAACGGCGACAAACGCCGTCGGGCCGACGTTGTTTTGTCCAAACTGCCGCTGTCGCCCCGACGGCGGAAACCGCTGACCAGCCGAGAAGACACTGTCACTCTAGTGTCAATACCTACAAGTGCAAAAATATTAGTTTTATTCAAAATTAATAGAAATCGAGAACCCTAACCGTATAAATTTAATATAGTCTGTACGTATTGACACTATAGTGACAGTGTCTTCGAATCTCGGAAAAAAACCAAGATGGCGGTTCTTGGTCAACCTTCCGTACATGGTAATTCAAATCGTATTAACATGAATAATTCCATTAATACGTCGTAATAAATTACAAAACTTTTACAAAATAATCTAAGCATATTAATAAACAAACCTGTTAAACAATTCCTTAAAATTCCTCCGATTTATGGAGTTATTTGTAGAAAAAGAACACTGCTCAACGATCGCACGTGGTCGGGTGGCGATTCGAAGTAAACAAAGCGTATCTGATAATTCAAATCGTATTAACACGAATAATTCCATTAATACTTCGTAATAAATTACAAAACTTTTACAAAATAATCTAAACATATTAATAAACAAACCTGGTAAATGATTCCTTAAAATTCCTGGGATTTCTGGAGTTATTGGTGGAAAAAGAACACTGATCAACAATCGCACGTGTTCCGCTGGCGACTCGAGCCGAAATCCAAATTTAAAGAACTGCGCATGCGCCGCCCACCACCGTCGGCTCGACGGTGGCTCGACGGTGGACCAGACGTGGAAAATGAATGCAAACCTGCAGCGGCCCACCACCGTCGGGCCGACGATGGCCCGACGGTGAATCAAAAGTGGAAAGGGATTGAACCCTAACGTCGGAACACCACCGGCGGCCCGACGGAGGCCCGACGGTGGCTCTAAAGTGGAAAAGGTTTGAAACCTAAGGTCGGGACACCACCATCGGCTCGACGGTGGCTCGATGGTGTACCAAGTGTGGAAAATGAATGCAAACCTGCGGCGGCCCACCACCGTCGGGCCGACGGTGGCCTGACGGTTCAAAAGTGGAAATTTGGATTGAACCCTAACGTCGGAACACCGCCGTCGGGCCGACGAAGGCCCGACGGTGAATCAAAAGTGGAAAGGGATTGAACCCTAACGTCGGAACACCACCGGTGGCCCGACGGAGGCCCGACGGTGGCTCCAAAGTGGAAAGGGATTGATTCCCAACGTCGGAAATCCACCGGTGGCCCGACGGCGGCCCGACGGTGGAAAGTCGATCGCGACGGTGCGACCAATAGCCGACGTCGGCCCGACGGCTGTGTGCTATCTGGGCTTACCGTATTGTATTCAGCTTCTCTGATTCTTGGATTTATTCCGACAACCTTTGTCAGCAGGAAGGCATCCCTAACCAGATCTAGGTTACGTCCTTCTACAGTCAGTTTCAGACCTCCGCTGTTTTAAACAGAAGATGGTACATTCACGTTGGCAAGAGTCCGTCCTGATATGACATTAGATGTTTGCTAGGACGTGAGACAACAACAAACAACACACAACAAACAGGTTTTCAGAGACTTCTAGAAGTTCTATAACGGTTTGCGGATAGAAAACAACAACTACCACTCCTCTAATAGAAAAGCGCCATTTTGCGTAAGGGGCCGTCTGAAGCTGTCAACATTTTCAAGGTAGGACAAAGACTACTACTTTTCCAGACCCTCCCCGTTAACCCCCAAAGTAGCACACATCAACATTTTACTACGGACCCAGATGGAGTGGCCAAATAAGTTGAGTGCCCACCTCCTGTTTTGGTAAGGCATAGGATTCAAACTCCCAGGATCGAACCCTGGGTGAGTCAAACCAGTAACTTAAAAATGTATGTTTATTGCACCTAGCCCTGGCATTCGGCAATGTTAGTATAGGGCAAGGAGCAGTGGAATGAAGAAGACCAATTATCTGCGATTCCAAATTCTGCAGCGTAATCAACCAATGTACAATGACTGCATGTGGTGGCCTAATACATCATCATCATCATGCTGTCGGTCGCAGTGCGACAAAGACTGCTTTTATTTATGAACCGCCGCTATTTTGTGCGGTTGTGCATTTCATAAAAGCTGCTTGCAAAGTGTTGAAGTGCTGCTGGCTTTTGCAAGTTACTAGCAGCACTCTCTCGGGGAGCAAATAGAGGTCTCACACCAGCAAGAACACATCAAGACAGGCGCAAACTATTTGTTGGGAGTTCCCTTCATCACCGCCCTGAATGCTGCCATGGAAGCATGGTTTTCTGTTAGTGTTTGCTCCCTTAGCCTTTGGTTCTATCAAGAACCTATTCCACATGGCAGTGGTTTATAACTTTGCAAGGCAGGGGCGTCAAACTCCCTGAGGTATTTTAGCAGATAGGTACTGCATTACCCGCATACCCAAGTGGCCTAATACACATTTTTATTAAACAATGAAAGTCAGAATTTTCTGTCAGCCCACACTCCCCCATATCATACGCTTTGTACGACCGTGAAACTGTCGACAACTTTGGACGGCCCCTAACAGGTAGGCATAGGGCATAGTTTACGGCACATGTTGGCTGAATTGGTAATAGTGCTGGTTGGCTTCTCATGCGGGAGGTTGTGAGTTTGAACTCCATCCCAGTCAAATCGAAGACTTACAAAATGCATACTTATCTCTCCCTATTCCAGTGTTTGGGATTAATGACATAGTAAAAGGATGTTTATTACTTATCCATTACTGACTTGGTAGGTTATAAGCCTGTATCAGGATGTCTATTACTTATCCATTACTGATTTGGTATGTATAACCCTGAATCGGGATGTCTATTACTTATCCACTACCGAGTTGGTTGGCAATGATATGAATAAGCCTGTATGAGGATGTATCTTACTTAATAGTAGATAAGTAATAGACATCCCAACACAGGCTTATAATCTACCAACTCAGTAGTAAATAAGTAATAGACATTCTGATACAGGCTTATTGTCTACCAACTCAGTAGTGGATAAGTAATATACATCCTGATACAGTCCCATTGTCTACCAACTCAGTAGTGGCTAAGTAATATACATCCTGATACAGGCTTTTAGCCTACCAACTCAGTAGTGAATAAGTAATAGACATCCTGATACAGGCTTATTGTCTACCAACTCAGTAGTGAATAAGTAAGACACCCCCAACACAGGCTCATAGTCTACCAACTCAGCAGTGGCTAAGTAATAGACATCCTGAAACAGGCTCATTGTCTACCAACTCAGCAGTGGCTAAGTAATAGACATCCTGAAACAGGCTCATTGTCTACCAACTCAGTAGTGGCTAAGTAATAGACATCCTAAAACAGGCTCATTGTCTACCAACTCAGTAGTGGATAAGTAATAGACATCCTGATACAGGCTTATAGTCTACCAACTCAGTAGTAAATAAGCAATAGACATCCCAACACAGGCTTATAGTCTACCAACTCAGTAGTGGATAAGTAATAGACATCCTGACACAAGCTGATAGTCTACAAAGTCAGTCGTATAGTGAATAAGTAATAGACAACCTGAAACAGGCTCATTGTCTACTAAATCAGTAGTGGATAAGTAATAGACATCAGACTACCAAATCAGTAGTAGACAGTAGTAGATATGTAATAGACTTAAATAAGTAATAGACATCCTGATGCACAGTTCTAGCCTACCAAATCAGTAGTGGATAAGTAATGGACATCCTGATACAGGCTTATTGTCTACAAAATCAGTAGTGGATGAGTAACAGACATCCTGATACAGGCTTATAGCCTATCAAATCAGTAGTGGATAAGTAATAGACATCCTGATACAGGCTTATTCTCTACCAAATCAGTAGTGGATAAGTAATAGACATCCTGATACAGGCTTATTGTCCACACAATCAGTAGTAGATAAGTAATAGATATCTTCCTAACAAGTCAGTAGTGGATAAGTAATAGACATCCTGATATTGGTGTATTGTCTACCAAATCAGTAATGGATAAGTAATGGACATCCTGATACAGGCTTATTGTCTACAAAATCCGTAGCGGATAAGTAATAGATATATACTGATAAGCTTATGGCTACCAGATCAGTAGTGGATAAAGTCATGCTACCTGATAGTAATAGTAGTTGGTCGGATCGTTTTGACGGTGATCTCACGACTGATAGTAATAGGTTGCATCGTTGTGGTGGTGGTCCCATTGTAGGTGAATCGTAGACCGGTGTTGAACTTGCGTGTTCCCAGCAGTAGATACACAATCAATGCAGAGTTGGCAGTTTGAATGTTATCTAGCGGTGCTGTCAGAAACGTCAGCAATGTCGAAGAGCTGTCAGCAAATATTCCAGTCAAATTAAGGTTCAAACCAAAACAAATTGCAACAGAAACAATCACAATGGGATTCAGTCTAGGGAAACCCCTGAAACAATATGTCAAAATTCTAATATTGGGGAAAATCGGAAAATTGGTAAAATACGATAATTTATGTTAATTAGGTGCCCAGCCATGCCAAAATCAGAGAAGACCCTATCTTTGGAAGGACAACGTTCTCTGTGGCGGAGTGGTTAGAGTGTCTGACTTTTTTCTAGTTCGGACTCCTAATCTGAAGGTCAGTGGTTCGATTCCCCATGCCCCTGACCTCTGCCAATTTGGATTTCCACCGCTGTGTATAACTTACAGCGTTATCAAAGGCCAGTTGCTCTCATACCATGGTGTCAGTCTATGTGGTGTGTGAGGTTAAAAATTCCTTGGGTCGGTAAAAATGTAGGCTCGGGCTTTCTCTCGACATACTGTCTAATGGTGAAAACAAGTCTATTCGGACTTATCCATGATAGGCAGTAAAAATCTTCAAGAAAAAGATTGACAGACCTCAGTGGTCTCTACGGTATTCAGGGTGCGGATGGGAGGAATCAGAGGAAGGGATGGCGGGAATTTGTAGCACTGGTTCCACTTATAGGCAGTATGTGTGAGTTGTGCAACTTATGCTGCCAACGAATGGCGGACTTACTGAAATAAGTCAACTTACACCACTAACAGATGGCGGGCCTCCCACCCTTTATCTGATTTCCCGTGCTGGAGGTTATGGGTTCGATCCCCGGGCGGGACAAAGCAATGACATTCCAAATTGATACTTGTAGCTACCTTGCCTGAAGCTCGGCATTGCTAGGATAGGGAAAGGGTTGGTTTGCTAAGCAGCAGGATATATCGCCTCATGTAATTTTGGTTAGTTTTTGTGGATTAATTTTCACTGTCAGTTGACACAAGTCTAACCACATCAAACTTGCGTCAGAGATGGATTTTGCTATCATTTTGTAAAAAATATATGGACTTTTTGTCCTGTTAGACGAGTTGGGGGAAAACATTGATATCTCGGGCGACAGAGTTGGGGACCATTGTTATGTAATAGAAAAGCAATAGGTGCCCACTCGCTGTGTGACATAAGAAATGTTATGATGCACAGTGACCGTGATTGTGATACGATGTCCAGATAGAAAGATACTGTTACTTGTTACAGAAATGTTCCCTCCATGCACCAGGAAAGGTGCAAATGGAGCGGAAGCACCTACATATATTTACTATAAGTAGAACTGTATGAAAACTACTTGTTACCACAGGAGCGCTGGGCAAGCACACCAGCCATTCTGCATATATTATGGACACCACCTGCACTAGGGTTGAGTGACAGGTGACCCCCTTTCAGGCTGTAGGGGGTGCCTGATTGGCTGGCTGTGTGAGCCCAGACACCTTATACTCCTTGCACTTGCTATGCAGAAACACTCACTCTAGAAGTACTGAAGAAGCAGTGCAAAACACTGAGCTGGATGCAGGTCGCTAGTAGGTGAACAAGAGTTGTAGCAATAAAGCTCAACTTTATCACTCTCAATGTTGCGCGACTTGGCTTCCTTTCTTCCTTATGAGTTGTTTAGAGTACTTTGAAGGTGGGCACTGGCAGACAGTTGTCAGGAACTGTCTGAGTAGCAGTGAGTAAGATGAGTAACTGAGATGGCCATCAGTGCACTTTTCAATTTGACATGGATCTGACCATTTTGGAATTTTGTGTAAATTTTGATGGAGGCTTGTGAATGTGATTGACAAGACTGAGTGGTAGAATAGATACCACTAGCTTTTCGCCATGAATATGTCCCTCGCTGCAGACACAGCGTCAAGCCATCAGCAATCAATCAAATCAATCAATTAATTCTTCGATGAAAGGGGTTCACTGAACTAGTTTTAACAATAACACAAGGAAACCACACCACACATCATATTATACTTGTTAGCAAAATTGCACTAAAGAATAGAATTTAACTGCATCAAATTCTACTGATAGAATAGCTTCATATTCACCCTGTATATTAGTACAAAGTTACAGTAACCATGACACTGACAATATAAAATGTACACCCTGTTATCTCTCAATGCTGTTGGGCAACAACACTATTCTCCATTTTTCTTCTTTTTGTCTTTGTATCAAACGCGTGTTGATTTTAAACTCTATTATAAACGTGAATGAATGTAACATGATATGGCCGGAAGACCAGTACATCGGCACTGAAAATATACCTTTATTCGCTGAGTAAAATGATCATTTACACCAAAAACAAGCCGGGGGGGGGAGGCACATACCGTGTTAAGACTTTACATCGAAGTGTTCCAATGAAAACGTCTCCCTGACTGATGTCCAGATTAATGCCGTTTATTTGAACCAGCGTTCCACCTTTCGGGGGTCCAAATGTCGGCGCCATTTTCTGGCTCAAAATCTGGCCACATTCAAGGAAGAATTTATGTCAGAATTAGTTTGTTAGTTAGTAATTTGGTAACCAAAGAAAGTCACTATTCATCATGCAGTAGTATGTTAATGGACTTGTCAGCTGATTTTATCTCACAGGAATTTGTTGTATAATTATTCGTTATATTCCTGTTCTAATAATATTCAATCATTTTGTACTTAGAACTACTAATAATACTACAGTCTACTCTGGCCTCTGTCAATAACGAATCTCTGTCAATAACAGCAAAAAGTGCTGGTCCCATCACGGCACCCCTTTAATTTAATATCATTGCCTCTGTGTCTAACGGACAACAGTCTTATGCGGACAACAAGCCGTTTTTTCACCCATTTGATCAATATTTTCTGTCAATAACGAAATGTCATATAGTTATAATACAGTAGAAAAGACTAATTGTACAAATGGCCAATTGTAGAAATGACTTTGTAAGGTTTGATTGATTGATTAGTGGTTGCCTTACGCCGTGTCGGCAGCATAGGGCATATTCATGGTGAACTTTGTAAGTATAAAAGAAAAACATTGGTTTCAACCCATTCCGTCAGTCAGTCTCTGCCTATAACGGATCTCTCTCTATAACGGCACCTTGCCCCAGACCCATGGGTGTCCGTTATAGACAGAGTAGACTGTATATTAATAGTCATGTCGGGTTTGAACCCAAATGGCTATAATAGACAATAATTTAATTCCAAAATGTCAACAAATCGGTGCTGCCACCTATAGATTTATGATGTCAACATGCATGTAAACAATTTTGATTATTTTCCAACATCTAACTCATATAAAGCTTATTTCAGGTTGCAGTAGTGTCTATTTTGAAAAGTATTGCCGTGGGGGTGATGAAAATGGGAAATATTGTGTTCAGAAACTCAAAATCATCGGACTATGCAACTGTAAGGGGCTGGTCACTTAATTCTGTGAAACTGCGATGGCTGAGGATAGAAATATATCATGGAAACAAACGTTTCTTCTTGTCTTCTCCCCATCTTGCGTCATATAGTAGAGCAGGGGGAACCAGCCATACGAAGCCTATCACAATATCGTTAAACTCCCAGCATAAAATTTCCATTCATTTTTAAAATATTTACTGGAGGTTAGACTTAGAAATGGAAAAACTTGCGCCTGGAGTGGAACTTGAACCTACACTTCTGCCATTCCCAGGGCTGGTTCAACACCATATAGTGAACGGCATGTGCAGAATTCTCGTTAGAGAACCAATGCTATCTGAGTGTTTTAGCAAATGAAGAAAATCTAACCATTACGCTATCTAGGCTCCCTGGTGCGATCTACCTACCCACACTTCTGCCGTTGCAGGACTAGCATCCTAACCATTACGCTATCTAGGCTTCCTAATGCAATCTACCAACCCGCACTTCTGCCGTTGCAGGACTAGCATCCTAACCATTACGCTATCTAGGCTTCCTAATGCAATCTACCAACCCACACTTCTGCCATTGCCGGACTAGCATCCTAACCATTACGCTATCTAGGCTTCCTAATGCAATCTACCAACCCGCACTTCTGCTGTTGCAGGACTAGCATCCTAACCATTACGCTATCTAGACTTCCTAATGCAATCTACCAACCCACACTTCTGCCGTTGCAGGACTAGCATCCTAACCATTACGCTATCTAGGCTTCCTAATGCAATCTACCTACCTGCATTTCTGCTGTTCCAGGACTAGCATCCTAACCATTATGCTATCTAGGCTCCCTGGTGCGATCTACCTCTCCACACTTACCTGTACGTGGCTTATTGCTCCTGGGGAGGTCAGTGTGCAGCACTACAGACCAGACATACCTGTGCTTAGCTATTTATTAAACTAGGGTTGCTGCACAAGGGTTAAAGCTAGGCTCCGCATCAATCCCAGCACCGATATTGTGTTGAACTGTTATTATAAATATTCATGTGTGTATATCTACATTCCCCGCTATATTCTGGATTTGTGCGCAGTCCCGTTCCAATATAGTGCCGCAATCTGGTGGAATCCATCTGTACCATTATGCGGTAAACCATATCAGTGGCGCTATCTAATGGTGGAGTTAACACTTATGGTTACATGACTCCAAATAGATACCACCCTAAGCGAAGTGATCAAAATTAGTAAAAAAAACATCCAAATTAATATGAAATATGTACGGTAGGCACAAGGATCGAAACGCTATTAACAACCCATACATGGCGAAGCATCAGTGGAGTACGATGATGCGAGTTGGCAGCGCCGATTAACAGAGGAGTAGTGATCAGAATGACCCTAAAACTGAACCACCGGTTGGTAATATGTATGGATAGACGGTGCTTTATTATTATTTATGTGTGTCTATATCTTCACTGGTGCTTTGATGATCTAATATTGTATGTTGTATGTCTTACCAACTTATTCCAGGTGCATCTGTTTCTGGCGTCAACCTGAAAGATATTATATAGGGCGGTTGCTTAAATTGCCAAGAAATATCAATTTGTCACCTAGAACTTGGAGTTATTTCACTGCAGTTTCTTTCAGTGCACTTCATTGACCCAAAGACTCAGTTAAGGTCTCTGTGTATGCGTCCTAATGCAGCATTCAAATAGTGTATTAATATAAAGATTTTAGTGATTGATTCGGGATTAAAATATAAATAGATCCACACCCATTGGTATGTGATCCATAATTACTTATGGAAGTATAAACAATGGGCATGTTCTCCTGCCAGTTTTGTTATCCTGGACCGATATTAACATCTATACTATGTATCCAGTACATGAGATAGTTCAAGATTCTCCCACTTGGTGCTCTACCTGTGACTACTCAACTGCTCAACTGCGACCTATTTCCGGTACTTATATTGTTTGTTTGTTGTTGTTTTACGTCCTTGCAACATCTATGGTCATATTAGGACGGGTACTGACTTGTGACAGTGCGCACTCATGGCGACTTTATAGTACTGCCCCACTGGGAGACCAGGCCTACTGCCAGGACCATGACCTGATATCCCACTCAGTCACATTATCATGACACTGAGCCAACCAGTCCTTGCCCCACCCTAATAAACCAGAGCGCCTGGCTAGGAAGCAACAAGTATACATTTTAAAGTCATTGGTTTGACTCGACCAGGGATCCCATGGTCTACCAACATGGGAGACGGACGCTCTAAACTCATTTGGCCATCCCGTCTGGTTTCTAAGTTTAGACATTTAGGATATGATCTAAGTAAGTGTTTTGTTTTCCTGGATTGTGTCCCATCCTGATATGACCTTAGATGTTGACGTAAAACAACAAACAAACAAACACTGGATTGTACCGCTTTAACAGTCAGCCATAGAGTCGAATTTGGGAGACTGCAGATCGAACCCACGACCTTCAGCATATGCGGAAAGTACTGTAGTCGTAATTTTCTTTTTTCTTGAAGATTTATGCTGCATATCATGGGTAAGTCTGAATAGACTGTTTTCACCATAAGACAGTTTATCGATAGAAAGCCCGAGACTACATTTTTACTGACCCAAGGGATTTTTAACCTCCCACATCACATAGACATGGTATGAGAGCAACCAGCCTTTGATGACGCTGTAAGTTATACACAGCAGTGGAAATCCAAATTGGCAGAGGTGGGGGCACAGGTAAATCAAACCACCGATCTTTAGATTAGGAGTCTGACTTAGAAAAAGGTCAGACACTCTAACCACTCTGCCACAGAGAACACCACACTGCAGTCATGCAGTTCGAAGTCTCAAAGCGATTTATATTTGCTTTTATTTGTTACATACCATCCAGGGCACGTTCTCCGTAGATGTTGAGCATTTCTCCGTCCCCTTCAAGAGGTTTCTAGGGAAAAGAATGTGTGTATAGGTTAAGAGAGCAGTTAAGAAGTGACACTTATCCATCGTGTGCTGAGGTTCACTGTTAATGGTCCCTCTGTCACAGGAGTGATTGGCTCACTACACTTTGGGCCTCAGTCACACTATGGCTTTCAACCACTTTGTGACCACCAAAAAGGGTTGGTTCTAAAGTGGTAGCCCAGAAGTCGCAAACTGGTCGCCAACTGGTCATTGACTGGCCAGTGACCGCTGGGCGAGCATTTTATTCACAAGGAGGTTGCAGATGCTGCAACAAAAACCTCTTCTTGACCAAAATGGCCGCCTGGAGATCGCCGGCCATTTTCAGCACTTGCTACTGACCGTTTGTTGACTGATTGCCAGCTGATCGCTGGCCGATCACCATCCATTGTTTTTTTCCATCTTTTTTTGCTTTGGTCCTAAGGAGGTCGCCAGCTTTTGGTCGCAAAGTGATCGCAAGTGGTCGCAAGCCGTAGTGTGACTGAGGCCTTAGATCTGTAGTGACTAGACCAACAAAGCTCCATCTATTCATGATTATTATGATTGAATATGGGTATACATCGTTTGTATATCTTGAAACAACATTCTGTGAGAGCTATTTTGATTGATTAATTGGTGGTTTCTTTACGCCGTGTCTGCAGCATAGGCATTATTCATGGTGAGAATTGTTTGTTTTTTATTCAACTATCGCCTTTACATATAATGTAAAAGCATACAATCAATTATGTGTCAATAGACACTCATGATTTTTAGAATATCATATAATTTGTCGTTAAGGTAAATCAAATTATAGATGAAAGTATTATTAATTGATAAAATTGGTTTAATAAACTATATGGCAATTATGTAGGAGTGAATGTCGTAGGTTCGAACCCCGTCCTAGTCAAACCACTGACTGCCTAGCCTGGTGCTCTGCACCAACAGGATAATGCAGGGACTAAGTAGCCCAGTATCAGGATACTGTAACAGGATGGGATATCGGGTCATGGTGCCAGCAGTCTGGATTCCCCAGTAAGGCAGCACTATAAAGTTGTAACGAGTGCGATGCAGAAGAGCGACGTGAGAAAACAGAAAAGCAGAAAAGAGCAAGAGCATGAGAGAGTGAAAGATAGAGCGAGTTTGACGGAAGGTCGTAGGTGTCCGCCGGCTGGTATAGCGCCTGGGCGTGCTCCTACTGGCGCCCTGTTTCCCAGTTGTATGGGCGTTCCGGGGTGTTTGTCTCCAAGTTGTATAGATGCCTTTCAATGTTTATAAACATTGTGTATGCGCGCGCAGCTCGGCTGCAGAACGAAGGCACACTGCCACTGAGTTTGCCCGTACGCGCAGTGTAAAACGTTTATTTTATTCAAAATTAATAGAAATGCAGAAGCCTAACCATATGAATCTAATATAATCTATTCATTAAATATGTTTTCTATATGTGTACCAAGCGGTTTTGTCTCTGGGTGGTGTCTTTTTAGAGATATTTCACTTTTTCTGTAAGAAGATTGCTCACGGCCATTGACAATGCACTGGCACTGACACTCAGAATATCCCAACTTTCACTATTATCTCTGTTTTTAATACTTTCAGCGTAAATTGCTCTTAGGTTACATTAAATACTTCAGATATTCCTCTTCAATCGCGCATTAAGATATTTTTAATCAATCCAATGAAAGTTTTTTAATTTATTTTACAAAAATAAATGCTCCACATAGACATAGCATTGCCGTATTTTACCCTTCGCGGACTAACCCGCGAAGGGTAAACACTGCAGCAATGCTATGTCTATGCAGAGCATTTATTTTAGCAAAATTAATTTAAAAGCTTTCACTGAGTCGATTAAAAATATATTAATGCGCGATTGAAGAGGAAGATCTGAAGTATTTAATTTAACTCAAGGGCAATTTTCTCTGAAAGTATTAAAAACAGAGATAATAGTGAAAGTTGGGATATTCTGATTGAGTTTGCAGTGACCGGATGTTGTCCTGCAGCCAAGCAGCGCGCGCACTGACCTAAATAGCCATGCTGACATCATATGAAATTGGTCAATAGGGAGCGTGGTGGATGCTCCTTGCTGAGTCTGGGCCTTGGCCGGACATCCACGTCCCCTCTTCTTTGCTGATGAGCTTTGTCGTGGCATAGTAGAATAAGGTGTTTATAGATGTGGTCAGTTGGAGAGGCTGTTGCGACTGATCCCACTCATTCCAGACAATTAGATATGATACCCCATTGGCAGTGTTGTGTGCCTTACCAAAAAGTTTGTTTTATTTGACGCCGCCTCTAGAGCACATTGATTTTGATCAGCGTCGCCTATTGGACATCAAACATATGGTCATTCTGACATATTTCTTTGTAGGAAACCCGCTGCCGCCACATAGGCTACTCTTTCCGATAAGCAGCAAGGGGTCTTTTATATCCACTTTTCTATAGACATGACAGCACAGCCTTTGATGAACCAGTTGTGGACTACTGGTTGGAACTGAAAATAGCCCAAACTGCAAATAGGTCCACTGAGCAGGATCGATCGGATGATCCAAACCTTCACAGGTGGACACTTTACCGCCTGACCTATGTCCCGCTCCCATCAGATGCCCTGGCCAAGCTGGTAATAGCACAGGCTTCCCATGAGGAAGGTTAGAAGCTTGAATCCCGGCTCAGTCAAGCCAATGACTTACAGAACTGATATTTAATGCTACCTACCCTGGCGCTCGGCATTAATAGAACAAGGACAAAATGCTCTGTATGTTAACGGGAGCGAGAAGTTGGTTGGTTGTTGAAGTTTTACGTCCTGGCAATTGTCATATCAGGATGGTGAGCGAGATGTGGGGAGGGTTTTACGTCCTGGCAACATCTAAGGTCATATCAGGATGGTGAGCAAGAAGTGAGGAGGAGCGGCATGAAGGAGACCATCCAGGAGGATGAAGTTGAGTACCTCATTTTGCCCGAATCCATGAGTTTGTGGGTTCGAATCCTGGTCGAGTCAAACCAATTACTTAAAAATTTATACTTATCGCTTCCTAGTCAGGCATTCGGCATTATTAGGATAGAGCAAGGACTGGTTGGCTCAGTGTCAGGATAATGTGACTGAGCGGGATATCAGGTCATGGTGCTGGCGGCCTGGTTTTTCAGTGGGGCAGCACTATAAAGTCGCCATGAGTGCGCACTGTCACAAGTCGGTACCCGTCCTGACCCAGATAGCACACAGCCGTCGGGCTGACGTTGGCTATTGGTCGCACGTCACCACATATTTGCCACCGTCGGGCCACCGTCGGGCCGACGGTGGGTCAGTCCGCGCCGCTGGGTCCTGGGGTTTCAATCTTTTGCACATTTGGGCCACCGTCGAGCCAACGTCGGGCCGACGGTGGTGGTCCGCCGCTGGTTTCAAACATTTTGCACATTTGGGCCACCGTCGAGCCACCCTCGGGCCGACGGTGATGACCCGCTGCTGGTTTTCAATCGTTTTGCACATTTGGGCCACCGTCGAGCCAACGTCGGGCCGACGGTGGTGGTCCGCGCATGCGCAGTTCTTTAAATTTGGTTTCCGGCTCGAATTGCCAGCGGAGCACATGCGATCGTTGAGCAGCGTTCTTTTTCTACAAATAACTCCAGAAATCGCAGGAATTTTAAGGAATTATTTAACAGGTTTGTTTATTAATATGTTTCGTTTATTTTGTAAAAGTTTTGTAATTTATTACGACGTATTAATGGAATTATTCGTGTTAATATGATTTGAATTATCCGGTACGGAATGTTGATGGTTCGACTTCGAGTCGCCAGTGGAGGACATGCGATCGTTGAGCAGTCTTCTTTTTCTACAAATAACTCCAGAAATCGCAGGAATTTTAAGGAATTATTTAACAAGTTTTTTATTAATATGTTTAGATTATTTTGTAAAAGTTTTGTAATTTATTATGACGGATTAATGGAATTATTCGTGTTAATGCGATTTGAATTATCCAGTACGGAATGTTGACGAAGCACCGCAAAATATATTGTGTCGGGCCTACGGCGTTTGCTGCCGTCGAGCCGACGGCGGGAGGTTGGACAAAACAATGTCGGCCCGATTGCGGTTTCCACTGTTGGGCCGACGGCGTGGCCGCCGTCGGGCCGACATCGGCCCGACGGCTGTGTGCTATCTGGGGATATGAACTTACATGTTACTAGGACATAAAACAACAACAAACAAATAAAACAAAAACCTCAATTTGCTGCTGTAGATGTCCAGTAAGGTGGGGAAGCGAGTCTGGGAGATGTACTGCTTTGATTCGTATGACAGTTGACAGAAGCATTCCGCAGACAAAGTCTGCGTGCCCACTTTCAGCGACACCTGAGAACAAAAAAGCGAAACTTGTTTTATTTAACAATGCCTTTAGAGCGCGTTGGTTTTTATCATCGGCTATTGGACGTCAAACGTATGGTCATTCTGACATATTTCTTTGGAGGAAACCTACTAGCGCCACATAGGCTACTATTTTCCCCCTCCCCAAAATATATGCAGTAAAACCTCTCTAAATCGACCAACCATGGGACTGATTTTGAATGGTCCATCTACAGAGGTGGTCGGTTTAGGGAGGTTTTTGCCGGGTTTTTGGCGGGCTTTGCCTGGTTTTTGAGCCTCCCACCCACCCCGAAATGAAGGCTAGATTAGAGGGTTAAGCGTCTGTTAACCTACACTTTAAACCTATGTCGGTCTCGTGTCGCTTAATTAGCTTGATCATTAGAATCTATCTTACGTGAACTTGAAGTACCTTTGATCTAAAATTGCCAACTTTGCAGATATTTGAAATGTAAAGATGATAAATTAATTTTGGTGTGCACGCCAAAACTCTGACCCCATAGACTTCAACAGTAACAGGTTCATTTAAATTGACCTGGTACGTCATTCCGTGTAGCAACAAATACTTAAAGTTGCATAGTCCGATGGTTTTGAGTTTTGGTCATTTTCTGAGATAAATATATTACGTTGATCATTATAATCTACCTTACTCTAGTTTGAAGTAACTTTTTTTTAAATGGCTAACTTTTGAGATATTTGAAGTGCAAACATGCAAAATTAACTTTGGCAGGTACGCCAATATTCTGACATGATAGGCTTCTGCAGTAACAGGTTATATTGCCTAAGTATTCTCTTCTGTGTGGCGACAAATTTTTGATAAGTGCACCAGTATCTAAGTTAGATATGTAGAATCAAATCTAGGTAATTGGTTTGGTTTTGAAAATTTGATGTTTTCATCGGACTATGCAGTTTTAATAAGTGCATCCGTATCTAAGTTGGATATGTTGGTTCAAATCTAGATGAGTGTTTTGCTTTTGAGAATTTGATGCTTTTATCAGAGTAAAACACCTCTGGAGCGCATTGATTTTTATCATCGGCTATTGGACGTCAAACATATGATCATTCTGACATATTTCTTTGACGGATAACCAGCTGCCGCCACATAAGCTACTCTTTCCGATTAGCAGCAAGGGGTATTTTATATGCACTTTCCCACAGACAGGACAGCACATTCCACAGCCTTTGATGAACCAGTTGTGGACCACTGGTTGGAACGGAAAATAGCCCAAACTGCAAATGTGTCCACTGAGCGGGATCGATAGGATGACGTGGCACCTGCACAGGTGCACACTCTGAAACCTGAGCTACGTCCCGCTCCACTTTTATCGAAGTATGCAACTTTAATCAGGTTTCTCTTACCCCATTTGTGTCGACGAAATAAACAATGAGGTTGACAGATGTTCCATTCACTGACTTCATCTTGGCATACTGGTAATCTGTAAATTGGTCACGTGCCGCCTCTCCCGACGTAACATTCCTTCAGGATATATTAAACAGATTACTCTTAATTGGGTCATTCTTTGAGAGGAATCTGGTCGCATTATAAAAGTCTCTGGTAAGACCACACCTGGAGTTTGCAAATCAAGTTTGGGCTCCTCATCTGGTTAAGCACATTGTAGCTCTGGAAAATGTACAAAGTCGCGTCACAAGGATGATCCCAGAATTGGGAGCGATGGCATATGATGATCGCCTGAGACTTAAGCTACCAACATTGTCATGTCGTCATGTCGTACATAGGCAACAATAATTATTTGACTGGCTACCAAAAAGAATAAAGAACTAATTATCACTATCATAGCATGGCAACCAAATATGTGCGTGTCAGTTTCAGAGAATGACCCCTATGTTATTTTACCCTTGCTTTCGAGTTCATCATGAAAAAATGGTACTTTTCTAGACACAATATTTAGTTATCCGGGCCTAAAGCTGCATAGTCCGATGAAATATCAAATTTTCAAAACCAAAATAATTATCTAGATTTGATTCTACATATCTAACTTAGATACTGATGCATTTATTAAACATTTATTTCTGCATTGAAGGGAATCCTGAGTCTATTTTATAGAAGTTTTAGAACCTATAACTGCAGAACTCTATGGTGTCCGAGTTTTGGCAAGCTTGCTGAAACTAATTTTCCATGTTTGCACTTCAAATATCTCAAAAGTTTACCATTTAAAATAAAAGTAACTTTGAACTAATGTAAAGTAGATACTAGTGATCGATCTAATATATTTATCTCAGAAAAAATACAGAAATTCAAAACCATCGGACTATGCAACTTTAATCAAAGTGCCATCAAGCGCACAGTTTTCAAAACCAAAGAACCTGCCTATATTTCATTCTATTTAGCGAATGTAGAAGATACTGATGAATTTATTTCTAATGTTGTTTTGTTTTGTTGTTGTTGTTTTAGGTCCTAGCAACATCTAAGGTCATATCAGGACGGGTACCTACAGACTTGTGACAGTGTGTACTCATGGCAACTGTATAGTGCTGTCCCACTGGGAAACCAGTCTGCCGGCACTATGCCCTGATATCCCACTCAGTCACATTATCCTGACACTGAGCTAACCAGTCCTTGCCCTATCCTATTAATTGCCGAGCACCAGGCTAGGAGGCGAAAAGTATTAATTTGTTAAGTCATTGGTTTTGACTCGACCAGGATTCGAACCCACAAACTCATGGGTTCGGATCTCCCAATCTCCCAAAACAGGAGACAGACGCTCTACTCACTCGGCCACCCCGTCTGTTTGCTAGCTAGAATGAATATAGTGAATTTAATATGAACGGATAAACTATCACTGTTACCAGCGTATAAACAAGACGGGGTGGCCGCATGAGCAGAGCGTCCATCTCCTGTTTTGGGAGATCGGGAGATCCGAACTGATGAGTTTGTTGGTTCGAATCCTGGTCGAAGCAAACCGATGACTTAAAAATTGGTACTTGTTGCTTCCTAGCCAGGCACTCGGCATTATTAGGATAGGGCAAGGAGCCATGGAATGAGGAAGACCAGTCGTCCATGATTGAAATGGCCCCTGCGTAATCAACTTATGTACCGCAAAAAACACAAAAAAATTATCAATGAATATACTCACCCATATGTTCCAAGTAAACGTGGTAAAACCAGTATCTGTATTGTGCCAGACATGCCTTGCCCACCATTTCCGTTGATGTTTGCATCAACAACATCACCTAATAAAAAGTAATTACAATAACATAGTGTAGTTGCTGTGTACACGTAAAGGTCCTCTCACAGTATACCATGTTGCGTCGACCTATGTGACATACGCTGTCATACGGCGGAATTTTGAACATGCTAAAAAATACTACTTATGCCAAACTTACCCATAACTTATCTCAGCGTACACCAGTGGGTTTTTAAGGCCATGGCACACTACGACGTATGGCGGTGGCGTGTGCATAACGTGTCGAAATAATTTGAAAATAAAAATAGGTCGAGATACGGCGACCTACGTGGACCTTCGCTGACCTATGCTGAGTGTACTCGACCTATGACCAACCTATACGTAACCTATGGCGCCGTATGCTGACATGTTGGTCAAAATTCGCATAGGTCGGCATATGCTAAGGCCATACATCGTCGTGTAACAAACAGCCAACATGCTGGGCATACGCTCGCTGTAAACTTGGAATATGCTAGGGGTACACCAGCACATGCTAGAGGCACGTTAGACGTAAGCTAGGCATAAGCTATATACGCCAGAGATACGCGGAGGACGCAGGTTCAACGTATGGCTAACCTATGCCGACCTACCCCAAACTTATGCGTAACCTATGCCGGCGTATGTCCAGCGTACATCCAGCGTATGAGAAATGTATGAGCCACACCCCGGCATAGGTTTTAAATTTTGAACATGCACAACAATCTTTTGGCGGCTCGACCTACGCCGACCTATGAAAAGCATATACGACGTATGCCCAACCTATGCATAACCTATGATGTGTTGGTTGAAAAGCGCATACGTCAGCATACGCTAAGGCCATAGGTCGTAGTGTGACAGCCCCTTTACCGAATACTAGTTATTCCAAACGTACCCATGACGTACCCATAACTTGTCTCAGCGTACACCAGCATACACCAACGTGTTGGTGCAAAATCGCATACGTTGGCATACGCTGACGCAATACGGCATAGCGTGACAGGGCCTTCAGAGCACTAACCTAAACCTAAAGGCTCTGTCAAACCTCGCCGGATTAGAGAAATTGAAAGAAACCGAACAAAGTCGGTTGATATCCGGCAAAGTCCGGTTTGTGTCTGTTACATATCCGTTTATATCCGTTTATATCTGTTGATATCCGTTGATATCCAGCCTGATCCGTTACAAGTTTTGAGCATGCACAAAAGTTGTAATGGATTGCGACGAACTGATGTATGCGGTTATTATCTGTTACCGTCCATTCCACGTCCATTTCCTGTCCGTTACCATTCCATTACCATTGGTTCCCGTCCACTACATATCCATTACACGTCCGTTGCCGTTCGTTATAGTTCTTTTTGTATACTGAATTGTAGTTGATTGTTAGATCCGTTATCAAACGTTACCGTCCGGTGCTGTGTGTTACCTGTCTGTTACCATCTGTTACCCATCCATTACCGTCTGTTACCCGTCCGTTACCATCTGTTACATAATCGATTCATTTCAAGTCCAAATCACACCGGACTAGAATATTTTTGTCCAGCTCTATCCGTTTCCTCAATCCGGCGAGGTGTGACAGGGCCTTAAGATTTCATATATGCGGCATGCGTCATGCAGCATAGATACCGATGCAATTTTCAGTCTTTCTTTCTACAAATTTGTGAAGAAAAGCCAACGATTCTGTTGTTTCCTATGCAGCGTTCGCACGGGGCAGCATTCGCATTCACACCGAGGTCCATGGGTCGATCCATTTGCCGCATTCGCATTCGTATTCGCATTCGGAGTTATGGAAGCACCCCTCTGTATTTACATGCTTTGCCATTTTTTACCTCATTTGCATACCACATACCGCATATATGGAATCTTAGCTTAAAGCGCGCATGCCTTACACGCGGTATGCGGCATGCGGTATGCGAATGGCATGATTCCTTACACGCGGCATGTGGCATGCGGCACACCACTGGCTATATTTAAAAAATAAAAATAAACAAGTATATTCAATACTGCACTGTATATGACCTAATATGGTATTTATATCTATGTACCTCTTGATACGTCATATGGGGGTTCCTACCTTTGTAATTACCAAATTATAGATAAGTATTCATATTTTTGTGGCTATGGTAGCATTTTTACCAACCCGAACCTCACCACCACCACTACCATATGTTTCCCCTCTGCACCCTTGTGTGTGACCGTTCCGTAATGCTCAGTCGCCTCTCCTCATCTAAAACTAATGGACAAGTGCGACTGACGTTTCTATTCGCATACCGCGTGCCGCATGCCGCACCGATCGCTACATGGACCGATCGAGTTGTCGCATTCGCATACCGCGTGTAAGGCTTTAAGGCGTTTAGATTTTTTGTCGCATTCGCATTCGCATAGCACATGCCGCGTGTAAGGAATGTACCCTTTAGGCAGTTTCTGAATCGTTAATGACGGGGCGCAGTGGCCGAGTCGGTAGAGCGCGAGCCTCGCGTGTGGGAGATAGGGTGTTCAAACCCTGGTCCAGTTCAACCCCTGGTCTTTGCGACCTGACCCGGTGGCCGAATCGGTAGAGCGCAGACTTCCCGTACAGAAGGTCGGAAGTTTGATTCCCAGTCGAGTCAAACCAATGATTTACAAAATTGATACTTGTCGCTTCCTAGCCTGGCGCTCGGCATTATTAGGATAGGGCAAGGACTGGTTGGGTCAGCGTCAGGATAATGTGACTGACTGGGTTATTGGCTGATGGCAATAGGCCTGCTCTCCCAATGGTAGCAGCACTATAAAGTCGGCCCTGAGTGTGCACGGTCACAAATCGGTACCCATCCTTATATGACCTCAGATGGTGCCAGGACATAAAACTCCAACAACCAACCAACAAATCATACCTTGCTGCTCTGTGAGGAAGCGCCCCGGGTCACACACCCACGAGGGTCGGGGTCTGCCACAGGCGGCAGGGTCGGCCTGGGAGTCCGGGAACGACTCCTTCGTGAAGCCGAGGTACTGGCCGGCCTTCACCTCGCCTCCCGTCACCAGCCACAGCACGAGCCCGAACAGCACTCCGGTCCTCCTCTCCCACATGGCCATGCAGCTCTCTCAGCAAACAGACGCCTGGGGTGCTGTGTATGTTCGCCCTGAGTCACGTGACTCCCGGCCGTGGCATTGCGCAAGAGTGCGCCTGTATAAACACCCCTCCCCTCTCCCTCCCCTCTCCCTCCCCTCTCCCTCCCCTCTCCCTCCCCTCTCCCTCCCCTCTCCCTCCCCTCTCCCTCCCCTCTCCCTCCCCTCTCCCTCCCCCTCTCCCTCCCCCTCTCCCTCCCCTCTCCCTCCCCTCTCCCTCCCCTCTCCCTCCCCTCTCCTTCGCCCCTCCTTCGCCCCTCCTTCCCCCCCTCCCCTTCCTCCCTCCCCCTCCCCGCTTCCCCCCTCCCTCCTCCGCCTCCTTCCTCCTCCCACCTCCCCACTCTCTCTCCGTCTTCCTCTCCCCCCCTTCCCCCTTCCCCCCTACCCCTTCCCCCTCCACCCCCCTGGTCACGGTGCTGGTTCAGATTGTAAAAATATAAGGATTTTCGGTTAAGAATTATAGACAGACTACATCACGGTTCCAGCGGCGCGGTGCATTGTGGGATGCATCAGAGCAAAACATACCCCCCAAAAGCACATGTCATATGCTAATACACTGGGTGCAGCTATGAAATGTGCTAGTTTCAGATCATCTCAACTCTTGTTTGAAACATAGAATACCAACTAAAAAAATATATATAATAAATTAAGATATTAATCTTTTATCCAGCATTGCATTTACATCAATATAATCAGCACATCTTATGCCATGTGCATTTAGATTTAGAAAGATCTAGGCACTCAGACTAGTGTTAGAGCCATAGCCAGAGTACTCAATGCATTGTCAATGGCAGTGAGCAATCTCCATACAGAAAATGTAAAATATTGATAAAAGCACACCACCTAGAGACAAACCGCTTGGAACACATATAGAAAACATGTTTAACAAAAAGATTATATTAGATTTATAAGGTTAGGGTTTTGGATTTCTATTAGTTTTGAATAAAACTGACATTTTTCAATGCTCATATAGGCAAAGTCAATGGCCGTACGCCTTTGCTTTGCTCCCACGGCCGTTTTCAGCGCATGCGCAGTCTGAACCGTGATGTAGTCTATTGGCAGAGAGCATTATTATTCTTAGACAACGAAGTGGGAACCAGGTTATGTAAACTAAGAGTAATACTAATAGAATCCCACTCCCATTGTACATGATACTGAGTGATGTGAACTATATGTTATATATGATGTTTGGAGTTAATGAAGAGATTTCCTATAAAAGAGACAGTACATGATTATTGAAATATTTCTCTATGTGTTCATAAAGAATACAATTGGAGGAAAAGAACAATTTTAATATATATATCTATATACATATCTGTAACTCTTTGCAACATCCTGTCCACCCAGGGCCACCGACTGACCCACCTGCCTAATCTGCATATGTATAGAGTGCACCACCTGCACCTGGTTTGAGTGACAGCCCCTAATGGGGGTGGCCACCCACCCAGTCTGTGGGGAGTGTCTGATTGGCTGGCTGGGGAATGTCCGGTCACCTGACTCCCTTGACCTATCCTGACCACACACTAGTCACAATTAAGTAATTATTCAAAATTCTGCTTCTGAGACACTGATGAGAACTCACTCTCATCCTGGCTGTTGAGAGAGACACACCTACTTTAGAGCAGGGACCCCAGACACTCTGTCTGATGCTATCTAAATTCACCTATTCAAATTGAGTGTATACACAGCCATAGGACTCCTGTCCCATGGGCTGTAGGCACTGCTTTCAGTATACAGGCTAAAGTGACAGTGAGACACAGTGTGGGCAGCATATGAGGAGTGCAGATGCTAGGTCACATGTAAGGGGGATGACAGGAGTTGCTGCCAATAAAGCACAACTTATTCACTGTTCATCTGTGTGACTGGTTTTCCTTCCTCTTTCCAGACTTGGTTAAATTGATTTAGGCTGATTGCATCACAGGGGAAATGAAGGGGGAGAGTTTTGTAGTTACATAGGGTGCTCACAGCGGCAGAGCACCCGTGTTTCTATAAGATGACGGGTGCTGGGAAAACGTGAATGTGGAGGTGGGGGGCTAGGGGGGGGGGGGGTTGATCAGTGGCGTTTTTAGGGGTGCTTCCTGGTTACCCCAGGGGTTACTCCCCTCTAAGAAAAGTTTGTTTATGTTGTTCAGAGAAACATCGCAGAATGTATTCGTGGACAAATAATAGCCAGTCACACTCCTGCTTAGCGGGAGTGCGTTTCAACTATATAACTTATTAACTCATTGGTTTGACTCGGCCTGGATTCAAGCCCGGTGTCGCAGTTTCAAAGCCCGGTCAGTTTCAATGGCCCGTATGGACTCAAACTCAAGGCATTGTCAATGGTCGTGAGCAATCTTCATAGAGAAAATACAGCAAAAGTGAAATATCTCTAAAACTACACCACCTATTAACAAATCGCTTGGTACACATATAGAAAACATCCTTACCAAAAAGACTATTAAATTTATATGGTTAGGGTTCTTGATTAGTATTAATTTTGAATAAAACTAAGGTTTTGCACTGTGCGTACCATCAAACTCAAGGCATTGTCAATGGTCGCTAGCAATCTTCATACAGAAAATACAGGAAAAGTGATATATCTCTAAAACCACACCACCTAGAAACATATCGCTTTGTACACATGTAGAAAACATCTTTACCAAAAACATTATATTAAATTTATAAGGTTAGTGACGATGATGTTAGATTTTGACGCATGCGCATGAAACTGACGGGCCATTGAAACTGACCGGGCTTTGAAACTGCAACACCAGGCTTAAAATCAATGACCTTCAAAACAGGAAGTGGACGCTCAACCCAATCGGCCACCCTCCCTGTCCGGTGTAACTTTCCGAATGAGTTTAAAAAGGGTAAAATGAGACACGGCTGAAGCGATGAACATGCGATTCCATAATGGTCATGGTAGGGGTGTGTGGTGAGTGGGTATGGTGGGGTGGGGTGGGTGTGGTGGGTGTGGTGGGGTGTATGGCACACACACACCTACACCCTTCTATCCAACCATGATGGCCAATTTGGACCAGGAACGGGTGCTTCCACCAAGTGTATAGCAAACAGGGGCGTAGCTAGACCTTTAACGATGTGTCCTCCTAATTTTGGCAGGGGGTTTAGAGGGCCGCTTATGGCGTCACACCCTTCCGAATATGAAATCATATCTAAGTAACCCCCCCCCCCTCTCTCTCTCTCTCCCTCTCTTTATTTATTTATTTATTTATTAATTTTGTTGTTGTTGACAAAACGATGTGGACGTTTTGGCGTACGCGCATACGCCTAGCTATGCCCCTGGCAAAGGTCCCCATTGGTCGACTATTTTTATCTGTATTGATGACACACACTTGTGGATGACACGAACCCGCCATTAACAGCAACTTAAGCCGTGTTTACACGGGTGAGTTAAATCGCTTCATATAAATCGCCTTGCCTAGTTCGCCTCACATTCGCCGTGTAAACACGACTCTGAGGCGGATTAGGGCTGATTCGCTTCATATGATGCGCTTTAAAAATACCTGGTCGAGAGGTGGTTTATGTGAAGCGATTCAGCTGGTTCCCGGGCGGCGATAGTGTAAAATAGCGGTGCTCACCGGATACAGGCTCAGGTGTAACTATACACTGGTACCCGGCAGTGTTAGGGACCGATTAGGCCGAAATCTATTGAATGCGATCATATTTAACAGAATTACATACTCAAATAATGAAATTTAATTAAATTAACCCTAAATTCCAAGCGATATTAACGTAGCAGCTACATCGGCGTCAAATCGACGAGTGTAAATTAAACAAATAGCAGTGCTCGCCAGCGACAGGCACAACACTAATGCTGCTGGTTCCCGGTCGCCGACACACTTTCAAACTCGCTCATGTAAACGCATCACTACATCGCTTCATATAAATCGATTTGCCTAAATTGCTTCACAATTTCCTGTGTAAACACAACTTAAGAATACTAGCAGGCAGGTGGCAGTTACACGCATTAATGTGTATGTATGTCATCAGCTGATCGGCCCGGGCTTAAAATCAATGACCTTCAAAACAAGAATTGGACACTAAATCCAATCCGCCACCCTCCCTGTTCGGTGTATCTTTCCGAATGAGTTTAAAAAGGGTAAAATGAGACACGGCTGAAGCTATGAACATCCGCTTCCATAATGGTCATGCAATTAGTCAGCTATTTCTATCTGTAGCGATGACACACACTTGTGGGTGACATGACCCGACCATTAACAGCAACTAAAGGGGCTGTCACATTAGGTTTTTTTTTGTGGGAGCGTACGGCGGCGTAGGCGCATTACGTCATATACGTCAGCATATGCTACGCATACGCTACGCATACGCTACGCATAGGCCATCATGTGCCAGTGTATGCCATTGTACGCCGCCATTCGCTTTCTCCCGTCCGTCCGTCCAAATTTTTTTGTGCATGCTAAAAAAATCTCGACCTATGGGAGCGTATCGTTCATACGCTACTCATACGCCGGTGTACGCTCCTCGTACGCCGGTGTATGCTCCTCGTACGGTAGGGGTGCGCCGGCGTAGGTTACGCATACGCTCAACTTGAGTCACCGGCGTATCTCTAGCGTATGTAGCGTACGCATAACCTACGAGTTACATATGGTAGCGTACTCCTAGCGTATGCACAGCGTATGCACAGCGTATGCACAGCGTATTCCAAGCATATGCCATAGGTCTCCACATCGATCTTGACTCATACGCTACTCATACGCTCATATGCTATGCATACGCTATGCATACGCTATGCATACGCTACGCATAGGTTCCATATGCCAATCAAAACTGTCAAAAAATGTCACAGTACGCTCTCATACGCTCCTCGTACGCTCCTCATAGGTTACACATACGCTCAAAAACACCCGATAGGTCACCAAAGGTCATCATAGGCCGGCATTCGCAGGACTTATGTAGGTTTTCAATATGCTCCCGCCATACGCCGTAATGTGACAGGGCCTTTAGAATAGCAGTTACATGCATGAATAGGTATGTATGTCATTAGATAACAGATTCACCCCGTACATCCAGTACAGGGGTGAACGACAACGTAGTGTAAATATGGGCGAAAATAGCTGGAACAGGAAGTAGAAACTCTGGCTCCAGTATCAAATGGCTACCCATATTGCCACAGAGTTGGTGAAATGGGAGAGAATGCAAAAAGACAAGATGGCGGCCATCTTATTAAACTAGATGTTTTATTATATGTTTCAACTCAAAGGTAGTAGGGAAATATGAAGACATATATAAAGAATATATGTTGCTTCTTAGATTAAGAATTTATTCACTCAGTTAATTTCCCCAGCATGTCAAAATTCTTCGCCCGTTTTTCTAATATGTTGGTTTTCACCCCTGTACTGTAAGTACCTGATATGACCATCCTGATATGACCTCAAATGTTGCCAGGATATGAAACTCCAACAAAAAACGACAATCGGCTGATTGGATTCTGGATTTCAACTGATGGTCTCTAGATATACCTTCATCCTAATATGACTTTAGTTGTTGCTAGGACGTAAAACAACAACAAACAATCAAACAAACAGATATACCTCCGTCCTGATATGACCTTAGATGTTACCAGGACTTAAAACAACAATAAACAAACGAAGTGGTCAGGCGCACGACCTTGTAACCGCCAATCCAAAAAATGGCATTAGAATAAAATAATGTTACCTGAAAATAATTTTAATTCCGACTAATTCCACTTTTGTTGTGATAACATGATTGTGGAGCAATAGCCAACAAAGTAGGAATGTACACACATATAATTTTTGTAAGTTTGATTCCAATGTTTATCCCAATTATTGGATCGGCGTTTATGGGGTTTTGCGCCTGAACTCTTCAAACATCTAGATATAGCGAATGTGGTAGAATCATTCGAATCCAAGCCAAGTCAAACCAATGACTTATAAGATGTATACCTGTGGCTACCTAGCCTGCCGCTCGGCATCAATAGGATGACAGGGCAAGGATTCAATATCTGGCAGGGGGCCAACTCACATAGGTGTGAAAGTGCGTACTAATGCAATTTTATTGCTGATTGTGCTAGATAGGGTTATTGGTAGTGAGAATCAAGAGGGTGCCACTCTGGCGCCCTTGAGCAATTTTTTTTATATGTCATATTGGATCAAACTGGCATTTTTTGCGGCATTAGGGGGTAGGGTTCGTATATCAGCTATAGTATCAGTTCTAACTTAGCACTACATATAGTATACCAGAAGAAAGGATATTGAAGTACCGTTCTCATGGTGTAACAATTATCATTGTAGAGCAAATATACATGCCACAGTATACATTCACAAGCAATTGTCATCGACAACTCAAACTGAAAAATATTGCGAAATACTCATTTCAGTGTGATATTTTTGCTATTAAAATAATAATAAATGTAGTAGTTGAACCTCAAATATGTATCAAATTGGAAGAAGCAACTCCCAATCCTATTTATACATTTAATGAAAACAATATTAAACAAAGCAATTGATGGCTACATAAGTAAACCAAACTAAATGCGGAATAAGATCAGACATATGCAGAGATACACTTTTCACAAGATGAATTTGAAATATGTCAAATGGCTTTTAACTACATTGTAGTATTTCTTTGGGAAATAGTACATAAACCAATATAACAAACAGACATGGTGTATTGTCTTATTCATCTAGGTTGCCATATGTGTCATACATAAAGCGTTTGTGACACGTCATTTCACATGATTCAGGTTTCAGGATCCAATCCATCAGTCCTCTGCATTTTCCTCATCATCGTCCTCGTCATTCTCGTCGCCATCCATGAATGGGGCAGATTCATGTTTTGTATGTTCGTTCGAGCATCCCTCGTCTGCTCAGAATTTACAGTATGTCGTGCAGGAAAGCCCTCCTGCCCGAGAGCTGCACTTGAAGCTCCCACATGGCATGCTCGATTTGCACCCACATGCCACAAATTGCATGAGGGATGGTGGGGCAGCAGTGGAAGTGCCATTGACAGGGCAAAGAAGGGTTTTGTTCAACTCCCATCCATACTGACTAACATCAAGATCTGGTGAGTGTAGCTGGTGTGCCGGTCGCCATGTTAGTACCTGGATATGGGCTCTCTTGATGTGCTGTAGTGCAGCTTCGCTCGTTGGAGGAAGGCTCTTAATCTTTGGTGGATCCTTCTTTTTGCTGAACAGTAGATATCTCAGCGCATCTAGTGTTGACGCCACCACACCTCCATACAAATAGGACAAGAATTGGAAGCCTTCCCTTGTCCAGTCCTCTTCTGATGCATCAGGATCTGCAAATGCCTGAAGTGGAACCTTAGATTTCAGTAGCATACTGCAAACGGAAGCCTTCCCTTTGCCATATGGGTACCATACGCTATCGCAGCCTGAGAGGGCATGAGCAGGAAGCAAATCTTGAGATCTGTCTCCAAGTGCCATGAACGTTGCATTGATGTCAATGACTTCGCCGTTATACTTCTTCATGGATACCTGAGCTGGGGAATTATAGCACCACACAAAGTATACCAGTAGGACAAAGATATCCGTATCATCAGCGAGGACTTGGATATGCTCTGTTTGTTGGTGCAGATGAAGAAGGTAGTTGACGAGTTTGACATCTGCTTCTTCGTGTGTATATGGACATTCCTCGCCGATGATGTACACAGATTCATTGGGGTTCTCTGCAGTACACAGGTTCTTGATGAAGCTCTTCTTGTTCTGGTCACTTTTCATGATGATGTCCCTGCCTGGAAGTACTGTTTCGTCTGTCAGGTTGTAGTCTTGTGGAGCAGCACCCTTTGCCCATCACCGACGTTCATGAGATTTGATGGAGTGCTCCTGGTAGCAGTCGAATACTACATACGTGGTATACGGACGAGTGAATGAGGAAATGAATCCTTTGGCTAACATAGACATCGTTGCATTTTTTGGCCACAGGGTGTGGTAGATTGCCTCATTCCCTTTTATCAACTGCACATCAACTCTAGGTGGTGGTTCTTTGTAGGTGATGGCCAACTTCGACACCAGGACCGACTGGCTTCCCTTGCACATATCTCCATAATCGTCAAAGAGGGCAGTTGGCACTGGAGCCAATTCATACTTGAATAAGTCGGAAAGCTCCACATCTCTCTTCTGGGACACAATTAGTAAACGTGCGTACAGCTTTTCCATATCGTATACACTGGAGTCCCCTACCTTCATCTTCTTCTTCATTACTTCCATAGTTATGAGAGTTTTCTTGAGAGGGACGTAGAACCCATCAGGAAGCTTTCCTGTGAATTCAGCGGCCATGATTCCTCCTATGCTGACGGACTGATCCACGTTCACTTCATCTGCAGCTACGAGACCATTTATAATGTTATATACAATGGTTCTGTGGCTTTAGTCAGGAGTGGATTGGTGTGGCGTTCGACTTCAAGGATGATCTTCTTCCTGTCTTCGTTGTCAAGTTGTCGTCATTTCTTCCCTTCTTCTTTGTGTCTTCCTGTGCTGTCCTCCTGATCCTCGTCTTCCGTCTCATCGAACATGTTGTCCATCGCAAGTGAGACAGCATTGCAGATGTGATATGATAAGGTCCACTCTGCCACTTGTTCATCTGACAATGACTTCCCCACCAAACCCCCCTTGGCCTTCCCATACCGGATGTAGGTTTGCTCCCCAAACTGATCCAAGAAGACAGCATTCCACACTCCCTTGCGATGACGACAAACATGGTCTCCTCTCAGGAAGGCATCTTGTAGTTCAGATGGAAGAGACGATGCCATGTCTTGTAGGTGCCAGACGATATACTTGGCATAGTGCCAATGGCGTGCTGAAAAGAAGTATGGAACCATCCTCTTCAAAGTGTACATGTGCAAGGAGCCAGTCTCCCTCTCATTCAGCTTGCACATAGAGATGGCCGATCAGCAGTTGGATGATCAAGCAGTGCACCCAGAGTCGTGCTGTTTGTGACATGCAGATCGTGTCTAGTTGCTCTTCTAGAGATTCCACAGTAGTCTCCGCATAGTCTCCGCTGAGATCAGTGGCCGCAGTAGTGCCACTACCACCATCCGCCACTACCACCATCCCGGAGCACCTTCGGCCATGCCTTGCCATTCAGCATACTTCCTACATCCTTGAATTCTGCTTGCAGAAGTTCCTCGAGTCCACTGCCGTTCATCAGGGTGCCGATGCATCCAACAAAAGATATTAGGGTATGCATCCCTCCCAGATGAACAATCAAGCTCTTCCAGCAATCTGGATCCGCCCACTTAACCTGCATGATGATCTTGTAAAGCTGCATGTCTGCTGACAGATGGATGTAGCATTGTTGCCTTAGGGACTCTTCTATGAAAATCAGCGTGGTCAAGATGGTGTTGGGGTGAGCAGGCGGTAGGTCAATGAGAGGACCAAATACAAAGTGGGTCACCATACCAACAGCCCTGCCTTCTTCTCTGGATGAAGCTGTCATTGCTCCTGACCACTCTGGGATCGGTTCTTCGTCGTCTGTACTCTGTATGATGGACACGAGCCAAGCTAAGTCCCTCTCCATGGCTTTGTGGACGTTAGCAGTTGTCTTACACAGTAGGTCGTATGCGATTCCATATGTTAGGGCTACGTTGGGAGGTTCGATGCAGTAACCCATGTTGATTGATTTCATGGCCTTTTTTGAGATCCTAGGTATATCGATCGCCAGTGGTTCCTATGCGCTTTCGTTCCCTAGCAATATGTGTCTTTGATGTATAGCTGGATATGCAGGACTTGTTAAACTGTAAGGCGAGGTTTGGATTGTTGCTGAGGTCTTCTTGGAGCCCAATATGGATCAAATCTTCACGTGATATGCTTGCAGAAATAATGTTTTTTATTCGCTGTTCCTTTCCAGTAACGAGGGTTCCCTCCGGCTTGTTGCAGCCTGGGAAGAAACATTTTGCTGAGGATTCCATCGTTCACGTCGAGTATCATCTATGATGGCTCACAGGTTCAAGCTAGGAGTATATAAACAACTGTTTATATAGTTTGGAAATGAATATAATGGTCAAAACACCACTTCCATACCTTGTTTTACAGAATAGTAATATTTGTGTTTAAATAACGTCTGCAAACACAATAATGTCATAAGTCTTTGAAGGTATCCAAGTTTAACCATATTTTGAACATTTTTGGTTTTGTTGATTGACATGTCCTGAACGCTTTGACAGACGACCAGGCATTGTTAAAATTGTTTTAGATGGGAATTTTACCTGAATAGCATCTTCACACCTATACATTAATTAAATAGCCATGAATGAGACAAATAAATTGTCTGCAAGTGACATATTATTTTCTTTATTATCGGGATTAGTTTTTCTACAAAAAAATGTACATTTTGATTACCATGAGTTGGCAGTAATAATTCCTTTTGAGCCTTTCTGTATTTACACATTTGTATCATACATAGAAGTTTTATACATCAGGAGAAAGGTACTTCAATATCCTTTCTTTTGGTATAATATATGTAGTGCTAAGTGAATTAGAAATGATATTACAGCTGATATACGAAGACTACCCCCTAATGTAGAATGGCACAAAAATGCTGGTTTGATCCAATATGACATCATATCATAAATGGGTTATAAAAAAAATTGCTCAAGGGTGCCAGAGTGGCACCCTCCTGATTCTCAAAATATAGGTATATGACTATCACAATCTGCAATAAAATTGCATTAGTACGCACTTTCACACCTAAGGCTGTTTTGGGCCTTTGGCCCCCTGACTAAATGTGACTCTGTGGGATATCATGTCATGGTGTGGGTGGTCTGGTCTTCCAGTGGGGCAGAACTATAAAGTCACCATGAGTGTGCACTTTCACCAGTAGTTGGTGCCTGTTCTGATCGGACCTTTTTTTTCTTAAAGATTTATTCTGCCTATCATGGATAAGTCTGAATAGACTTGTTTTCACCATTAGACAGTTGGTCAATAGAAAGCCCGAGCCTACACTTGTACTGGCCCAAGGGATTTTTAACCTCCCACACCACATAGACATGGTATGACTATGAGAGCAACTGGATTTTGATGATGCTGTAAGTTATACACAGTGGTGCAAATCCAAATTAGCTGAGGTGATCATATGGGGAATCGAACCTCTGATCTTCAGATTAGCAGTGATTAGGACTTCGGCCTAGAAAAAAGTCAGACACTCTAACTACTCCGCTACAGAGAACACCATTCAGATGTTGCTAGGACGTCAAACAACAACACACAAACAAGTCTCTGGATATGATCAGGTAATTGTGTCGGGGGTGCGCCGGTTAGATTCTCCGTTGCTCATTCCTAGCTGTCTCATTAAACTGGTCAACCATGGGTGGAGAACCCCCCCCCCCCCCCACCACCACCACCACCTACACCACCACATACACCAGTACCAGCACCACCAGCACCACCAGCACCAGAGCCGCGTTCAGGGTATGCCTCCGAGACGTCTCGGAGATGCCTTTTAGCTTATTTCCGTTCAGGGTACGCCTTAGATAAAAGATCCACCATGTACTTGTAGTACATGGGTGAATGACAACGTAGTGTAAATACGGGCGAAAATAGCTTTAGTATGGAACAGGAAGTAGAAACTCTCGTTCAAGGATCAAATGGCTACATATATCAGCACAGAGTTGGTGAAATTAGAGAGAATGCAAAAAGACAAGATGGCGGCGATAAAATGCTGGCCATTTCACTTTTAAATTGCATTAGAGTATATGTTTTATTATATTTTCCAACTCAAAACTAGCGGTAAATATGAAGACATACATAATGCACCTGTCACACCATACCGGACTGAGTACCGGACACAAAGAATTGTCTAGTCCCGTGCTCTCCGGTACACAAAATGTATTGAAATATATCAAAAAGGAGTGTAATTGGGTCAATTGCCGCCGGACCACCAGATAAGTACCGTACATGTACTGTACATGTACCGGACGAGAACCGGATGAGAACCTGACGAGAACAGGACACGTAACGGATGGGTACCGGACATGTACCAGACAAAAACGGACAAACCAGACACCAAAGGATGGGTACCGGACATGTACAGATGGGTACCGGATGGGTACCGGACAAGTACCGGACAAACCGGACACCAACCAGACACTTCAGTCCGGCGGTGCCCGGTAGAAGTTTTGTGCATGTTCAAAACTTGTACCGGACACTGCCAGACAACACCGGACACCGCCGGATGGGTACCGGACATGTACCAGACATCGCCGTACATTACCGGACAGTGTCCGGTTCTCGTCCGGTTCCCCAGTCCGGTAAGGTGTGACTGGGCCTTAAAGAATAAATATTACTTCTTAAATTAAGACATTATTCACTCAATTAATTTTCCCAGCATGTCGAAACTCTTCACCAGCTTTTCTAATGGGTTGTCAGTACGGGGTGAATCTTTTATCTAGGTACGCCTCCGAGTCGACTCGGAGACGTCTCGCTTTTCAGGCTGGAGACAATAAGCGACTAGAAAATGGCCGCCGTAGTCAGTGGTTTCAGGCAATCAGAGCTCTTCTTTTCCATTGCAAATGGCTACCTCCTATGGGGGGGAGTGGCCATTCTCGAGGCGACTGCTTTTGCCATTCAGACTAGCGTGATGTCAGGAATTTCTCCGAGACGTTTCGGAGGCATACGCTGAACGCGGCCCAGGCAACGTTCCAAAATACAGGAGCATACCTCAGTCATAGGTGATACTCAACCGTGAAGAGGAGTGGGGTGGCGCAGAACTAAGTGATGGTGTAGTGGGCAAAGCGCTGACTTCCAAGGCGCGAGGTCCGAGGAACAATGACTGGCTGAGTCAAACTGGCGATTTACAACATTTATGTGAGGTGTAAAGTAGGCCTACTTATGCGAATATTATTCATGTATGTAATACTCCTACTTATTATTAATAGTATTATTATTATTCTGTTCTAATACTGCTCCTGTAACCTCCTTTTGATATGATCCTTTGTAGTCTGGGTTACTGGAGGTTGAAGAGCAGCCTGGAGACTGGGAGGCTTGCTTCCAAGCAGCTCCCCTAATTCCTTTCCTTCCCACCAGGTGGCGCCTCACCCACCTCCTATCCGCCCATTTTGCCACCGATTTAGGATTCTTCTTACTTCATCGTCCGAATATTGGAATTTCAGTATCCGGGGAGAGGACATGGTCGCGCCGACCAAAAGTAATATCAGTTAGTAGAGTACAGGAGTCATTGGAGTAGGAAGGTTAGCCGACGTTGCCATGGTTATCACACTAAAACATATGTGCGCAGAAAGAGTCAGGCATTTGAGAACCAGGAAGAAAGATATGGTCAATCTGACATATTTGAGAGGAAACCCACTGCCGCCAGATAGACTACTCTTTCCAATAAGCAGCAAGGGGTCTTTTATAGGCATTTTCCCACAGGCAGGACAGCACATACCAAAGCCTTTGATGATCCAGTTGTGGACCACTGGTTGGAAAGGAAAATAGTCACATTACGACGCATCTCGCAAACAGGTGGCCAACATGTTAACTCACTTTTATACGTCGAGAAGCATCGAACTTTTCGGCATGGGGGACAAAGTTGGACGTATACATGCCGCATACATAGTGTATGGCCAATGCATGACCAACATATGGCTAATGTACATCCCGGCAAAAAATGCTTGAATTACGCTCACAGTACGTTCACAGAATGCCAGTGAACGTTATATACATTATGCGATCACCAGAACTACGCCTCATATGTTACATACATCAAGACATGCTGGAGAAAAGCTAAATGTACGTTAGATGTATGTTAGGCGTACATTATCCATACATTGTCAGTACGCATAATATTCGTTCCCACTGCCTGTAACTTAGGTCAACGTAGTGCAACGTAGTGAACAACGTTTGTCTAACATACGTCCAAAATACATCGATGTACGCCTAATGCATACATAACATATGGTGGACGTAAAATCCACACGTTGTCGAATGTTGTCATACATCGAAAGTTTTGTGCAAGCACAAAACTTTGGCGACCCCCTCACGTGCGTCGCCGTATCTTAACGAACGTCGACGTACATTGACGTATACCAATGAGTGCCGAATGCATGCGTAACACATAACGATGTATTCTGACATAGCGGCCAAAAATCACATACGTCTCCGTACGTTGGCGTGCTGCATAGTAATGTGACAGCCCCTTTACTAAAATCAAATTGAAATTAATTACATTAATTCAGGGTACCGGTATTCTGCTTGTTTCTTGGTTTGGATCTTAGGTATTAGCATGATTGATTGGTGGGTTGGTTTACTCCGTGTCGGCAGCATATATGATTGTGAGCTTTCTAATTTAATGAGTGTCTATTAGCACATAATTGATTGTCGGCTTTTACATGTAAAAGCGATGGTTTGAACAAAAAACAAACATTTCTCACCGTGAATATGGCCTATGGTGCCAACATGGCGTATTCCATATTCACGGCGAGAATTGTTTGTTTTTGTTGGCTTCACTCTTTTCTTTACCATGTTTGGGAATCGGTATTACTGTCGCCTCCCGCCCTATACCTACATTACATCATGCGCTAGTGTTAGTGGAGATACTCAGTTTACGCTGTCACTTTGTGAGGTCGGGATATGAGGTCATTTGTTGAGGGGGTGAGGAAAATGCCAAATATTGCACCTAGAGCAGGATCCGAACCCACACCTCTTGCATTCCGGGCTAGTGTGTTAACCATTACACCAGCTAGGCTCCCTGATGTCATCACCTTGTCTCCGCCCACCTGTCTATGTGGCTCCTTGCCTGAGAGGTCAGTGCAGACTACTGCACTTGTATTGCAGAGTAAAGGGATTCGATATAGGCTGCTAGGGGAGTGAAGCTGTACCTCGACAAATGCTCTCCAAGCACACCGTTGCCTAATTTGTCCTCTCTATGCAACCGAATATGTGGAGGGAGAGTGCCTGCTATTAACAAACAACACAGCAGGAGCAACTGACCGCAACACTCTCCCCCCACAACCTTCTACAACGCTGGCTGAGTGTAAATTTGTTCTTTCATATCCAACTTAGATACTAGTGTATTCAATCCTCATTTCTTTAGATGGAGACACCTACAAGGTATGACTTTCTGTTAGATTCCTTTAGACATTGAATAAGGTCTTCTAGGTTAGATCTACTAGATCTAGACATGTGGGGGAGGTTACGCTACCGTACCGCCACCTATCGCTGTAAACTGCGACGGTGACGGAGAGGTCCTTGCTGCCACCGTATCTTAGTGGAGCTCATGTCTGGACTACTAAAATATAATGACATTATGAGGTTATTATTCCGTCTACCTAGGTATCACAGTGCTAGTCAGCTATTTGCCAATATTGATGTACCTGCCTCAGCCGCGCGTTCACACGCGAAATGTAACCCGAACTATACGAGTCGCTTTCTACGAATCGATTTACATCGCCCGTGTGGACACGGCTTATGACGTCATCTCATTAACATATCCTTTGTTCTCCACACATGGCTGGATGTCTACAGCCGTGGTCACACGGACAACATCTAAAGCGATTTAGACAAGGCGGATAGCAGGAGTCGAATTAGCCACCCGTTCACACGGGCACTACTTGGGCCAGAAGTCGATATCAGCGCATGAGCAAGTCCAGTCTGACCAGCACCAGTTTTCGGTTAGGCGAAGTCACCACGAGAGAGTCCGTTCGACCTAGATATGTATTTAATGAATCTTATTGGTTTGGAATGATCAAAACTTCTGTTGGGCAGTGAAACCCTAAAAAATAAATGATGAAAAAAATATCTGTGCACAGCTAGCGGTTTAATAGACTAAATTATATAATATGCGCTTTTGATCAACCGGAAAGTAAACACACTAAGGTATCGACTGCGCATGCGTGTGAGGTGCTTAATCTGCCTCAGAGCGTCCACACGGGAAAAATAAATCGACTCACAGAAATCTACTCGCGTAATGCATCTCCACAAGTGTTTTCCAGTATCAGGATCACAGGAATCGATTCAGCCCTAATTCGACTCAGACGCCCGTTCACACGCGAAATGTAACCTGAACTATACAAGTCGATTTCTACGAATCGATTTACAGCGCTCGTGTGACCACGGCTTACTACGCATATATTACATCCCCCCCCTCAAAGTATTTCTGAAACATGAAATGTTTCAAAATCACCATAGTCATATCAAACTTACATGTTTAGCATACAACAATACAATAAAACATCTCAGGTACTTAACTTTAACCACATGTTTCCCAAATGTCTGAGTGCACTATGACGCTGAAGTCCTTTGAAATGTCCGGCTGCTTAGCCTCCAGTATGACTCATTGTCCAGTTTGACCTAATATACATAAATACAACAACCCTGAAATCAAACAATACTTAACCTACATGCACATGTGTTTGCGTGTGACTATAGCTTGCAACTGACTACTTATAGGTCTAGCCTGTCTGCCGGTCTAATCAACCGACCTGACCTACTTAGATTAGCTGCATTGTTTACATTTGACTGCGATGTCGGCATACTTTGTGCCTGCCCGACTAGTTCGGGCTGCCTCCACTCTGGCGCCCTTATTATCTGCACCCTGTTCCTATATAACATATTTCCTGACTCGTTCAAAATCTGATATTCTCTACCTGACACACCTGTATGCCCTATCACAACCCCTTTCTTCCACTCTCCTGCATGATTCTTATATTTAACTTTGTCACCAGTTTTCATCGGCTTGTGCGCTTTACCGCATTTCTTGTCGTGAAAGATTTTCTGACCTTTCTGTCGTTTTTCCGTCTGTGTAGTTTTGGGGTTCTGTGTTTCGGGCATTAAATTCTCCTCTGTCATAGGCAATCTACCCCTCAGCCTTCTGCCCATGAGCAGCTGAGCTGGAGATGCATTCAAGACGGGCAATGGAGTGTTTCTGTAATTTAACAAAGCTAACTGAAAATCTGTCTTTGTCTCTAAGCATTTTTTTAACATGTTCTTTACTGTTTGTACAAATCTTTCAACTTAGCTGTTACTTCGGGGGTATTGCGGACTCGAATACGTGGCCGTAAACCCATAATGGTTTCCAAATTCTTTATACTCGTGGCTCTTAAACTGTGGACCCTTGTCCGAAATCACCTGGCTCGGAATACCATGCCTCGCAAAGTTATCCCTCATAGCCTCAATGACTGTCGCAGATGCCGTATCCTTCAACAACATTACCTCAGGATATTTAGTGTAATAATCTACAGTTATTAGGTAATTTTCATGACTTATTTCAAATAAATCTGCTCCTATCTTCTCGTAAGGTTGACATACTATTGAGGTTCACCAAAGGTTTGTTGTGCAAACTTTTACGATTATTCTGGCATGTGTCATATCGACTGACTTTTTCCTTGATTTGCTTGTTTATGTTAGGCCAGAACATACAATCATGCGCCAACTGCTTGGACTTAGTTATCCCCAAGTGCGTCTCATGCAACGCCTCAATCATTTCACCGCGGAGCTTTGGAGGTACCACCTTTCATAACTAAATTGTTTTCTACAGTTAGCTCGTGTTTATACAGAATGTACTGTCTTAGACATGGGGGTGTCTGGATGCGTTTTGGCGTCCCAACCACTTTCAATGTGCGTTATCAACATGGACATGGACACATCAGCTTCATACTCTCAGACAATTTTACTTAACAGACTGGATGATTGCATATCCACTGCAGCGACGCTGAGCCTGTCGTCAAATAGATCAGCATGACCTATATTAGCAGTGTGTGCTCGGGACAACGTGTCTGCAAAGAACATTAGAGAACCCTTAACATGACACAACTTGACATTGTAATTTTGCAAATGCATTCGCATTCTTCTGCCGACAGTTTATGAATGGGTTTCTGCATTATCACCACCAATGGTTTGTAATCCATTTGAATTTGCACTTCCTTACCAAAGATATAATCATGGAACCTCTGGCATCAGAAACATATGGCTAGCATTTCTTTTTCAATCGTGGCATACCCACACTGCGCTGAGTCGCAAGTGCGATCAGTTTGTCTCCCTGCACTAATACAGCTCCTAACCCTGACTGACAAGTGTCTACCTGCACAACAATGGGCTTTTCAACATCATAGTACGCTAGCACAGGAGCAGTTTTCAACTTTTCTTTGAGCTTGTCATATGCAGCTTGTTGTTCGCTCTGCCAGTGCCAGGCGACATCATTAGCGAGGAGCATGCGCAGTGGTTTGGCAATTTCGGACATGTTAGGGATGAACTTGTGCACATACCCAACCATGCCTAGAAATTGCTGCATGCCTTGCTTGTCACGCAGCTCTGGCATGTCTACAATCGCTTGTATTCTGTCTGGATCTGGCTTCACACCTTGTTGGTAAGTTGATGACCTACATACTTTACTGTAGTTTTGCATAGCAAAGATTTTGACTCGTTTAATTTGAGATTCACTGACCTAGCTCGGTCCAACACTGCTTTGAGCCTGTGGTTATGCTCCTACACGGTTAACCCAAATACCAAAATGTCATCCGTGACTATACCGATACCGGGTAAATCGCCCATGACACAGTGCATTTCCTGAATAAAAATGTCACCGGCTGTTTTGATGCCAAAAGGCAGACGGGTGTACCTGTACCTAAATGTGCATAACAATGAACTTTCATAGTCCAACTCGATCTGCCAAGATCCTGTCATAGCATCTGACACTGAGAAATACTTTGCATTAGCTGTCTTAGCTATAATTTCATCAATGGTTTTGGTCGGAAAAGGCCCTCTCTTTATAGCTTTGTTCAACTTAGTCAGATCCAGACAGATCCTTATCTTATTCATTTTTTTTTACGATAGTTATAGAATTAACCTATTCAGTGGGTTCATCTTGCTCGACAATAACACCCATTTCCACCATACGCTTCAGTTCATTGTGAACTCTGTCCTGAATTGCATATGGAATCCTCCTCGGCGGGTCAACAACAGGTTGTACAGATCTATCAACATGAATGACAGCATTTGATTTTATGAGACCTAGACCTTGAAAAACATCTTTGTATTTGCTTACCAGATGTTCGGCTTGCGAACTGTGGCTGTCGGCCGGCATGGAAATGTTCGTCGGCATACTGGAATGCACCTCGCCGACCCGCACCAACAAGTTCAACACAACACAAGCCTGTTTACTGAGAATCGGTTGACAGTTCTGTACCACTTGGAACGTGAAGTCTTTGTCGTCCATCCGAAGTGCTGCCTCACCGTCCGGGGTGATCCGATGCCCCGAAAATGTCGGAAGCGAACAACAGGTGTTCGTCAGTTGCCCCGGCGCAACTCTGTCAAAGATGTTCCTTGGCAGAATGTTCGCCTCCAATACGGTGTCGAGCTTAAACTTGACTGGAGGACAGTTCACTCAAACGGTCGCATACCAGAGTTTCTCCTCCTTGTCTGTGCCATGGTCGACGGTCCCAACAAACAGATCCGTCATCAACACATTGACTTCCGCCGGATCTGGGTCTTGCTCTATGTTGTGAGGGTCTGGCTCTTCCACAGTTACTTCTTTAACTCTGCCAAGTCTGCTCCGGCAGACCTTCCCGAAGTGCCCGATCTTCCTGCAGACAATGCAAGCCTTGCCTTTCGCTGGGCAGACTCCACGGTGATATTCATACCCACAGTTCAGACATTGAATTTTGAACTCGCCTGCACCGGTGCTGCCAGCTTTCCAAGATTGCCACTTCCAAGATGGTGGCACAGACGGACGAACCACTAGTGCACCGGTTTGTGCAGTGGCATATCTATTTAGAAAATTCATGTTCTTTACGCCAGCCACCAACCGATCGCGCAACAGCGACTCCTCCACCGATCCATACTCACAGTCTTTCACTCTGTCTCTTAACGCAGTAATATACGTAGACATATTCTCAGTAGCCTGGTTATGAGAATTAAACTGGTAGCGTATTATTATTAAGTTGCTTTTACCTGTACAATAGGCCTGAAATGCGTCGGATAGCGGTCCGATTTTATCTCGATCAGCGAGCGCGAAGGCCATATTCGCTTTCTCACCTTTTGCGCTTCCTCGCCGGCAACATGAAGAAAGATGCAGCATTGCACTCATTCTGTCTTCACAACAACACCTGCAGCAGTGGCATATATATCATATGCTCTGATCCAGTTTTCCAGTTCGATTCATTGTTGCAGAGGATGAGTTGTCCTGGTGGCCTGAGACCCGGCAGTGTATTAGCGGGCGGCATTCTTCCTCATCTGACACCATGTAAAAGTACAACGTCTGAACACTTTGACTTCTGGATACTGAATGCTTTATTCACTGCCCAGGGCCCTGAACTGCCGGCACACTTTGTCTATGACGTCATCTCATTAACATATCCTTTGTTCTCCACAGGTGCCTGGATGTCTACTACGCATATATTACAATCACCTCCCTAAATCGACCACTTGGTAGGAACATTTATATGTTTCTGGACGCGATGGCCAAATCGGTAGAGCACAGACTTCCCGCGCGGAAGGTCGGGAGTTCGAGTCCAAGTCGAGTTAAACCAATGACTTACAAAACTGATAATTATCGCTACATAGCCTGACGCAACTAGAATAGGACAAGGACTTGTTAGCTCAGTATCGGGATAATGTGACATCCACAAACATGAAGCAAAAAAGCACTAACAGAATTTGCTGTGCCTGACCATTTCAGGATGCCGCTGACGTATACAACATTACGCAACCCTGCTTTACTGTGATGCCATTTTTGATTGTGAGCAAAAGTCGAGGCACTGTGCGACTGGCATCCTGGGATGGGAGACAATACCCGCTCATCGACCCACACTACCGTCCCCAGTCCTTACATATATATACATATTACATCTCCCCTTTTTTTTAATCTTTTTTTTTTATAAGACTTAAATCTAACAGGGTGGTAAGCCAATTATAACGTAACCTTGTGTGTGGTAATTAACCGCAAGGTAGGGTTGATTATGTATCTTAATTTTAACTGTTTTTCTTATTCTGTCCACTTGGGTTGAACATTGATATTTACAATCTGGACACTGTTCAATGGTTTCATGCTGCCATGTTACATCATGTTTTGTGCCCTGCCAATGGGACATGATTATCGCTGTGCTGGTTACACGTTGAGCTGCCGGTACCCGCGAATTAATTACTTTTGAATCTTACTACTGGGCGTACCACTCGACCATATCGAGTGGTATAGTTTTGCCTATCAGGTGTACGCGCGTTTCTTGGTTGTTTGTCTGTACGCGGTTTTGTGGGTTTGTTTCTTGGTGTAGTGTTGCGTGACTGTGGTTCTTTTTGTTCATCGGGTATTTTGAAAATGTAATAACTGCATCGCTTTTTATCTTTCCTAATCCCTCGAAAATGTCACAGTATGCATTTACCAGAAGTTGTGTGCTGGGCTCCTCTGTTTGTACTGTGACCGGTGTCGGTGCTTGTGTTGTTTCCCGACGTCTTGAGACCTCATCGACGCGCCGTATTAGTCCCAGTTCTGTGCATGCCTCGCTGCCCAGAAGTGGGGAGCCCGTCTTGGTTATTTGGTAGCGTAACATCCTCCCGTTCGTGACGATTCCTGCCTCCCCTTCCGGACGAATTCGTTCACCCGAGAATGTTATCAAGGTGCACGTAGTCGGGTGCAGGACAACATTCTTTAACTTGTCGTATATGTTTCTTGGGATTATGTTAGCTTGGGATCCCGTATCCAACTTGAACTTTATCTTTTCGTTGTTGATCGACAGCGTAGCAAACCATGGTGACGTGTTCATTGTGTCGGCTTGTGCTAGGCAACCCACGAATAAGTCATTATCTAGGTCAACGTCACTGTCCACTTCTGGCGGAGGCGGGTTGTTGTCGTCAACTTGTATGATGTTCAAACTTGTGTAGTTCGTCTTCTTAGTTTTGCATACCTTGGAAAAATGTCCGAGCAGATTGCATTTCAAACATTGTTTCCCTTTTGCTGGGCATTGCCCGAATGGATGCATATATCCGCATCTACTGCATTGCGTTCGGGTGTTCGTTTTCGTAGGTGGGCGTTGACCTGTCCAATATGGCGCTCGTGACGTGGCTTGAGCGGGTTTCACGTTGATAGAATCCACATGTTCGGCTTCTACTGTCACTGTCACGTCCTTCACTAGTGCTGAGCGGTGTTCGCTCAAACGGCATATGTCCATACATTGTTCTAGTGTCAAGTTGGCTGTTTGCAGTAGGCGGTCCCTCAATCTCTCGTCCTTTACGCCGCACACTAGCCTATCACAGAGCATCGAATCTGCTAGATCCTTGTAATTGCAGTGCGCGACACGATATTGCAGCTCTCTGATGTAAGCGTCCATCGACTGTGTCGTCTGCTGCAGCGAGTTGAATTTATAACGAATCACTGTTATATTCGTTTTGCCTTTGCAGTATGTATGGAATGCCTCAATTAAAGGCTGGATCTTGTCGATAATACTGGTATCGTTTTTTAGTGTCCTATACACTTTTTGTGCTTCAGCACCGGCTACGTGTAGAAATACTGCGCATTGTACTTTCTCCGATTTCGAGTGTACTCCTGCAGCTGCGGCGTAAAATTCATATGAATCGTACCACATATCCCAGTTCAACGACATGTTATCCTCCAGGTTCAGTGGTCCTGGGGGTTTTAATCCTGTAAGAGCCATTTTTGAGTTCTGTACATCTGACACCATGTAGTAGGGAAGAAGACGCACAAAGGACCGTACACGGCAAAGGTTAGTTCCAACTGGTTTATTTAGTCCACCACCCTCATGACGTCACCCGGGGTTCCCGCTGTCAGGGTATCCCCAGTCCTTACATATATATACATATTACAACTACCTGGAGCACAAACAGGATGTGCTCAACTTTGTAGACGGTACTTTGCATTACATATATATATGTCATACTAATATGAATTTAACCCATTGAAGATGGCATACCTGTCCGCACTATCTGGTTCACGAGCAAGACATGCTCAACTTGACAATATTTTATGTTACGTATATATTATATCATTATACTAATATGAATTTAACCCATTGAAGATGATGTACCATCCCTCACTACCTGGAGCATGAGCAGGACATGCTCAACTTATGTGTATATATATGTCATTATATGTCATTATACTAATATGAATTTAACCCAGTGAAGATGGCGTACCATTCCGCACTACCTGGATCATGAGCAAGATGTGCTCAACTTTCTAGACAGTATTTTACGTTACATATATATTATATCATTATACTAATATGAATTTGACACATTGAAGACAATGCGCCACTCCCTGATACACCAACACTATCTGAAACAAGGGCAGGCCGTGCTCAACTTTGTAGCCGGTACTTTATTTTACGTTATGTGTCGTTATACTAATCTGAATTTAACCCATTGAAGACGATTTCCAACAGGCTCCTAGACCCACACTACACAAAGCATGGGTAGGACGAACTCAACTTTGTAGACAGTACTTTACATTACATATATATGTTATTATACTAATATGAATTTAACCCATTGAAGATGATGTACCATCCCTCACCACCTGGAGCATGAGCAGGACATGCTCAACTTTGTAGACAACACTTTACGTTATGTATATATATGTCATTATACTAATATGAATTTAACCCATTGAAGACAATGTCCATCACACTCATAGACCGACACTGCCTAAAGAACGGGTAGGAAGTACTCAACTTTGTAGATGGTACATTACATTACATATATATGTCATTATACTAAGATGAATTTAACCCATTGACGATGACGTTAATCCCTCCGTACCTGGAGCATGAGCAGGACATGCTCAACTTTGTATACGGTACTTTACATATATATAAATATGTCATTATACTAATATGAATTTAACCCATTGACGACGATGTTCCTTCACCTCAACGAGCTACACTACCTGGAACATGCTAAACTTGGGAAATGGTACTTTATGTTATGTATATAGGAAGAGTTCAGGTGCAAAACTCTGTCGACACCAATCCAAAATTGTTATTAAAATAACAGATTTTTATAAGGAGGTAACTTTAATTCTCAATAATTCCACTTTCCTTGTGATGTAATGATTAGGCAGCAATGATCAAAAAAATAGGAATGTAAAAAATGACCTTGTTGAATGTTTGATTCCAATGTTTATCTCAATTTTTGGTTTGGTGCCTACAGGATTTTGCACCTGAACTCTTCAAATGTTATTATACTAATATTTATTTAATCAATTGAAAATGATGTGCCACCCCCCTCACGTTTGGTACTGGAACCCAAATATTTGTTGACCTCCTCTGAAATCAGTTGTAGTAGTAGTTTGTTTCGTATTCAGACATAATTACAAATTCTATATATGTGTAACACCGATTAAAGTGTTTGAAATTTACAATCCTTCCTTCCTTCCGCCTATGTTTAAATCACACCATATCAATAGCGTAAAGAATGCGAGAATTACTGTGAAAATGTATGCTCAATGAAGATAAGAGCTTGTAATTCGACCCATAGCTGGTTGGGTCTCCTCCTTTCATCGCTCTCTTCACCCGTTCTCAGACTCGGGTCGAATAATCGAATACGTTTCTCCGCGCTCGGGTGGACACTTTTTTTTTTTTTTAATAATCGATAAAACTACAGCAAAATAGGATTTAAAGTATTTTATGATGGCCTAGTTTATCTATATTTCCATTTCATTAATCTAAGTTATTCTTTAAAAAAAACATGTATGACTGGTACTGGTAGCTGTTATCCTGCAGGACGGTACCAGCGCAAATGTGACGTCATCGCTCGTACCAACCCCAGCTAGGAGGTGGGTTACTTCCCAGATAGCACACAGCCGTCGGCCCGACGGCGGCCCGACGGCGGCCTCTCCGTCGGGCCAACGGTGGAAAGCGTCGTCGGGCCGACGTTGTTTTGTCCAACCCCCCACCGTCGCCTCGACGGTGGCTGCCGCCATAGGCCCGACGGCGGCTGCCGCCATAGGCCCGACGGCGGCTGCCGCCGTAGGCCTGACGGTGGCTGCCGCCGTAGACCCGACACAATATATTTATTCCAAATTAATAGAAAACCTTATAAATTTAATATAATCTTTTTGGTTAAGATGTTTTCTATATGTGTACCAAGCTATTTGTTTTTAAATACAGAAAAAGTGAAATATGTCTACAACCACACCACGTAGAAACAAATCGCTTGGTACACATTTAAGCCGTGTTCACACGGGCAAAATGTGAGGCGAATCAGACAAATCGAATCAGGTGAGTCGAACTAGCGGCCCGTTCACACGGGCAGTACTTGGGCCGGAAATCAAAATCTGCGCATGAGCAAGTCGACGTCACCACGAGAGAGTGGGTTCGACCTAGATATCTATTTACTGCATCGTATTGGTTTGGAACGGTCAAAACTTCTGCTGGGCAGTAAAACCCTAAAAATAAATGATGAAAAAAATATCTGTGCATAGATAACGGTTTCATTAATTAAATTATATAATATGTGCTTTTGATCGACCGGAAAGTCAACAAACTAAGGTATCGACTGCACATGCGTGTGAGGTGCTTAATCCGCCTCAGTGCGTCCACACGGGCAAAATTATCCGCATCACAGAAATCGCCTCACGTAAACTACCTTGCTAGTTGGTTTACAGTATCCGCATCACAGGAATCGAATCAGCCTTAATCCGCCTCAGACATCCGTTCACACACGAAATGTAAGCCGAACTATACAAGTCGATTTCTACGAATCGATTTACATCGCCCGTGTGAACACGGCTATAGACAACATCGTTACCAAAAAGATTATACCTGTACGTATTGACACTATAGTGACAGTGTCTTCTCGGAAAAAACCAAGATGGCGGTCCTTTGTCAACATTCCGTACCAGGTAGTTCAAATTGTATTAACACGAATAATTCCATTAATACATTGTAATAAATTACAAAACTTTTACAAAATAATCTAAACATATTAATAAACAAACCTGTTAAATAATTCCTTAAAATTCCTCCGATTTCTGGAGTTATTTGTTGAAAAAGAACGCTGCTCAACTATTGCGCGTGTGCCGATGGCGACTCGAGCTGGAAAACATATTTAACGAACTGCGCATGCGTGGATCAACACCATCGGCCTGACGGTGGTGGGCCGACGGCGGCCCACCACCATCGGCCCGCAAACCAGCGGTGGGCTACCGCTGTCGACCCGACGGTGGCCCGACGGTGGCTCAAAAGTGGAAAGGGATTGAAACCTAACCTCGGAACACCGCCGTAGGCCCGACGGTGGCCCGACGGTGGCTCGAATGTAGAAAATGAATGCAAACCAGCAGCGGGCTACCGCCATAGGCCCGACGGTGGCCCGATGGTGGCTCAAAAGTGGAAAGGGATTGAAACCTAACGTCGGGACACCACCGTCGGCCCGACGGTGGCCCAATGGTGGCTCAAAAGTGGAAAGGGATTGAAAACCAACGTTGGACTACCACCGTCGGCCCGACGGTGGAAAGTCGATAGCGACGGTGCGACCAATAGCCGACGTCGGCCCGACGGCTGTGTGCTATCTGGGTTGGGTGGGATCGTTTTGCACATGGCACGTGTATTTGTCTACTCTACTCGCAGTGTTCGATTTGAAATTCTGACGACTCGGGTGACCCGAGTCGCTCGGGTCGTGTTAATCAATTACGGCCCAGGGTGCAGGTTGGCGACCACTACACTGGCCACGTGTAGGCACCTGCCATACGACAGCGACACCCACTGGGCCTGTTTCGTACGTCAGCACGCCACGTCCGTCTACCACCACGTCGGCACATGCAAGATGGCCGCCAGCGACGACCCCACAGGTGTGGTCGACCCGAAACTCCGGTAGGTATAACTATCATCATCACCGTCATCAACCACTTAACCGTGAGGGTCGTTTGGGCACCACAGATGACTTTGCAACCAGTTTTCTCCAGTTTTCCTTTTTCTCCGCTGCCCTCTGGGACTTGTCAAACCCCAGGTCTGGCCATTCCCAGGGCCGCTTTCAGGGTGCGTCTTGGAGGCGCCGCGGAGATGTCTCCGCGATGCTTTTTGGCCTATTTGCGTTCAGGGTGCATCTCGGCGACGTCTCCCTTTTCAGACTGGAGATGAAAAGCGCCTCGAAAATGCCTGCCGCATTCACCCGCCGCATTCAGTGGTTTCAGCCAATCACGGCGCAGCTTTTCCATTGCAAATGGCTACCGCCTATGGGGGCGGCCATTTTCGAGACAGCAAACTGCTTTAGCCGTTCAGACTAGTGTGACGTCATGGGCATCTCCAAGGCGCCTCCGAGACGGACCCTGAACGCGGCCCTGATGTTGTCTTCCTACCTCTTCCGTTGCGCACCTGGACTTCTTCCACCTTTCTCTGTGCCACCTAAACATAGACCGCTTGACACACAAACAGATAACATGCTTAAGCCCCAGTCACACATACCCGGATCAGGGGCCGGACGAGCCCCGGACCGCCATCCGGGGTGGTCTGGGGTAATCCGTGGCTCGTCCGTGGGTCGCCCGTGCCGACCCCCACTGATCCGGCCTGATCCATGGCTCGTCCGGCGCCGTCCGATCTCAGCCCCGGATGTTTTAAAATGTGTATGCGGTGTGACAGATGATACCTTGAGGAACAGGTTGTTACAGATGCCTGATCTCAAATTGGAGGAATGCATACAACTATGTCGATTAAGTGAAATCAAATCGACACAAGTCAATCAGAGGGAATCACATCAGGTCGACGCTGTAAATACGGGATACAATCGGGGACAACGGTCGTCGGGAGGAACGTCTCCTTGGTTACAGCGGCCCAGCGGTCGAGGTCGAATGCAACAAGCAAGTCGAGGCGCGGGTAACAAGTGTAGTCAATGTGGCTATACTCACGCGACAGGAACATGTCCGGCTCGAGGGAAGGAATGTCTAGGATGTCGACAAAATTGGACATTTCGTAAGGATGTGCCGGATGCAACAAGCTCCAGGGAGGAATGCGGCTATCTACGAGATTGACGTGAAGGATGACGTCATCGATAACCAGGAGGAGGACAGTTCCGAGTATAATGTGAATGGAGACCTATTTGTGGGCACACTAGGTGCTCGTGACAGTAAAGACAAAGATTTGTGGTACACTAGTTTTTGTGTCGATGGCCTGAATATCCGTTTTACATTGGATACAGGATGAGAGGCGAATATTTTACCCTTAAAGATGTTCACTAAGATAAGTACAGCGTGTCTGATTCCATCAGTGTGTCACTTAGTGACATATGGTGGACACAGGATACGCCCCCATGGGGAGGTATCCCTTAATGTCGAGGGTCACACAATTAAATTTCAGGTAACGGATGCCGGGTGCGCAATACTGGGAAAGCAGTCGTGTGTCCAATTAGGCTTGTTGGCACGCTTGGATGTCGTCGACGCGATCGACGATGATACTGTCGCAAACAAATTGGTAAGACAATATTCGCATGTGTTTCAGGGTTTAGGGCTAATCAAAGATAACGCTAAGATTCACATTGTTAATAATGTATGCCCTGTAATCGACCCTCCACGTCGAGTGCCTTTAGCCATTGTGAATGACGTGAAAGTGGAATTAAAAAGAATGTTAGACTTAGGAGTCATAGTACAACAGGACGAGCCTACCCTTTGGGTTAATTCTGTGACAATAGTCCGTAAACCTGGAAAATTAAGGATCTGTCTCGACCCTACTAAGTTAAATAAAGCTATACTACGGGGTCCATACCCAGTAAGAACTGTAGAAGAGGTAGTAGCAACGTTACATGGTGCCAAATATTTTTCAGTGCTCGACGCAAACAGCGGGTACTGGCAAATCGAACTAGACGAGGGTAGTTCTAAGTTATGCACATTCAACACCCCATGGGACAGGTTCAGGTTTACTCAACTCCCTTTTGGGATCAAAACAGCCGGGGACATCTTCATCCAGGAGATGAATGGCATTCTGATGGATCTCCCTGGGGTACATGTCATCACGGATGATATTTTAGTGCACGGGGCAACAATTGATGAACATAACTTAAGACTGGAGGCTGTTCTGAAGCGAGCTGATCAAGTAAACCTGAAACTGAACCCGAAAAAAGTCGAAAATATGTAAGACAGTTGTTAACTATGTAGGACATGTTATAACGTCGGACGGCATAAAACCTAATATAGATAGAATACAGGCAATTGTCGACATGCCAAGCCCTTCAGACAAACCTGCATTACAACGTTTCTTAGGGATGATGGGTTATGTACACAAATTCATCCCCAACATGGCGCATATAACGAGTTCATTAAGACAAGTCTTGAAAAAAGATGTGGCTTGGCATTGGGAAGCAGACCAGGCATTAGCTTTCGAGAAATTGAAATATTTATTAACTAATGCACCGGTGTTAAGGTACTTCAATGGTAGAGAACATATTGTTCTGCAAGTCGATGCATCCAAATTTGGATTGGGTGCTACCTTGTTCCAGAATAAGTTACCAGTGGCAATGGCATCAAAAGCACTAGACAACACCCAAATTAGTTACGCAGTAATAGAGAAGGAATTATTAGCCATTTGTTTCGGTTGTCACAAATTTCATGATTATATTTATGGTAACGAAATCACAGTAATAACTGATCATAAACCCTTAGTGGCTATAATGATGAAACCAGTGCATTCCCTTTCGGCAAGGATGCAACGAATGCGTATGAGACTGCAGAATTACAATATTGAGGTACAATACTTGAAGGGTACTGAATTATTCTTTGCAGATACACTGTCGAGAGCCCACACGTCGAGTATAACTCCTAACGACCTTTACGATCGGGATTTATCCATAGCCTCAATTGGGATTGATCCGGTCGTGGTCCAAGCCGTTAAGCGGGAAACAATGTTGGATTCGACATTAAAAAGAGTTGTTGAATTATCACTACATGGATGGCCTATGGAGGGAAATGCCCTCGACTCAGATGTTCAGATGTTTTTTAGATTTAAGGATGACATAACTGTGTTCGACGGGATTCTATTGAAAGGCTCACAAATAATTATCCCTAAGTCCATGCGATCAGAGATGTTAACAAAATTACATGAGGCTCACTTAGGTATCATAAAAAGCAAACAATTGGCGAGGGACACGGTATTCTGGCCAGGTTTAATGGGAGCGTTAGAGGACAAAGTGTCACGGTGTACTGTTTGTCAAGAGTGTCGAAATATGCCAGCTAAGGAACCATTAATTAGCCATGTTATAACCGATATACCATATAATAAAATCGGAGTTGATTTGTTTCATGTTGGAGATAAGGATTACATGATAATTGTTGATTATTACTCTAAATTCCCAGAAGTAATTGAATTGGCAGAAACGACCAGTGGAGCTGTTATTTTGGCCCTAAAACAAACATTTAGTAGGTACGGCATTCCAAGGCATGTAGTGTCAGACAACGGGCCCCAATTTTCGAGCAGGGAATTTCGTGAATTTGCTGTACATTATGGATTTGAATCAATATTTACGAATCCCATGAACGCACAAAGCAATGGACAGAGTGAACGTGCCGTCCAAACGTTCAAACACATGATAAAAAAATGTAAGAAGGATGGGACTGATATTAGCATAGCAATGCTTAACTATCGAAACACAACATTAGAAGGGATGGGGGCGTCCCCAGCTCAAATGCTGATGTCGAGACCTTTAAGGTCTCGTATCCCAGTATTAGATGACAATCTCAAAGCGATGATAGAACCGTCGAAATCCAAACAATTAACACATAGACAAATCACCCAAAAGATGTATTTTGACAAACGTGCAGGTCGAGAACAGTCATTGTTACAAGTAGGGGACAAAATAAGATACAGAAATTATAATAATGAGTGGGAAGTAGGCCATGTCGTAGAAACAGATGAAATGCGGAAAAGGGATTATGAGATACGTAATAACAAGGGGAACATATTGAGAAGAAATAGGCGATTTCTTTTCAAATGTCCGCAAGCACAGGTGAAAGAAAAAACAAAAACAAAGGGGCAAATAACACCCACATTACACTCACCTTACACTACGCGATATGGTAGGGTCAGCATGCCTCCAAAACGTTTTGAGACAAAGGCCACGTGATATAAAGTACACTAGGTTAAACAATGATTTGTCACGCCAATACAACTGTAAGAAGTGACATGTACGCGTACAAGAATAGTATGACGTGACGCTTCGTCTAGTAGGTCAAATGAAGAAGGTGCACAATATTGTTCAATTAAGAATAGGCGGTTACTAGTGGCGCTCGTACATGTTCGTTCATCTGGACGAACGTATAGTAAAACACAAAACATCGGTCACAATAATTTTATGTGTTGGTATGTATTCATTGAATAAGACTTTATACAGACATGGTTGCACCTCCCCATAACAAATAAGTCATTCATAATCTGAAACCATTGAAACGGATGGGCGAGATGAACATCATTGTTAGAGAACGGCGTATGACATAGTACGTAAGGATATAACAAATAAGTCAGTTGGTAAATACAGGTACGTATAAGAAAATGTTAACCGATAATTATAAAGTCATGGCAACGTTTCACACCATGAGTATATCATATAATCACAATGAACCATTACCTGATTAATCATTACTTGTTGTTAAGAGGGGAAGATGTAAGATATGTAAGTATCCGAACGCCCCCCACAACACGGCGTGACGTCATGACTGTCGAACCAATAAAGTTAGTTACATTACAGAATCCATTGTGTCGATACATCTTTACACCGGATGTTTTAAAGTCGCCAGCTATCCGCCGCGTGGAAAACAAACGAACTCGGTAATGCGCCGGCGGCGATTTGTATATTCGGGTGTAATCGATTATTCAACTCGGGTCACTCGAGCCACTGTTTTGTTTACACTCGGCGATTTGACGCTGATCGAGCTGCTACATTAATATCGCTTGGAATTTAAGGTTAATTTAATTAAATTTCATTATTTTAGTATGTAATTCTGTTAAAGTCGCCAGCTATCCGCGGCGTGGAAAACACGAACTCGGAATAGTTCAGATTTCGTTTCGCACACGGCACGTGTATTTGTCGATTCTACTCGCGGTGTTCGATTTGAAATTCTGACGACTGAGCCTGTTACCGGCGAGCGGCATTTACATCACGTCGATTTTTGGTTTAATTTAACCAAATTTCAGCGGCAGTGTTAATATTGCTTCGAGTTGTAGTTAATTTGACCAAATTTGACTTTTTGAGCATGTAATTCTGTTAAATATGACAGCTTTGAATAGATTTGGGCTTAATTTTATTGCAGCGCATACTGGGAACCAGCAAATCTTGTTACTGTGTGAGCCTGTTGCCGGCACAATTTCAGCCAATCACAGCGCAGCTTTTGCATTGCAAATGGCCGCCGCCTATGGGGGCGGCCATTTTGAAGACAACAAACTGCCTTTGCAGTTCAGACTAGCAGTGCCCTGGTCCCATACTCTCCCCACACATACTTGGTTCATTTAAACATAAAAACTAAACAAGATTGTGCTTGGAGAGCATTTGTCGGAGTACGCGCAGTGTCCCAGCGAGCTATAGCTGGTCCCTTTAAAATGTTTAAAACATCCGGGGCGGTCTGGGGGATTTTGCTATCCGGGCTCAATCTGGCTTGATCCGGGGTGTGGTCCGGGGGTGATCCGGGTATTTCGGGGCTGGTCCGGCCTTTGGTCTGGGGCTCGTCCGGGAAAGTGTGACTGCGAGGCAAAAATCGACGAAAACAGTGATTTTATCCATGGCGGTGCGGGACAGTCCGGGCCGTTGGTCCGTGGGTGGTCCGGCTCAATATCCGGGGCTCGTCTGGCTATGTGTGACTGGGGCTTTAACAACCAGATTATATTAAATTTATAAGGTTCGGGTTCTGAATTTCTATTAATTTTGAATAAAACTAACGTTGTGCACTGCGCGGTTCGGCAAACTCAATGCATTGTCAATGGCCGTGAGCAATCTTCTTACAGAAAAAGTGAAATATCTCTAAAACCACACCACCTAGAGACAAACCGCTTCACAAACAGATAACATGCTTAACGAACAGATTATATTGAATTTATAAGGTTCGGGTTCTGGATTTCTATTAATTTGGAATAAAACTAACGTTTTGCACTGCACGTATCGGCAAACTCAATGCATTGTCAATGGCCATGAGCAATTTTCATACAGAAAAAGTGAAATATCTGTAAAACCACACCACCTAGAGACAAACCGTTTCACACACAAACAGATAACATACTTAACAACCAGATTATATTAAATGTATAAGGTTCGGGTTCTGGATTTCTATTAATTTTGACTGAAATTGGTGTGTTGCACTGTGCGTATTGGCAAACTCAATGGCAGTGTGCATTCGTCCTACAGCCAAGCTGCGTGCGCATAGCCGATGTTTGTAAACATTGAAAGGGGTCTATAGACTACCTCACGGTTCCAGCGGTACGGTGCTTTGTGGGATGCATCAGAGCAAAACAAACCCGCGAGAAGCACATGGCACATACTAATACACTGGGTGCAGCTATGAAATGTGCTAGTTTCAGCTCATCTCAGCTCTTGTTTGAAACATAGAATACCAACTAAAAAAATATATATAATAAATTAAGATAATAATCTTTTATCCAGCATTGCATTTACATCAATATTAATGTTTGTTTGGGGTTTACATCCTGGCAACATCTAAGGACATATCAGGGTGGGTACTGAATTGTCAGTATGCGCTCATGGCGATTTTTTAGTGCTGCCCCACTGGGAAATTGGCCACTGGCACCATGACCCGGTTTCCCATTAGTTTGACTCGGTGGGTATTCGAACTCCCGACCTTCTGCAGAGGAAGCCTGTGCCCTTACCGATTTTGCCACCGCGTTCTGTACCATCATTAAGTTTCTTGAGCGACCTAGCCTGGCATGTGGCATTAATAGGATAGAACAAGGACTGGTCAGGACAGTACCCAGACAGCACACAGTCGTCGGCCCGACGGCGGCCCGACGGCGGCCGCTCCGGCGGCCCGACGGTGGAAAACGCCGTCGGGCCAACGTTGTTTTGTCCAACCTCCCGCCGTCGGGGCGACGGCGGCTACCGCCGTCGGCCCGACGGCGGCTACCGCCGTCGCCCCGACGCCGTCGGGGCGACGGCGGCTGCCGCCGTCGGCCCGACGGCGGCTACGACGGCGGCCCGACGGCGGCTACCGCCGTCGCCCCGACGCCGTCGGGGCGACGGCGACAAACGCCGTCGGGCCGACGTTGTTTTGTCCAACCATCCGCCGTCGCCCCGACGGCGGCTGCCGCCGTCGGGGCGACGGCGACAAACGCCGTCGGGCCGACGAGCTGAGAAGACACTATAATATTAGTTTTATTCAAAATTAATAGAAATCGAGATGTACGTATTGACACTATAGTGACAGTGTCTCCTTTCTGGAGTTATTGGTAGAAAAAGAACGCTGCTCAACGATCGCACGTGTTCCGGTGCGGCGGGGGCGATTCGAAGTAAACAAACCGTAAAACACGAATAATTCCATTAATAATTCGTAATAAATTACAAAACTTTTACAAAATAATCTAAGCATATTAATAAACAAACCTGGTAAATAATTCCTTTAAATTCCTCCGATTTCTGGCGTTATCTGTTCAAATAGAACACTGTCCAACGATCGCACGTGTTGTGCTGGCAACTCGAGCCGGCGACCCGAGTCAGGTGGGGATTCGAAGTAAACAAACCGCATCGGATGATTCAAATCGTATTAACACGAATAATTCCATTAATACTTCGTAATAAATTACAAAACTTTTACAAAATAATCTAAGCATATTAATAAACAAACCTGGTAAATGATTCCTTAAAATTCCTGGTATTTCTGGAGTTATTGGTACAAAAAGAACACTGATCAACAATCGCACGTGGTCCGCGGGCGACTCGAGCCGGAAAGCAAATTTAAAGAACTGCGCATGCGCTGCCCACGAAGTTCGAAGTAAACAAATCGTATCGGACGATTCAAATCGTATTAACACGAATAATTCCATTAATACTTCGAAATAAATTACAAAACTTTTACAAAATAATCTAAACATATTAATAAACATACCTGTTAAATAATTCCTTAAAATTCCGGTTATTTCTGGAGTTACAGGTAGAAAAAGAACACTGATCAACAATCGCACGTGTTCCGCGGGCGACTCGAGCGGAATCCAAATTTAAAGAACTGCGCAGGCGCGGCCCACCACCGTCGGGCCGACGATGGCCCGACGGTGTACCAAGTGTGGAAAATGAATGCAAACCTGCGGCGGCCCACCACCGTCGGGCCGACGATGGCCCGACGGTGAATCAAAAGTGGAAAGGGATTGAAACCTAACGTCGGAAATCAACCGGCGGGCCCGACGGTGGCCCGGAAAGGATGGCGCACCACGTCGGGCCGACGATGGCCGACGGATCCAACGACACGTCGGGCCGACGGAGGCCCGACGGTGGCCCGACGGCTCAAAAGTTTAACCCTAACGTCGGAACACCGCCGTCGGGCCGACGATGGCCCGACGGTGAATCAAAAGTGGAAAGGGATTGATTCCCAACGTCGGAACACCGCCGGTGGGCCGACGGTGGCCCGACGGTGGCTCAAAAGTGGAAAGGGATTGATTCCCAACGTCGGAACACCACCGTCGGGCCGACGGTGGCCCGACGGTGGAAAGTCGGTACCGACGGACCGACCAATAGCCGACGTCGGGCCGACGGCTGTGTGCTGTCTGGGTATCAGGATAATGTGACTGTGTGGGATAACGGGTTCCTGGTGCCAGCGGCCTGGTCTCTAAGTGGGACAGCACTAGAAAATCGCCATGAGTGTGCACTGTCACAAGTCTCTACCCGTCCTGATATGATCTTAGATGTTGCTAGGATGTAAAGCAACAAAAACCAGTTTAAGGTCATATCAGGACAGAGGAGGTGACATGTGATGCACACAGCATTGCGATATGTGACACACGACGTGCTAATGGAATCTCGGCTTTAGTAGCTATAGTAGACAGGTAGGTGTGGATAGGGTGATTGTATCAGGGAGCCTAGGTAGTGTAATGGTTAGCATGTACAATGCATTGATGGTGTGTTGTTTTTCAGGGTCCGGGGTCTCAAGGCTCTGCGGGTTCCCAGATAGCGCACAGCCGTCGGCCCGACATCGACCGCTCCGGTGGCCCGACGGTGGAAACCGGCGTCGGGCCGACGTTGTTTTGTCCAACCTGTCGCCATCGACTCGACGGCGCCTGCCGCCGTCGACTCGACGGCGCCTGCCGACGGCGGAAACCGCCGATGAGCCGACGGCGACAAAACAACGTCGGCCCGACGGCGACAAACACCGTCGGCCCGAAGGCGACAAACACCGTCGGCCCGAAGGCCATCTTGTTTTTTTTCCCGAGAAGACACTGTCACTCTAGTGTCAATATGTACAGGTGCAAAAATATTTGTTTTATTCAATGAAATATCTCTACAACCACTCCACGTAGAAACAAATCGCTTGGTACACATATAGACAACATCGTTACCAAAAAGATTATATTAAATTTATAAGGTTAGGGTTCTTGATATCTATTAATTTTGAATAAAACTAATATTTTGCAACTGTACGTATTGACACTATAGTGACAGTGCCTTCTCAGAAAAAAACAAGATGGCGGTTTTTCGTCAACATTCCGTACAGGGTAATTCAAATCGTATTAACACGAATAATTCCATTAATACATCCTAATAAATTACTAAACTTTTACAAAATAATCTAAACATATTAATAAACAAACCTGTTAAATAATTCCTTAAAATTCCTCAGATTTTTTTTGTTATTTGTAGAAAAAGAACGCTGCTCAACGATTGCACGTGTTCTGGTGGAGACTTGAACTGAGTCGAACCGTCAACAAACCGTACCCGATAATTCAAATCGTATTAACACTAATAATTCCATTAATACCTCGTAATAAATTACAAAACTTTTACAAAATAATCTAAACATATTAATAAACAAACCTGTTAAATAATTCCTTAAAATTCCTGCGATTTCTGGAGTTATTTGTTGGAAAAAGAACGCTGCTCAACGATCGCACGTGTTCCACTGGCGACTCGAACCGGAAACCAAATTTAAAGAACTGTGCATGCGCGGATCAACACCATCGGCCCGACGGTGGCTCGATGGTGGCCCACATGTGGAAAATCAATGGAAACCAGCGGCGAACCACCACCGTCGGCCCGACGATGGCTCGACAGTGGCCCAAATGTGCAAAAGTTTGAAACCCAGCGGCGAACCTCCACCGTCGGCCCGACGGTGGCCCACATGTGCAAAAGATTGAAACCCAGCGGCGAACCTCCACCGTCGGCCCGATGGTGGCTCGACGGTGGCCCACATGTGCAAAAGATTGAAACCCAGCGGCGAACCTCCACCGTCGGCCCGACGGTGGCCCGACGGTGGCTCAAATCTGGAAAGAGATTGAAAACCAACGTCGAACCTCCACCGTCGGCCCGACGGTGGCCCGACAGTGGAAAGTCGGTGCCGACGGTGCGACAAATAGCCGACGTCGGCCCGACGGCTGTGTGCTATCTGGGTTGTGGACACCTCTATAATGCCGGAAGTCCCAACCGGAAACAGCAACATCCCCACCATCATGGTGGCCGAGAAGGCGGCAGACATGATCAAGGAATTCTGGGAAGTGGCCACCGACAACGCAGCAGCTTCGCGCAATGAGTTGTAATAGGCGGTTACACATCCTCTACATTTCGCAATGTAAGACCTTTCACAAATATGGTCACTTTTCCATATTTAAGACTTTTCAAGGCCCTGGAAATTGACTAATCAATTTAAGACTTTTTAAGGATCTGCAGGAACCCTGTATCAAGGATGGGTACCGACTTGTGAGAGTGCGCACACATGCTGACTGCGACCCAATATCGCACCCAGACGTATTATCCGGATACTAAGCAAACCAGTCCTAGCACTATCCTATTAATGCCAAGCGCCATGGTAGGTGGCGACAAGTATCAATTTTGTTCGACACAGCTGGGGTTCGCATACCACGACCTCCCACATAGAAAGCCGCCTCTCAAGATACAATTAAAAGAGGAAACAAGTACAGTAAAACCTCTTTAACCGACCACCTCCACAGATCGACCACTCCCCTATATAGATCGCTTTATTTGGGTCCCAACAATACCATTGTAACCATATTTTAACTCCCTAAACCGACCACCTCCCTAAATGGACCACTTAAAGTCGTTCCCAAGGTCGATCGTTTAGAGAGGTTTTATTGTATATAGCTTTCAGTCAATTCAAAAAGTCTTTAATTAAATGATTGTTGGGGGGTGGGGGGTGTAGGGTGTTATTTGATATGAGTAAGCTTAATTTACAATGATATTCTTTTATGCACACAATTACAAAAATAAGAAGATAGTGTAGTAGGCTGCACTGACCTCTCAGGCAAGTAACCACATAGACAGGTAGGCGTGGGTAGTGTGTTGATCTCAGGGAGCCTAGGTGGTGTAATGGTTAGCACACTGGCCTGGAATGCAAAGAGATGTGGGTTCGAGTCCCACTCTAGGCACAATATTTCCCATTTTCATCACCCCCACGACACTGGTGCCGTGACCATGATCCTGTACAAGCTTTGCGCTGTATAGTTGTTGAACCTACCCTGTGTATGTATGTGTTAGTGCATTGCCTGTATGTATGTAATTGTAAGCATTACAAGACTTACAATTCCAGGGGGACGAGTGTAGTAGGCTACACTGACCTCTCAGGCAAGTAACCACATAGACAGGTAGGCGTGGGTAGTGTGTTGATCTCAGGGAGCCTAGGTGGTGTAATGGTTAGCACACTGGCCTGGAATGCAAAGAGATGTGGGTTCGAGTCCCACTCTAGGCACAATATTTCCCATTTTCATCACCCCCACGACAATAACATGTATATATAAATTGACACTCAAACCATCTCTGATAAATAGTATACATTTATTCAGCAGTTAAGTTGATATCGTTACCTTGGGCGTCGCTGATAGACTAAAATCAAATCAAGTATCAATGGCGTTCCACAATTACAAATCAGTCAATAGGTGGCGCTGATGCAGAATTCGGACCTTGTTATTTCGGTCATTCTCTACAACTGGGCACCATATACAGTACAACCCCGTTAAACCAAGCTTGGTTAAACCAAACGATCGGTTAATCCAAACTTTTTTCGTCGGCCTGGCAAAATACTACCATTTATTACATAAAAAGGTTGGTTAAACCAAAGTCATTTAATCCAAATTATCGGTTAATCCAAACAGAATGTTAGGCCCCAGGCCACTTCCGGTACAGTTAAACCAAACTTTCATGTGGTTATAAGGTCATCTGAGACCCCACAACTTTTTTTATATGATAAATGGTAGTATTTTGAAGGGACCCTAGAAATTTGTTTGAATTAATCGATCGTTTGGTTTACCCAAGCTTAGTTTAACAGGGTTATACCATATGTACATGACAAACAATAATCATAGTGTCCACATACATTGTATATTACATGTGCAAAAGGCCTATTTCATATGACATCACCATAGGTATTTAGGTCAGTGCGTGCGCTGCTTGGGTGCAGGACGACACACTGTCACACTGCAAACTCAATGGCTATGAGCAATCTTCATACAGAAAAAATGTAATATCTCTAAAACCACACCACCTAGAAACAAACCGCTTGGAACAAATATATAAAACATATGGTTAGGGTTCTGCATTTCTATTAATTTTGAATAAAATTGACATTTTGAACTGCGCATACCGGCAAACTCAATGCATTGTCAATGGCCGTGAGCAATCTTCATACAGAAAAAGTGAAATATCCCTAAAACCACACCACCTAGAAACAAACTGCTTGGAACACACATTGAAACCTTATTCAACGAACAGATTATCTTAAATTCATAAGGTTAGGGTTCTGCAGTTCTATTAATTTTGAATAAAATAGACGTTTTTCACTGTGCGAACTGGCAAACTCAATGGCAGTGTGCTTTCGTTCTGCATCCAAGGTGCGTGCGCATACACAATGTTTATAAACATTGAAAGGGGTCTATACACTTTTCCTCAAAGCCAAAGTCGAAGCAAAAGCTCGGTTAAACCAATGATCGGTTAATCCAAACAAATTTCTAGGGTCACTTCAAGTTTGGTTTAACGGGGTTATACTGTATATGGTTTCCACATTACGATGGTATTAATTAAGCCTTTCTTTTATTTGTAGCAACTCAAATAACTATTATTACCTCTGTATGTTAATTATGTAAGCAATACTATGTTTATTTAATCTATCCCACAAAATACATCAAAAGGTATGCTTGTATGACTTTGTGCAAAAGTGAAAATTTACACATCGGCACCTTTTTTCAACTTTTTCCTTGTATGACATAATCTTGTTCGCAATCAATAAAATCTTGTTTTAATTTGTTGTGTACGTTAAAATGATGTTCTGGATGTGTGTTTGATTTCCATCTTACATGAGTTATATTTACGTATTACTCAATTTATCTAAGATCAAAATCAAAAAGTGAAATAGCTTCTGTTCAACTCTGACATATGCACATGTTAATCTTCATATGAGCATCGAGTCTGCTATTATTTGGAATGTTTTTTTTTGCTATTATTTGGAAGGTTTTCACTTTTGTTTTCCAATATCACACTTTAGTGCCCAGTTTCAAAGAATGATCCAGATACATTGTGTACTGGTTCTAGCCACACACACTAGATGGCACCACATTCAGATTCAGCAACTTTCTTTTCTTTTTGTTTTTATTAATTAAATAATTTTAAAAAGCAACATCCGTTGATTAAGAAAGGGACATTTCAATTACAGACAATATATTTTTAAAACATTGGTTTAACTCGGCCAGGATTTGAATCTGATTGGTTATATTTCAATGACCTGCTACATGCGGAGCGGACACTCAACTCATTTGGCCATCTGCCATAGCTTGTATCTTCCATATATTGTTTATGTATCTATTTCCTGTGCTTTGCCCGCTATCTCTATGTATTGCCAACCCGCCCACCATAGTCCACCCCCATCTATCGGTGCTCCCCAGTATTTATTTACCAATACTCTCACTTAAGCCTTGGTCACAAATGTGTTATGGCGTGCGTGCAGCAACCATAAGTCACCGCATCGGCCAAACCGTACAGCGACTGTACGGTGGGTTATGGTCATCGTATGGTGACCGTACGGTTTTTTGCTCGCCACAAGCGGTTGCAGTTATTTCAAGTTGAAGTTATCTTAACTTTGGAAAATCACAACACCGTACGATCAAGTTTTGACATCAATGAATATCAATATGGTACAATATTCATGTTTGTGTGATCAATATTAAGAAAGTTAAGTTTTTATATATTAAAACTAGCAATATCCTATTAGTAGTGCGAGTTTTAAATGAAGCGTACCTTGGATATATTTACATCAATCTCAAATTTCAAACACAACGCAGGGAACTCCGACCTGTTATGAATAAACAGCGACTTTTAAACCAATAGTACAATCACGGATATTAGAAGTCGATCATTGTCGTTGTTGATCAAGTAGGTTCAATATTTGTTTGTTTGGGTTTGATGTCCTGGCAACATCTAAGGTCATATCAGGAGAGGTACCGAATTGTAACAGTGCACACACATGGGGACTTTATAGTGCTGCCTCACTGGGCGACTTGGACGCCAGCACCATGACCTGATATCCCACTCACACACATTATCCTGATATAGAGCTAACCAGTCCTTGCCCTATCCTAGAAAAGGATTCATACCAATTTTGCCATATCAAATTCCAAGACATTCTAGGACCTTTCAATGCAAAATTCCAGGACATTCTAAAGATGTTTACAAACCCAACAATTGACAGTCGCCCAACAGCAATTCTTACTCCAGAAAGCTACACTTTATGATGACATGGTTATTACAAAGAAATGTGATGCAGATCGGTTGGTTGTTGGAATCTTACGTCCTAGCAACATCTATGGCCATATCAGGACAGTTACCAACTTGTGACAGTGCGCACTCATGGCGACTTTATAGTGCTGCCCCACTGGGAAATCAGGCCACCAGCACCCCGACCTGATATCCCACTCAGTCATATTATCCTGATGCTGAGCCAACCAGTCCTTGTCCGATCCTAATAATGCTGAGCGCCTGGCTAGGAAGCGACAAATAGACATTTTTGTAAGTCATTGGTTTGAAAATACCGGGAATTGAACCCCCGATCTCCGGCACGGGAGGTCGGCGCTCTACCGATTTGACTACCGCATCTAGTAGCGATGATATGGTTCTTCTGTAAACAAACCCAACAAATGACAGCAGTCTAAACAGCAATTCTTACTACAGAAAACTACACTTTATGATGACATAGTTATTCCAAAGAAATCTTTACACAAGAAATACTGACCATGGAAGTCGCCTTCAAGAAAACAACACGTGAAAATTTGATTTCTGGTTGTTCCTTAAAAAAAAAGTGGAAATTTGACTTTCGGTTGTTCCTTAAAAGAAAGTGGAAATTTGACTTTTAGTTGTTCCTAAAAAAAAAGTGGAAATTCGATTTCCGATTGTTAAAAAAAGGTGGACATTTAACTTACGTTTGTTCCTTTTTAAAAAAAGTGGAAATTTGACTTTCGGTTGTTCCTAAGAAAAAGTGGAAATTCTACCTCTGGTTGTTCCTAAAAAGTGGAAATTTGACTTCCGGTTGTAAAAAGAATAGGTGGAACCGACTTCCGGTTGTTCCTAAGAAAATGTAAATTTGACTTTCGGTTGTTTCTAAAGAGGTGAAAATTTGACTTCCGGTTTGAATTCCGTCGAAAATCGGTAAATTGTCATCCTTGAGTCAGGGGTGTAGCCAGAAATTAAAATTAAATTTTACACTCAAAATGAATTTGAAAAAAGTACAATTTATAAAGACTTAGAATAGGGGCAGGGGCGGGCACAAAGCAGTTTGCATGTGCTTACAGGAAGTAAAAAAGTGCCTTTTATAAAAGATTTAGTATGGGGGTGGGGGGAAATGACGCTGAGAGAAATTGTTGACACGTGCTTACAATGCGACAATGTAGCTACACCCTGCTGGTGTCGTCTATGACAGACAGGTATCTAACAATGAAGGAATGACCTTCACACAAACTAGTAACTAGACTAACGTGGCCCAATAGACCTATTTAATTACGTCAGCATAGGTATCTAGGTCAGTGCGTGCGCCTTTTGGCCGCAGGACGACACACTGTCACACTGCAAACTCAATGGCCGTGAGCAATCTTCATACAGAAAAAGTGAAATATCTCTAAAACCACACCACCTAGACACAAACCGCTTGGAACACATATAGAAAACATATTCAAAGAATAGATTATATTAAATTGATAAGTTTAGGGTTCTGCTTTCTATTAAATTTGAATAAAATAGACGTTTTGCACTGCGCATACCGGCAAACTCAATGCATTGTCAATGGCCGTGAGCAATCTTCATACAGAAAAAGTGAAATATCTCTAAAACCACACCACATAGACACAAACCGCTTGGAAAACATATAGAAAACATATTCAACGAACAGATTATATTAAATGTATATGGTTAGGGTTCTGCATTTCTATTAATTTTGAATAAAATTAACGTTTTGCACTGCGCATACCGGCAAGCTCAATGGCAGTGTGCCTTCATTCTGCAGCCAAGCTGCAGACGCATACACAATGTACATTGAAAGGGATCTATAGGGGGCTCCACTAATGCAATATTTTAAAGGGAAAAGGTATAGGTGGTCAGGAAAACAAACAAACTCAGAATAGTTCTAATTTGTACCACAGGGTGGTGCATGCTTAGTACTGAACTTTTCCACTCGGTGGTGTAGTGACCTAGATTGGTCATGTGACAGCTGTTGTTGTGAAGATGGCTGGGTGAGTGGAGAGAAGGGAGTGTAAAACTAAGGTATTTTCAATTATCTTTAGAGTAGTTCAAACAGGATTTTATATTTGCTTTAATGTAATATATATGTCAGTACAATTACATTGCATAATTCAATCAGAAACACATGGAAGGAAAACGTTTTTTTGTTGTTGAATGTAAAAAGGTTTTGGACTGTATGGGGTTTGAACCCACAACACCAAACAACTTCAGATTACAAGTTCAACACTCTATACCAGCCACTAAGGCCACAGACCTCACGAGTGCCACACGCTGGTCTTGTCTCAGTGTCCGGCTTATTTGTGTACCGCTTCAGGGACCGTCCTATATGATTTGATAACACAGGTGTATGTGTGTATGTATGCCTTGTATGTATCATATATATATATATTATCATATATATATATATATATATATATATATATATACTAGACTAGTAACTAGTGTATATATCAAATGCATGTGCTGTGTGGCCATCATACAGCAACCCTAAAGTCACTGCACGGCCACCGCACAATATTTAGAAATTTTATATATGCACTAGTATATACGTCAAATATATATACAAGGTATATACAAGGTATATGCATGCATACATACACCTTGTATATATGATGTCATATATACATGCATGGATGTATTCATACACCTTGTATATACAAATAGCCTGAACTGAGACAACCAGCTCATGTGGCCTCTGTAGTCTTGTGGTTAGGGTGTTACATATATATGCTAGTACACTTAAATTGCATAATTCAATCAGAAACACATATAGAAGGAAAACGTCTTTTTGTTGTTGAATGTAAAAAGTAGTGGACTGTACGGGGTCTGAACCCACAAGACAAACAATGTCAGATTACAATTTCAACACCCTAACCACTAGACTACAGAGGCCACATATAATTACTGGTCTCATTTCAGGGCATTGCCATATACATAGTGTCTACGCATACCATATGTGACCAGTACACATATCCTTGGCGGTCTAAGCGTATGTGAGGATGCCCAAGCATGTGTTTTGCACGCATCTGTTTGAAATTTGTCAGTTACACTGTATATAAAATGAAAGCATTTTTTTGTTGTTCTGTTATTGAATGTAAAAAGGAGTGATGGAGTGAGATATGTGCATTTGAAAATTTATGACTTTAGCTAATGCAGCAGCCGTTCCATGCTGGCCAGATCAGCCGGGCCTGAGCATTAATAGTTTGATGGGATCCGCCGCAAATACACAGGTTTCCGGTTTTAATGCTATGATGGCAGCAGCCGTTCTGGTTGTGCCTATGCGTTATCATTTGGACGGGATCCATCGCAAATGCACTGGGTTCTGTGCTTAATGATATGATGGCAGCAGCCATATTCTACAATCCAGCCAGACCTGAGCGTTAATGGCTTGACGGGATCCGCCGCAAATGCGCAAATTTTAAGGTTTAATGCTATGATGGCAGCGACTGTTCTAGTCATGTGTTATCGGTTTGGACAGGATGCATCGCAAATGCACCAGCACGGGCTTAAGGATATGACAGCAGCAGTCGTTCTGCAGTGTATACGCCGGTGGACGACTCAGGATTGCAGAATGTGCAGTTTGTCATAGATGAGTGTAGAAACTGATATGGTGCTACGACCCCAGGCCATCCTCCGATGCATACGCTGTGGAACGGTGCATTTTCGATGGATCCCGTCCAAACGATAACACATAGGCATGACAAGAACGGCTGCTGCCATCATAGCATTAAACCCAGAAACCTGCGCAATTGCGGCGGATCCCGTCAAACCATTAATGATCAGGTCCAGCTGAATCATAGAATGTGCAGTTTGTCATAGGTGAGTGTAGAAACTGATATGGTTCTACAACCCCGGGCCTATATATATATTAGTATTGGCAGATCAATATATAGTTATATTTTTGGTCCATATATATATATACATACCTTGTATATACATCGTATATATATGACATATATACTATTACTCGTGCATATATCAAATGTATTTACTGTGTGGGCATCGTATGATGCCCTTGCACCGCATACATTTTATATATGACTAGTATATACATCATACATATGATATACACATGGTATATATATATATACACGTATGGAGTGAGATATGTGCATTTGAGCAGAGAGCTAAATGGAGAGCGGCAGTCAAGTAATGAAAGCAGTCTTTGTCGCATAGCGACCGACAGCATGATGATGATGATATATATATACACACATACACATTCACAAACCTTGTATATATGACGTTGTATATACAAATAGCCTGAACTGAGACAAATAACTATGTGTGCTCTCTGTGGCATAGTGGTTAAGGTGTTGAACTTGTAATCTGAAGTTGTTTGGTGTTGTGGGTTCAAACCCCATGTAGTTCACTGCTTTTTACATTCAACAACAAAAAAACGTTTTTACTTCTATATGTGTTACTGATTGAATTATGCAACGTACATACGTACATACATTTTGTATATAGGATGTCGTATATACAAATAGCCTGAACTGAGACAGCCAATTATATGTGGCCTCTGTGGCCTAGTGGTTAGGGTGTTGAACTTGTAATCTGAAGTTGTTTGGTGGTGTGGGTTCAAACCCCATACAGTTCAAAACCTTTTTACATTCAACAACAAAAACATGTTTTCTTTCTATATGCATTTCTGATTTAATTATGCAATGTAATTGTACTAACATATATTTTACATTAAAGCAAATATATGTCCTGTTTGAACTACTCTAAAGAAAATTGAAAATACCCCAGTTTTACTCTCCCTTCTCTCCACTCACCCAGCCATTTCCAAAGCAACAGCTGCCAGCTACAGGCCCAGCCTCAGACCCCCCCCCCCCCCCACCCCACAACCTGACCTCAGCACTGACCCACTTCTCACCCAGCCTCAGCACCCCCAACCCCCAACCCCCATTGACCTCAGCACTCTCCCTGGCCCAGTTCAGGTGCAGTGAGTCTACAATTCTCCCATCACATATCTGGTTATATAAACATAAAAACTAAGCAGAGTTGTGCTTGGAGAGCATTTGTCGGCGTACGATTCCCGTCGCCAGGAGGTATACCGGGCCACTTTACAACATCACACATTTTGAAAATGGAGAGAAAAATATGTGAGGAAAATGTGGAAAGTTCCTTAAAAAAATACCTCAATTCGTCATAAAAAAATAAGGTCAATTTTGTAAATATTGCTGCTGCCAGGCACATATGTTTTGTTGAAGACCTGGAAGACTGGCATCCCTGATTCCATTGGCTGGTATAAGTCACGTGTTTATATGTGAGGTCATTGTGCATGACAACAATGTCAAGGTCAGACATAGATCTAGAGCAGTACACAAACTAAAACCCGTTCACACCCACAACTTTAGGCCGAACTAGATAAGGCAAACTAGAGGAGGCGAACTAGGCATCCTGTCCACACATGCAGTACTTGGGGCGGTTTAAGGCGGAAATCGATATCTGCGCATGAGCGAGTCCATACTAACGAGCGCCAGTTTCGGTTAGTCGACGTCGCCACCAGAGAGTGTGGGTTCGACCTAGATATGTATGGACTGAATCGTATTGTTTTGGAATGATTAAAACTTCTGTTGGCCAGTGAAAAACTAAAACTAAATCATGAAAAGAATATCTGTACACCTCTAGCCAGTTCATAGATCAAATTATATTATATAGTGTGACGTGCTTAATCCACTTCAAGTAAACCGCTACCGTCCACACAAGCAAGGTGGGCCGACTTAAGCTAGTTCACTTCATATATACTACCTCGCGACGTGGTTTACTTGAAGCAAACTAGATGAGGCGACTTAGCCTTAAGTCGCCTCAGCGTAGTGTCCACACGACCAATTTGAGTCGAGCTAAAGGAGGAGAATTAGTTAAGCCGACTTAACTCGCCAGTGTGAACGGGGCTTTAGTGGCTGGACATTTGAAAATTAAACTTAAAGAGACCCGATATAGGCCGCTGAGACTGGAACTGTACTCCGACAAATGCTCTCCAAGCACACCGTTGCCTTGTTTGTCAGTGTATGCAACCGAATATGTGGAGGGAGAGTGCTGAGCTCAGTTGCTCCTGCTGTGTCTGTGACAAAGCTGCTGGGATTCTTTGTATTCTCGACCAATGGGATGCTTCAAAACAAAAGGGGTTCCCCGGTCTATGGGGAACCCCTGTAGGTCACATGATGAGGGAATCCCGCCTGTGACGTCATTCATACAGTACATTCCGAGTCTTTTATCTCAGTGGACTAGTACTAGGCGACTTTAAAAGACCATGGCAGTAATCTGACACCTCCCCCCCCCCACGCCGGGGTTTCATCAACAATCGTAAAAATACATCAGTCTGCGACCATCGTAATGAAAGTCATTCATCAACCATCATAAATAAGCATGACCTCATCAAAAAAAAAAAAAAAAATTTAAATTTAAAAATAAAAATTGATTGCAATGAACGTCATTCATAAACTATCGTAACTAAAGTCAGTACTTCCCATCAAAATAAACGTCATTCAGCAACCATCGTAGCTACTCAGTAGTACTCACCCATTATAATGAACATCATTCAGCAGCTATCGTAACCAACATCAGTCCCTGATCATCATAATGTACATCGTTCATCAACCATCATAAACAAACATCGGTCCTCAACCATCGTAAATAAACATCGGTCATCAACCATCGTAATGAACATCAGCCATCGTAATAAACACTCGTCAACTATCATAAACATCGGTCCTCAACCATCGTAACGAACATATAACCAAGGGGAAAAAACACGGAAATCACAGAAAATCGCAAAATTCTCATCCCTGATGAATAGAGGGTAACAATTTAGGATTACTAACAGTTGGTTGGTTGAGTTTTACGTCCTGGCAACATCTAAGGTCATATCAAGATGGGTACCGACTTGTGACATTGCACATGCATGGTGACTTTATAGTGCTGCCCCACTGAGAAATGAGGCCACCAGCACCATGACCCAATATCCCAGTCACATTATCCTGACACTGAGCTAACCAGTCCTTGCCCTATCCTATTAATGCCGAGTGCTAGGCTAGGAAGCAGCAAATATAAATTTGATAAGTCATTGGTTTGACTCGACCGGGAAGCGAACTGCCGATCTCCCGCACGTGAAGCCAGCGCTCTACCGATTCGGTCACCGCGTCCAGTAGGATTAGTAACATGTCTGTTTGGTTATAGGTGTAAGGTGTGAATATAGAATATGTACCGTATAGTATTTTTTATGGGAGTATAAATAACAGTTTTCTCTACCACCTTCTTGTAATATCATATCTGCAGGTTAAGACTACTAGTGGCGCCACCTGTCGTGCTTCGCCTCACTAATCAGGGATGAAAGTGCTCTCCAGGAAAAAAAGCGGAAATGTTGATATTCTCCCATTGGTTTAGCATTGTCAGGGAATCGCGGAAAATTCCCGGAAGTCGGGTTTCATATATATTGGTATACGCTGAAAGTGCTGCACCGTTTGAAGCATGTATTAGTAGTGTACGCTGATAGTGCTGCGATGCTTGGAGAATTGATTAATATTAGTAGTGTATGCTGATAGTGCTGCGGCGTCATCACCACATATTAGTATACGCTGATGGTGCTGCGGGATTGAAAAATCCCGGAAATCCGCACAATCGCGGAGATCTTTCATCCCTGCTAATCTCCTCCGACAAAATAAATCATGATACATTTGAAATCTCCAAAAATACAGCACAAAATGTTAGGATTTCTCCAACTATATTGGCATATTACTATTATTAGTTAAATATTTATATATTTTAATTTGCCTGTTGAGAAATGGTAAATGAGTAACTATAAAATATTTACAATTTAAACCACAGAATTTGACTATAGATGAACATGTCCTGTTTGTAATGTATCTCATCGTATCTTTTTCTAACATGTGTTTGTTTCCTCAAAGAGCAGCCTGTAGGTTATATGTATATTAGCTCAAGGGCTCATGATTTTCTATTATCTGTTTATAAAGGGGCAGTGGGAAGACAACCATTAATGGTTACACTGTTCCGACAATTTCTATTATTGTCAACATGTTAGTTTATGTTAATATACTATGTATGGAAATTGTGAATAAAAAATGTCTAATGGTAGTACTGCCTTGTTAAGTGATTTGGTCTCTCAGTGTACAAAAATAGATCATTTAGAAAGGCAGCAAGTCTTGTGGTTCTGTTCCATTTATCACATAGAGCGCTCGACCTTTGGATTCTATGTAGCTGGCTTATCCAGCCAGTCACCAGCATGTTAGACCTTACTTTAGTTTGAAGTCAATTATATTTGAAATAGCTAACTTTTGGAGATATTTGAAGTGCAAACGCGGAAAATAAATGTTGACGTGTTTGTCAAATGCTGTACGCTATTGGCTCCACCAGCAGTGACAGGTTCTATTAAATTGACTTATTAATTACTTTTCTATGCAGAAGGAAATGTTTAATATGTGCTACGGTATCTAGGTTAGACATGCAGAATAAAATCTCGAAAAGTGTTGTTTTTATATATAGAAAATTTGATGTTTTCATCGGGCTATGCAGCTCTAATTCTCAAACATAGCTCTGACATCTGGTGAACTTAAATAAAGATCATTAACTGATCGAGATTATACCCCCCCCCCCCCAGCTACATCTGAGATCACATCAGGTCGGGTACCCGCTGTGTGACCGACCACACAATTAGGTTAGCTTTATAGTGCTGCTCCTTTAGGGTACCATGCTGTCAACACCATGACCCGATATCTCAACCAGTCATTTGTATATTTTAATATACCAATGTTATTACCATATCATTGTCAGATTTGTGTTCCCAACACTTGAATCTTTGCTGTACATACTAATTGTAAAGAATTATGGATTTTCATTTCGGAATTATATATTGGCAGAGAGCATTATTATCCTCGGGCGACGGAATGGGGACCAAGGTTATGTAATAGAAAAGCAGTGGGTGCCCCACTCGCTGTGTGACATATTAAGGTATGGGAAATATATGTTAATACATAGTACCCGAGATTGTGATGAGATGTTCCTATATAAGAGACAGTTAATTATTTGGTGAACTGTTCCCTCTATGCACCAGTAAGGGTGCAAGTGGAGGAAAAGGACATTTTTAATATATATATTTATTGTAACTGTCTGCAACTACCTGTTACCACGGGGCCGATGGGCCAGCACACCACCCATACTGCATACATTATGTACACCACCTGCAGCTGGGTTGGGTGACCGCTGCCCATAGGGGGAGCCGTTGCCTCCCAGGCTGTTGAGGGTGCCTGATTGCTGGCTGTGGGATGCCCAGTCACCTGCACCCCTTTGCCCCACCTGACCACACAAGCCTCATTTTGATATTGATTATTCTAGACACTGCTCCAGACACACTGGGCAGCGACACTCTACTCCTGACTCTTGAATGAGACACACTCTCCCTGGGGCAGGAACCCAGACACTCTGTCTGATGCTCCACCTTTCATATATACAAACTGAGCTGTGTGCAACAACCATGGGACTCCAGTTGAATGGGCTGTAGGCACTGATTCATAGACATACTCAAGAGGTAATGAGACTCTGTGTGGACAGAAGGTAAGGGGTCAGGGTGATAGGTCACTAGTAGGTGAACAGGAGTTGATGCCAATAAAGCACAACTTCTTCACTGTCAATCTTGCATGACTTGTCTTCCCTTTCTTCCATATGAGAGATACAGTAGATATATTACAGATAAGTATGTTGGAGAGGGGCATCAGGTGTGAACTGACAGACAGTTGTCAGAACACACCTGGGAAGAGTTTGTGGTATTATCTGGGGCTCTGACGGCCGGGGCATCCACTAATATTATATACTGATGATCTAATTTTCTTGTAACTATATATCTACATTGTTTTAACCTTGTCCACTACGCAGTGCTTCAGCAATGACAATGTTATTCAGAGGAACAAAAACCACTTGAACAAAACAAACAACAAAATACCGAGCAACAAGTGAGATGGTAAGTAATGACAAATGGCAATTTTGCAAGTGTTTGGTTTGACTCGGCCTGGGATTGATCCCACGACTTTCCAAGCGGGGAAGCAAACATTCTAACCAATAGGCCATTCCACCTGATTGGCAATAACGATTACGACTAAATATAGAATCCACGTAAGCCTTATAGTCTTATCCATGATCCACCTAATTGGGAATGCTTTCCTTTAAATATAAAAATAATCTAATATATCAATCTTCAATCACATTTCATTCTCTCCTAATTTCGAGAATACATAGTAATACTTGTGACAGTCATATACATTTCAGTAGAATTTTTGACCATAGACATTTCAGTCATAACTGACCACAGACATTTTAATCACAATTTTGGTCAGATACATTTCAGTCATAACTTTAGCCATGTACATTTCAGTCATAACCTTTGCAATATACATTTGAGTCATAACTGGTCATATACATTTCAGTCATAACTGGTCATAGACATTTCAGTCATAACTGGTCATAGACATTTCAGTAGGCGATCGGTCAGCTATGTATATCAGACCACAATTCGACATCCAGTGGTCAGGCGACTAACCCTCCCCCACGAGAGCGCGGCATTTAAGAGCCCATGACACATGACTCGGGGTCGGTTCATGACCAAGCGCCTGACCTCTCGCGGAAATATAAGTCTGTGCCGACACTCATGTACGTCCTTTTGATTCTGAGATTCGAGTAAGGAGAACAAACCTAATCACACATCCAGATTACTCCATTGCGGGTCCTTGCTGTATTTTTGATTGCTTGCTTTCACTGTATTTATAATCATTTGCTCTCACTGTATTTGTTATCGCTTCTCTCACTGTATCTTTCATTGCTTGCTCTAGCTGCATTGTTTTATTGCTTGCTCTCACTGTGTCTTGTATCGCTTGCTCTGGTTGTATTAATCACTTGCTCTTGCTGTATTTTTCATGATGTGCTCACGCTGTATCTTTTATTGCTCACTCTCACTGTACTTATGGCTTGCTCTCGCTGTATTTATAATCGGTCGCTTTTGCTGTATTTTCTATCACTCGCCCTCACTGTACTTCTTATCACTTGCTCTCGCTGTATTATTTTCAGCGCTTGCTCTCGTATTTTCTATCGCTTGCTCTCACTGTACTTATCACTCGCTTTCGCTGTATCTTTGACTGCTCGCTCTCGCCGTATTTTTTAATCGCTTGCTCTCACTGCATCTTTTATCACTTGCTCGCACTGTACTTATCGCTTGCTCTTGCTGTATTTTTCATTGCTTGTTCCCGCTGTAGTTCCTATCGCTTGTTCTTGCCATATCTTTAATCGCTTGCTCTCGCTGTATTTTCTATCGCTCACCTTCGCTGTACTTCGTATTGCTTGCTCTCGCTGTATCTTTAATCGCTTGCTCCCGCCATATCTTTAATCACTCGCCTTCGCTGTACTTATCGCTTGCTCTCTCTGTCGTCCTGATAGTCGTCTTCATTAAACTCGATCTGGTGGTGCTTGAGCAGCGACAGGACCATGTTGGACAGCGTCTCGTTCTGCTCCGCCAGCTGCTTTATGCGCTTGCGCAGGTTCCGAATGTTATCGTTCATGTCCTCCTGGTTCTTCCGCAACTGCTGCACATCGTCCTGCAACATTTGTTAGTTTATTTGTAAAACAGTTTATTCATCAGAACATACATTTTTTTGTTTTGTTTGTTGACAAAACAGTTTATTCATCAGAACCTATATTTTTTTCAGCGTTGAGACACTGGTCTAAAAACATTTGAATCAATATTTTGTATTCCTTTGATTTGATCTTTCTTCAGTGGCGGGGTACTGACTTCTGGCCATAGACTATACATCAGTCAGAATTTACACAAACATTTGATATGCATTTGAATGGCAGGTGGATACAATGTATTTGTAGAATTAGAACATACAAAACATAATAATGGGTTTATAGGATGTGTAGGGCTTAAATAAATAATCAGTCAACTTTTCTGAGGAAAAAAAAAGAAAAGAAAATTCGAGAGACAGCTTTGTAAAATGTTGAAATTGAGACCAAATTATTCTCCCCCCCCCCCCCCGCTCTCTTTCGCTCACTCACTCGAATTACTTGGCCCGATTAGAGCAGGGATGAGAACAGGTCAGACCTAAAAAGGCGGGTCATTGCGCAAAAGTTGGGAAACCACCGATCGGTGGGAAATTCTCATATCGACAAGTGTCAAAATCAACCCCGAAAAGTCTGGAAACCGCCGATCGGTGGGAAATTCTCATGTATATATCGACAAGTGTCAAAATCAATCACCAAAGTCTGGAAACCGCCAATCGGTGGCAAATTCTCATGTTTATTTCGACAAGTGTCAAAATCAATCACCAAAAGTCTGGAAACCGCCGATCGGTGGGAAATTCTCATGTATATATCGACAAGTGTCAAAATCAATCACCAAAGTCTGGAAACCGCCAATCGGTGGCAAATTCTCATGTTTATTTCGACAAGTGTCAAAATCAACCCCCAAAAGTCTGGAAACCGCCGATCGGTGGGAAATTCTCATGTATATATCGACAAGTGTCAAAATCAATCACCAAAGTCTGGAAACCGCCAATCGGTGGCAAATTCTCATGTTTATTTCGACAAGTGTCAAAATCAATCACCAAAAGTCTGGAAATCGCCGATCGGTGGGAAATTCTCATGTATATATCGACAAGTGTCAAAATAAATTCCCAAAAGTCTGGAAATCGCCGATCCGTGGGAAATTCTCTTATATCAACAAGTTGTAAAATATTCCGATAATGATGCATTGGTGGGGGAATGCAAATGTTCTATTTGTGAAACAGGTATACATGGCCAGGTGCATAGCTGTGTTTATGTAGTTGCTGGTGGTACTTGATTGATTGGTAAATAGACATTGTGGTGCTAGTAAGATAGTGTGTAAGGGGCACTCAGAGCCCTACCCACTACCCCCTCCCCCCTCTGCTAGTCAGGATCACCACAAGCATGCTCAAGGCAGGTGGTGGCCAGGGGAGCCACACCGCTTGGTGGTGGTGGGCAGATCACTGTAACCATGGGGACCAGAAATGCTTGTTTCTCATTGGTGGAGCTAGAAATGCTTGTTTCTCATTGGGAGAATGTGGTGAGGCGATACACTATACTGGATCCATGTACCATATAAATAATAAAACCTGAGGGCTTGTCTCTCTTATTTCACTCTTTATACTCTTCCTTTCTATTTTTGCCTGTATTGATTTCACTATAGCCTGCCTACACAACCACAGATTCGAGCCGTGGACTTTACAAAGTGTCAAAATCAACCCTCAAAAGTCGGCAACCCATCGATCGGTGGGAACTTCTCATTCCTGTTAGTGATTAAAACAGTTTTTTTAAACTAATAATATTAATAACAGTATAAAAACAAACAAAAACACAAATGTGTTTGTTGGTTGGCTATTGGCTTTTACGTCCTGACAACATCTAAGGTTACATCAGGATGGTTACCGACTTGTGACAGTGTGCACTCATGGCAACTTTATAGTGCTGTCCCACTGAGAGACCATTCTGCCAGCACCGTGACCTCATATCCCACTCAGTCACATTACCCTGACACTGAGCCAACCAGTCCTTACCCTATCCTAAAAATGCCGAAAGCCTGGCTAGGAAGTGACATGTATAAATTTTTTACTCTACCAAGTCTAACTTTTTAAGTCATCGGTTTGACTTGACCAGTGTTCGAAATCCCACGATCTACCAAAACGCTAGATGGACGCTCAACTCATTCGGCCATCCAAGTGTGTCGAAGCTGCTTACCAGTTCGGGGTTGAGGGCTTTCGTGATGGCCAACGCGGGGAGGGTGGCACCGGCCTTAGAGCACAGTTTCCAGAAGGCGGTGTGGCGGTTTGGGTAGATGACCCGGAAGCGGCGCACAAAGAACCTGCGCATCCTCGGGAGCAGAACCGACTCCACGTCCAGCGCAAGGTTTACCTGTCAGGATGGAGCAAAACGCGAGCGAAACTCAAGACGGGTATTCCTAGTTCCGCTGGTCCCTCAGGAAGTACTGAAGCTGTGATCCAGCACGCCGGATCCCAGTTTCAGCTTACATGGTGGAAGTTGGGGGGGGGGGGGGGTGTCGCCTTCCATCCCTATCCTTTGCTATTGACCTATGGTTTAAACTCACCTTGCACCAATAACCGCATGCCTCCTGATGACCAAACATGGTCGGGTTATTGCTTCATAATTTCTAATATAGATTGCAGTGAAATTATACTAGCAAATATTTTTATCGGATAAAATACTACTTTGTGTATGTGTATTCACCCCCTTCCGCCATTTAAGCTGTAGTTGTGACCCGGTGAGCTGGGTGGCAGTCTCTGTCCTTCCTGAGGTACCAGCGGAACTTCAAACATGCATTACGAGGAAAGTCTCAGAGTTCCTACACGTTTGGCTGAACATAATTCAATAACCATCCAGTACCATATCCTACTATTTTTGTCAGTAGTTTTCAACCTATTTAATACTGTAAATTTCTCTGTTTAAAAAAACTGTTATTGCTTATAATTGGGATGAACAAATATGCAATACAGTATAACCCCGCTAAACCAAACTTGAAGGGACCATAGAAATTTGTTTGGATTAACCGATCATTGGTTTAACCAAACTTTGACTTTGACTTGGCTTTGGCAAAAAAGGGGGTGCATTATGAATGTACAATGTATGTGGAAACTATGATTATTGTTTTTTTATGTATATACAGCTTAACCACATTAAACCAACCTCGGTTAAATCAAACGATCAGTTAATCCAAACCTTTTTCGGCAACCTGGCAAAATACTACCATTTATCATATAAAAAAGTCTCAGATGACCTTAAAACTACAGGAAAGTTTGGTTTACCTGTACCGGAAGTAGCCTGGGGCCGACAATTTTGTTTGGATTAACCGATACTTTGGATTAACCGACTTTGGTTTAACCAACCTTTTTATATGATAAATGGTAGTATTTTGCTGGGCCGCGAAAAAAAAGTTTGGATTGGTCGTAATGCTTGCATTGCGTGTGATTCGTGGTGGTGGGGGAGGAGGACCCCCCCCCCCTCACTCTCCCCTTCCTTCCCTAAACGTTGCGATATTACGTAACCTCCCCCCCCCCTCTCTCCCGGCCTTATAACCGGCCGCTTCCATGCTCCTAAGCCACTCGCCTCCCTCCGCCCTGCCTGATCGCACCATTTCTCCTACTTGGCTCTCCTACTTGGCTCGTCTCCACGCCCCCACACCTCCACGCCCCCGGGCTGCGCCATCCACGCCGGCTCGCGACCCCGAGGTCGCCCCCCGGGCCGCCAAGGAACACGCCGAGGTAGGAGCGCCTCCGCCGCCTCACACGACGCCGCCTCCGCGACCTCTACCACCCCCAGCCTCCAGTCGGAGGCTACCTCCTGGGCCACCGTGGTGGACGCCCGCATGGACACCCAGGCCGCGGCAATGCAGACCCAGGCAGGCGCCATGGATCGCCTCACAGCCCTAGTGGAATCCATCGCCCTCGCCCCACCTCGGGCGCCGGCCCCAAAGCCTGCCTCCATCACGGACCGCCTCGCCGACCTCCTACAAGAACTCGCGGCCGGGGGCGGAGGGGCCGCATACCCGCCCGCACACCCGCGCCTCCTACCTGCCTCCACGACCCCGGCCCAGGACGTCCACCCCACCTACCAGCGCTACACGAGGCGCAGTCTCTACACCACCCAGCAGGCCGGGCTCGCCTCCCTGCTGCCGCCCACCCCGCCCCCGACCGCTCCCCCTCATCCACGGCCGACGCGGTCAGGGAGATACTGGAGTCGGCCGAGGCGCAAAACACCGGACGCTGAAAAGGTATACCCCCCGGATACCTTTTCCCTCACGACCTCATCGAGAGGGGCGCCGAGGGGAAGGCCCTAAAGCGGGGCGAGGCTACCATGGAGGAATACAACCTCGCCATCCGCATGCTGGAGTCGCACCCGGCCATCCCCTCGGACTCCCTCCCCGGACTTCTTCACCACAACATGACCGTGCTGAGAGACTGCGTCACCCATCCCTGGCCGACCGTACGGCGATACTCCGAGACCATATTCGCCTGGATCGCCGACGGACGGCTACCGGATGGGTGGCTCGACCCAGTCGCCATTAACTCAGTGCGCATGGATGTGATCACCGCCCCTGCGACTGCCTCCGGGGGCGGAGCCAGAGCCCTCGCCACCCGCGCCCCCGCCCGACTCGCCCCCCTCCCCACACAGCCCCGCTCCACCCATGCCGAACCCCGCACACCCTACACCCGCGAAGCCTACGGGATACCCTGCGGCGCCTGGAACAGGGACCCCGCCTCGTGCGACCTCGCCCCCACTGGAGAGGCGCACGGCGAACAGGGCGCGAGGAGGAGGCACGCATGCGCATACTGCGCCAATGTACGCCGCATCCTAACCGTCCATAGCGAGGCCGTTTGCTTCACAAAGCGGACCCGCGACCGCACCTCAGCCGCCCCCGCGATCACCTCGCCGGATTTTTAGTCTGGCGGCGGCGACGTGGCCCCACCCCCGCCCCCACCACCACAGCCAGCACCCACGCCGCACCCACCCCCGCCGCACCCACCCCCACGACCCCCCCATCCCCCATGACACAACACCACGTGCACACGCCCACCATCACCCTGAAAACCCAGAAACCCGAGACCGCATACCGGAAGTCCGCCGCAGGGTCCCAGACCCTCACAAACCACTAACCCGGCGCCAACCGGAAGTCTGCCGCAGGGTACCCCGCCACGATAACACTCATCCACCAATACCCGACGCCCCCCCTAAGCGCCTCCCCAAACACCGCCGCAGTGCCCGCGCCAACCGCCACCCTTTCATCTCCAAACCTCTCACATCTCCTGCCGGCCCAGATGGCTCCCATCACCCTCCCGCCAAACCTCTCGCATCTCCGGCCAGCCCAGATGGCTCCCATCACGCCTCCCCTCACATCTCCGCCGCCACCCCCCCAGGCCGCCGCCCCACCCGCACCTGTACCCGTACCCGCACCAACCGCCCCCCCCCCCCCGCACCCGCGGCCCCGGCGACACTGCATACATCGGCCGCCTCCCCGGCCTCCGCGCCCCCCGCCTCCACACCCGCCCCGCCCCCACCGCCCACGCCTTCGCCCTTCCCCTCTCCCAACCTTCCCGCACCATGTCGACCCGGCCTTCATACCTCCCTTGCCACGTATCAACCGATCGTTTGGTTTAACCAAGCTTGGTTTAACGGGGTTGTACTGTAATATGATAAACAGTAAGAAAAACCTTCACCATACTGCTGTCCAAAACTTTCCATAATTTTCTTATAAACAACAAATAATATTCAAATACTTTCAGTTTCACTAGCTTCCGAAACTTATTTCGAATTTCGAAAACTTCTAGGTTTTCCAGAATCCCCCACATGAACAATGTGACCAAAATGCAACGAACATATAATAAATTTATATATGTATTTCGTAGAAAAATAATCAAATATGCTTGAACTTCTTAAAACTTAAATTTATTATTACATGGATTAAAATTATATTTTAGACATAGTTTACGGTCGAAAATTAAATTACCGCCAAACAAAAATTTGATGCCCTGTATTTGACTCCATTTGACCGAAAGTACCTGGTCCCTATTTGTCGATTTCGTGTTAATAAACTGTCCTTTCTATATCGCCTCCTGTAATTTTGACTATTTTTTGTGAGTTAGATTTCACTATCAGTCGACACAACTCTAACCAATTCAACATTTCACCAGACACGGTTTTTGCTATCATTTAACACGGATCTGACCATTTCAAAGTTTCGTGTAAATTTCAAGGTGGGCATGTGAATGTGATTGACAAGACTGACAATATATACCACTAGCTTTGTGCCATGAATATATATGCCGCTTATTGCTGACACAGCGCTAAACCATCAGCCAACAATCAATCAAGTGATTTTACGGGAAACACTTCTCGTCATCAAAACTTGCACACGGCAAACTAACACCGCCACATACCTGCATGGTCAACCTTTTCAGTCCAGCTTTGTCTTGTACCGCTTTAACGTCATCAACAGCGATTCCAACCTGACAAATTAAACAAACAAGTACATGACAGAAACACTATATATTTGCTACAAAACTTTCAAAGTAAACCGCCATGCACACCTAGGCCGCTTTCTGGGTGTGCCTCGGAGAAATTCTGGACGTCACACTAGTCTGAACAACTTGAGCTGTCGGGTGCCTCGAAAATGGCGGTCTCCATAGGGTGAGGCATTTATAATTGAAAGAACAGCTCTGATTGGCTGAAACCCACGGTCATTTTGGAGGCGTTTTTTGCCTCCTACCTGAAAAGCGTGATGTCGCGGCGTGGACTCGGAGGCGCACCCTGAACACAAAGTGGCCAAAAAGACATAGCGGAGCAATCTCAGAGGTGGCTCTGAGATACATCCTGAACGCGACCATGAATCAATTAATCTAGTTCAAGGTCAAGGTCAAACAATGCTACCCAGACGCTGCGGCTTGCGTTTCTTTCCTTGTTTTCCGCTCTCCGGAATGGTTAGCACAGTATCAGGATAATGTGACTGTGGGATATCAGGTCGTGGTGCCGGCGGCCTGATTTCCCAGTGGGGCCGCACTATAAAGTTGCGATGAGTGCGCATTCACAAGCCGGTACCCATCCTGATATGACCTTAGATGTTGCTAGGATGTAAAACAACAAACACACACCACTATTTAATTTATTTGTTGGTACATTAGTTGTTTAAGCAGGGGAAATTTCAGTCGTGGATGATTTGGTCTTCCTCATTCCACTGCTCCTTGCCCTATCCTAATAATGCCGAGCGCCTGGCTAGGAAGTGACAAGTATACATTTTGAAGTCATCGGTTTGACTCGACCAGGAACCGAATCCACGATCCCATGATCTACCAGCACGGAGACGGAGGCTCTAATTCATTCGGCCATCCTATCTTGCTATCACCATGCTGGTCGAACTTAGCTCACCCCCCCCCCCCCACACACTTTATTCCTCCTTTAATTTCACTCTTTACCTTTGTCTATTCAATCCATATCAATGCCTTTCTTTACATCTTCGTGTACATGTTTACCTACAAAAACTTGATTCTAAATATCCACCTTAGATCCTGGCGCAGTAAATGTTTAGTGCGCCGCAGGGTACCCCGCCACGATAACACTCATCCACCAACCGCATAGAAAGGATTAATTACAAAGTCAATTTAACAGAAACTCTTACGGCTGAAACGAATGGTGTCAGCATTTTGATGTGCGCGCCAAAAAATTTATTTGGCATGTTGTCACTTCAAAACAAGTATTAACACACTTATCCGTTATGAGCAGGGTAAACAAATTCATCACACACAAACAAAATATATATAAAAAATATCTTCAAAAGTTAAAAAGGTTGGGAGTTCAATTCCCGGTCGAGTCAACCCAATGACTTACAAAATTGATACTTGTCGCTTTCTAGCCAGGCACGCGACATTATTAGGATAGGGCAAGGACTGGTTGGCTCGGTGTCAGGAAAATGTGACTGATTGGGATATCAGGTCATGATGTGGGCGGCCTGGTCTCCCAGTGTGGCAGCACTAATAAACTCACCATGAGTGCGCACTGTCACAAATTGGTACCTAACCTGATGACCCTAAATGTTGCTAGGACGTAAAACTCCAACAACCAAACCAAAAGTTAAATTAACCCTTTGGGTATTTGATAGGCCACGGCCCACAAACTGGGCTGCCCCAAGGGAGAAACCTGGACCACCCTCAGTAGATAACCAGAAACCATCAAAAACAGAGACTCCCGATCTGAAAAAATACAAAATATATATGTAAAAAAAAGGGAGACCTTGAAAACACCCTGGGGAAAAACCCCAGAAGGGCATGTGATAGGTCACGGCCCACAAACTGGGGGGTCCCAAGGAGTGAATCTGGACCACCCTCACCCAGACAGCACACAGTCGTCGGCCCGACGGCGGCCCAACGGCGGCCGCTCCGGCGGCCCGACGGTGGAAAACGCCGTCGGGCCGACGTTGTTTTTGTCCAACCTCCCGCCGTCGGGGCGACGGCGGCTGCCGCCGTCGGGCCGACGGCGACAGCCCCCGTCGCCCCGACGGTGTCGGGGCGACGGCGGCTGCCGCCGTTGGGCCGACGGCGACAAACGCCGTCGGGCCGACGTTGTTTTGTCCAACGTCCCACCGTCGACCCGACGGCGTTTGTCGCCGTCGGGTCGACGGCGACAAACGCCGTCGAGTCGACGGTGGGACGGTTAATACATCGTAATAAATTACAAGTTATTTGTTCAAATAGAACGCTGTCCAAGTCCAACGATCACACGTGTTGTGCTGGCAACTCGAGCCGGCGACTCGAGTCAGGTGGCGATTCGAAGCAAAGAAACCTTATCGGATGATTCAAATCGTATTAACACGAATAATTCCACTAATACTTCGTAATAAATTACAAAACTTTTACAGAATAATCTAAACATATTAATAAACAAACGTCTTAAATAATTCCTTTAAATTCCTCTGATTTCTGGCGTTATTTGTTCAAATAGAACGCTGTCCAACGATCGCACGTGTTGTGCTGGCAAATCGAAGTAAACAAACCGTATCGGATGATTCAAATCGTATTAACACGAATAATTCCACTAATACTTCGTAATAAATTACAAAACTTTTACAAAATAATCTAAACATATTACTAAACATACCTGTTAAATGATTCCTTAAAATTCCGGGTATTTCTGGAGTTATTGGTAGAAAAAGAACACTGATCAACAATCGCACGTGGTCCGCGGGCGACTCGAGCCGGTATCCAAATTTAAAGAACTGCGCATGCGCGGCGCACTACCGTCGGCTCGACGGTGGCTCGACGGTGGACCAGACGTGGAAAATGAAGGCAAACCTGCGGCGGCCCACCACCGTCGAGCCGACGATGGCCCGACGGTGAATCAAAAGTGGAAAGGGATTGAACCCTAACGTCGGAACACCACCGGTGGCCCGACGGTGGCCCGACGGTGGCTCAAAAGTGGAAAAGGTTTAAAACCTAAGGTCGGGACACCACCGTCGGGGCGACGGTGGCCCGACGGTGTACCAGATGTGGAAAATGAAGGCAAACCTGCGGCGGCCCACCACCGTCGGGCCGACGATGGCCCGACGGTGACTCAAAAGTGGAAAGGGATTGAACCCTAACGTCGGAATACCACCGGCGGCCCGACGGTGGCCCGACGGCTCAAAAGTGGAAATTTGGATTGAACCCAAACGTCGGAAACCGCCGTCGGGCCGACGAAGGCCCGATGGTGAATCAAAAGTGGAAAGGGATTGAACCCTAACGTCGGAAATCAACCGGCGGCCCGACGGCGGCCCGACGGTGGCTCAAAAGTGGAAAGGGATTGATTCCCAACGTCGGAAATCCACCGGTGGCCCGACGGCGGCCCGACGGTGGAAAGTCGATCGCGACGGTGCGACCAACAGCCGACGTCGGCCCGACGGCTGTGTGCTATCTGGGCAGTAGATAACAAACAGCTACAAACTATGTGCAAGCCTATAAATGTAGAGTAGGCTATTTTATAAGTAGTAGTAAAACAAAAAACCAAAACCAAAAAACTAATATACTTTATATACTATTCGCACCCACTACAAGGGTGATCAGAAAATATAAACAATATACGTATCAGAACACTTGATACTAAATAATCACATTGTACCTGCTACTGTGCGAGAAACAAAAACATCTTATCAACTCCTACTGTGTGATAAGATTAAAGTTGCATAGTCCGATGTAATATGAAATTTTCAAAACCAAAACATTATCTAGATTTGATTTTTACATATCTAACTTAGATACTGATGAACATTTGAGTCTGCCTAAAAGGGAATACTGAGTCAATTTAATAGAACATTTTACCCTAGAGGTCTATGGTGTCAGAGTTTTGGCAAGCTTTCCAAAACTAATTTTCCTTGTTTGCACTTCAAATATCTTAAACGTCTAATATTCAAAATAAAAGTAACTTTAAACTAATGTAAAGTAGATACTAGTGATTGATCTAATAGATTTGTCTCAGAAAAATTACAGAAACTCAAAACCATCGGACTATGCAACGTTAAACCACTACTACAGCTGGCCAGCATTGAAAACAAGCCCGAGCACTCCAGCTTACATGCTATGGACAGTATAAACACAGCAACAACAACAAAAAGTAAAGTAGATTATACCGATCATCCTAACAAATATATATTCTTTTTAAAGAGGGCAATAACTCTAAACCACCGGATTATGCAACTATGCAACCTTAATTTAAAAAAAAATTAAAGACAGGAAGGAAGGAAGGAAGGACTTACGAGTGAGTTCATCATGATGATGCTCATGACAATGATGAAGACGGTGAAGATAATATAGGAGACAGTCTTGTAGGGCAGGAGGGCTGCGCTTTCAGGATAGAAAATAGTTCCGTACTCAAATTCTCCAATCGTCATGATCATGGTTTTCATCATCGCCTCCCAGAAGGATTGAAAGGTATCCTGGAAAAAGAACAAAAGGGAAAAGAAAGAGAAAAAACTGATTGATTATTATAAAATGTGTCAATTGAGTGGCCTTTCTTATGAAATCTCAAACGAGGCAGTATTCTAGCAGCAGAAGTGTAGGAGGCTGTCATGAGCCCAGGGTTCGTACATATTGTGAAGATATGGAATTAAACACTATTTCAAGGTTGTTTTTGATAGGAATTCAAGACTATTTTCATTTGGAATTCAGGAGAAAAAAACCAATGGTGAATGGTTATTTCAGACTAATTTAGATCAGTGAGGACAGTTTAATGGATTTGACATCCAATAGCCGATGATACCAAAATCAATGTGCTATAGAGGCATCGTTAAATAAAACAAGCCTTTGTTTAATAGAATGCAAAGCTTTTCAAAACTAATTACCCAAAATAGGTTAAATTCAAGGCTTTTCAAGGCCTTAAAATGGGGCAAATGAAGTTCAAGACTTTTCAAGACTTTCCAGGCCAATACGGCTGTGAGCCCCACTACAACAGAGTGGCGGTCTCAACTGTGCTGACTGGACGCGGTGGCCGAATCGGTAGCGCACAGGCTTCCCGTGCGGAAGGTCGGGACGAGAGTTTGATTCACGGTCGAGTCAAACCAATGACTTACAAACAAATTTATACTTGCCGCTACCTAGCCTGGCGCTTGGCATTATTAGTATCTGGCAACGACTGATTAGCTCAGTTTCAGGATAATGTGACTGCATGGGATATTGGGCCATGGTGATGGCAGCCTGATCTCCCAGTGGGGTAGCGCTATAAAGTCGTTATGAATATGAGTGCGCGCTGTCACAAATCGGTATCCGTCCTGATATGACCATAGATATTGCTAGGACGTAAAACCCCAACAGACATCGACTGTGACACTGGTGCCGTGACCAGGATGCTGTACATGCTGAACGTGTTGAACCATCCCTGTGTCAGTAAAAGTGTAATGGAAATGCTCTACCTGGATATTTGTGATAGTAAGTTCGAGACCCGTGACTCCAGGTGGACGAGTGTGCCGAGATACACTCACCATTCTGGGTGATAAATGCCACATGCGCCAAATACACATAGGCGTGGGTAGGTTGCTTGCATCAGAAGATTCCATCCGTCCTAGATAGCCTAGTGGTTAGGACGCTTGCCATGGAATGGCAGATATGTGAGTATGAGTACTAGATAGCCTAGTGGTTAGGACACTTGCCATGGAATGGCAGATATGTGAGTATGAGTACTAGATAGCCTAGTGGATAGGACCCTTGCCATGGAATGGCAGATATGTGGGTATGAGTACTAGATAGCCTAGTGGTTAGGACACTTGCCATGGAATGGCAGATATGTGGGTTTGAGTACTAGATAGCCTAGTGGTTAGGACGCTTGCTATGGAATGGCAGATATGTGGGTTTGAGTACTAGATAGCCTAGTGGTTAGGACACTTGCCATGGAATGGCAGATATGTGGGTTTGAGTACTAGATAGCCTAGTGGTTAGGACACTTGCCATGGAATGGCAGATATGTGGGTATGAGTACTAGATAGCCTAGTGGTTAGGACGCTTGCTATGGAATGGCAGATATGTGGGTTTGAGTACTAGATAGCCTAGTGGTTAGGACACTTGCCATGGAATGGCAGATATGTGGGTTTGAGTACTAGATAGCCTAGTGGTTAGGACACTTGCCATGGAATGGCAGATATGTGGGTTTGAGTACTAGATAGCCTAGTGGTTAGGACGCTTGCTATGGAATGGCAGATATGTGGGTTTGAGTACTAGATAGCCTAGTGGATAGGACCCTTGCCATGGAATGGCAGATATGTGGGTTTGAGTACTAGATAGCCTAGTGGTTAGGACACTTGCCATGGAATGGCAGATATGTGGGTATGAGTACTAGATAGCCTAGTGGTTAGGACACTTGCCATGGAATGGCAGATATGTGGGTTTGAGTACTAGATAGCCTAGTGGTTAGGACACTTGCCATGGAATGGCAGATATGTGGGTTTGAGTACTAGATAGCCTAGTGGTTAGGACACTTGCCATGGAATGGCAGATATGTGGGTATGAGTACTAGATAGCCTAGTGGTTAGGACGCTTGCCATGGAATGGCAGATATGTGGGTTTGAGTACTAGATAGCCTAGTGGTTAGGACACTTGCCATGGAATGGCAGATATGTGGGTTTGAGTACTAGATAGCCTAGTGGTTAGGACACTTGCCATGGAATGGCAGATATGTGGGTTTGAGTACTAGATAGCCTAGTGGTTAGGACACTTGCCATGGAATGGCAGATATGTGGGTATGAGTACTAGATAGCCTAGTGGTTAGGACGCTTGCCATGGAATGCCAGATATGTGGGTTTGAGTACTAGATAGCCTAGTGGTTAGGACACTTGCCATGGAATGGCAGATATGTGGGTTTGAGTACTAGATAGCCTAGTGGTTAGGACGCTTGCCATGGAATGGGGGCAAGTACTAGATAGTTCAATGTACTAGATAGTTCTAGATAGTTCAATGGTTAGGATGCCTGCCATGGAATGGCAGATATGTGGGTTCGAGTACCCCCATTTGTTTGAATTACCCACCCACCAACAGACACATTTTCAAGGCAACCTACCTGTTTCTGAAAGATGGCGTGGAAACTGAGCGCGAAGGCGATGACGAAGAGCAGGAACATGGGTAAGAAGGAGACGAAGCTGCGCAGCACATCGGTGAACATGATAAAGTAAATGCCAAAGACGGGCAACTTGCGCAACAACAGAACCAGCTCCATCCAGCTGAAGAAGATGGCCAGCGTCCCCAGCTGCCACTGCCAGCTCTGCGGAAGGGAAGAGAAACAGTGCAACATGAGCACACGGCAACAGGAGACAGGCTTTATTCAATTCAATACTTTATTTCAGACTCAGCATTATGGTAGTGTAATGGCCCACGGCCCTCCGACTCTCACTCACGCAGTCACCCACGGAAGAACACCAAGATTCAATTCAGTGTATGCTTCACCCTTGGTTTATTGAACCATCTGCTCTCCGCGGCGTCAGTAGTTGTCTGACCCGCCCCCTGACTCGCCAGATCCCACATCGACTCTATAGGTGTGTGTGTGGGGGGGGGGGGGGGGTCAGCCACACGCAGTAGAGGTCAGCCCAGTTGGGGTCTGACCGGTGGCTACCCGTGCCGCCACCTGGCGCAGTGTAATGGTACTGCGCTGGTGTATGGCGTAGTCTCCGCTGCTACCGCGTGATAGTAGAGCTCATGTTCAGACTACTACACTGCCCCCCCCCTAGACTCTCACCGGTTGCAAACTGCAAACCGATGAGAATCGAGAAATGATAGAAGTCAACATGAGAACTAACTTGAAAGGGAGAGAAGCCTTACAAAGCTATGTATCCTTATGCGCAATTCCTAGACCTAGACCTGCCTGCAGCGAATAGCAATGTGTTTCTAGCTAGCTGCAAGGCAAACATGTCATCAATCTAGGTGAAGTCTTTAAATGAGTCGCACAAAAACGACCTCTCCCAGCCTCTATGTAGTTGGTGTATAGAATGTTTTTTGCTGGGAGAGAGGTCATACCCTACAAGTGGAGCCCCCTCGACAGAAGGAAGCAGGGAACTGCTCAGTCCACCCCCCGGCGCCCCCCATCTCAGGAGAACCGTTAGCGGGGTGCTCTTCCTTCTACGCAGAGCGGCTCCTCTTCGAGCTTCCTCAGTCCGTCCTTCTTGTGCCCGCGTCGCCTGGCCAGTAGATCACAGACGGTATTACACCGCGGACACGTCAAGCAGCCACACCCAGGACCCGCCACGCTCGGTGACCCGCTCCGGTGCAGAGTGCATGAAAGTAGAAGGGCGGTGTTACTTATAACAATTGAGAAAGTCTCCGCAGATACAACGTTTAGGTATGCAATACATTTCATAAGAAGCACTGGGCGCCAGCAAGAACCCGGCCTCCTACAAAGTAAACTACACCCATGTGCATCCTCCCCTGCCGTAACAGGAGCCGATGCACACGCTGTCAATCATGTTCTGCCAGAAGCGCTTACTATAATAGTAATTTTGAAATTAAAGAATGCAGCATAAAATAAGAGCCAGGGCGACACTGCATAGGAAAATCTTTTAGTGTGAAATGTACAGTGTCAACCCACCAACTCCCACACCATTGACCACCTCGTTCCACTGAATAAATTTAGAATATAATGTTTCCTAATAGTGTGGAAAAAGGAAGTCAAAACGGGGTGAAAGTTGAGGAATATCTAGAAATAATTAATCTAATATATATATATATATATATATATATATATATTATTCCGACCCTTACTGCAGAAAAATAGGCAGAACACAAGAAGCTAGATCCTCCAATCGGGAGAAAGCTAAGCCCTTCACAACAACATATATTATCAACAATCATACTGCAAAGAAAAATAATGTTGGAATAGAGCAGTACGAAATGCTAAATACATCATGGTTATCAATGTAAAAATAGCACCGTAGTACTAAAAAGGTATATACAATATTATATTAGTATCAATATATATATATATATATATATATATATATACAAGGGAGCTAGCGCCGATCACCTGCGCGAGCAGTCAACCACCGCTAACTTAACTGCCACCTGTCATCTGATACATCACGTTATCCAGAATCCCTCGGACAGTGGAGAGCGACGCCCAACTGTGCCAACAGTTAAACGTCGCCCACCGCCCCGTCACTTGTCATCTGAATTTGACGAGACGTCCAAAATCCCTCGGACATGAGAGAACGATGACTAATCACCGTCCACCTTCCCACCACCTGTCATCTGAACGTCCCCGTCAGAGTCAGAAGGCGCCGTTGCCGCCCGCGCCAGCAGCGCCCGATGTGCCGCAGCAGCATCAGCCACCAAGCTGGCCGGCAGACCGTGCAGCCTGTCCTCGACGCTGAAGCTAGAGAGATCCAAAGCACGCAATGAACCATCCCAGCTCCGGCGGTCAGAGCGAAACGCGGCAGAAAAGGTCATGTCAATGTCATCAATGACTGCCGCCAGCCACGCCCTCTGCTCGTGCAATGCCTCCAACTTTTGTCCTCAACGATATTGTCGAAGTCTGCACCGCGCCTACCCTCAGCCTGGCGCGCCAGAACATCCTGTGTCTGCGCGACGACCGCATCAAAGCCCCCTATGAAGGCTTTAACCAGGCCGCCGACCGACTCAGTGATCCTAGCCGTCACGTCCACGTGGTTGGCCTCGCAGAGACGCTCCGTGATGCCATCCAGCGCAAGGGCGACACCGTGATCGACCAACGGGGCCGCAGCCACCACCGGTCTCACAGGTACCACCCCCGGGCTCGCAGACGCTGTCACCGTCAACTGAGAGGCAGATCCCGCAGCCGCCAACACACGACGCCGCGGAACCTGACCCAACGACACCGGTTGGGACACCGATACCACTGGCACCGTCGCCACGGTCGCCGGAGCACGCGCTACCACCGCACTGAACGTGTCGGGTGTCAGCGCAGCCACCAGCTTCCGACGTTTTCGACGGCGCACGCCCCTTGATCCACCCTCCTCCGGATCAATCGTCGCGACTGGGAACTCAGGCCAGTCTTTCAACCCCTGCCGGGCAGCAGATGGAGGGGGTGGAGGCGGCGGCGGGGGAGGCGAAGCCGATCTGTCCGACCCCTGGTTCCGCTGCAGCTGGATAGCAGAGCCATCGCGCAATGGTACCAGGGACGAGGACCTCTTACCTCTCCCCTTGCCTTTCCCCTGGACGGACTTAGCACCCCGCCCAGAGCTCGAAGAGGCCACAGGAGCCACTCGCCCCTGCTGGTCCCTCCTCACGGCAACAGCACCACGACCCCTGCCCCGTTTCGCCGAAGATGCGCCGTAACCGGTGTAGAACCGCTCACGACGTACCTCCCCCGACCCAGGAACATATATAAACAGGGCAATCAACCTGTGCTGCTTGGGCAGCACCAGGGTTTCCCTGCTATAATGGAAGTCTCTGCGCTGCTTCATCGTGAAGGACACCGCTCTCTTCGACACGGACTGAGGATTCCATTGCATCTCACTCAGCCCCCCCACGACGTCTACCAACATACGCCCGTGGCCCTCCATCAGATGCTTGACCATCGCACCATGGCGAGCAGTTGAGAAGTACTGTCCAGTCGCCTTAAGCGTTGGACACCCCTCACAACCACTCACCACGTTGAACGGTCTCGTGCACCTCCATAGAGGAGCGGTGTGCAAGTGGCTCTCACAAATGTGACGAGCCAGCTGCACCCACCGCAGAAACATCTTCGGGATCTGCCTATGCCCGACCGGGTTAAGCTCGCAGAACAGACAAGTCTGTCCTGGGCAAAACACACGGCGGACATAACCCAGACACGCCAATTCCTGTTTCGTGTAACCATCCCCCCTCGTTGGATCCTTCAACGCCCCAAATATCTCACATAGATGGACGTTGTACCACTCCAAGGGAGCGCGGGGACGGCTGTCATCCTCGGTCCAGCCCTCGTCATCGGAGACCTCATAATCTCCGTGAACATCATAAGGCTGCAGGATCCGCTTATACCCTTTCTCCCAGATAATGTAGTCGCTAAGACTACAGGGCCCCTCGTGAGGGTCATTCCATAGCCGCGACAGGGTAGTCTCTGTCAAACCGGCCACGTTCCCCGAAAGAAAACGCGCCAGCTTAACAGGCCCACCCCTACGCGACCTGACAATCCACTCAGACGACGGTGATAGGTCCTCAGCGATCTCATAACCGAGCTCTACCCCAAACCCTCTACTGGCCTGCCAACACGCAAGCATGTAGGCCATCCGACCCGTACTCCGATCCTCCTCCCCCTGCTCTTCTTCAGAGCAAGCAGCAGCCGATCTCGACAGACATGCAGCACCAGAACTGCTGCCAGTAGGAACGTCATCGACATCCACGGGTACGGATCGTTTCGAACCATCGCTATTATGATAGCGATAGTCGAACGACCCATACGACACCTTAGCAGGAGGGATCGATGCCTTAGGGGGCACCGACACAACCTCCAAGCGAGGACCAGCGTCACGCTGTACATAGGCTTTAGCCTTCTCCACAGCAATCCTCACCTGCGCTTCCGTCAAAGCACCAGACTCACGAGAAGGGGCAATAGGCCGAAGCAGCTCACCGCCCACAACCGGGGTAGACTCGACAGAATCGACGTCTGTCCGTTGTCGTGAGGTGCCGGCTCCAGACTCCCTAAGGTTCTAACGCCTACATCCGCAGAGCCTGCGGACGGTAACATAGGAGGTCGGACAGCAACTGCAGTCGGCAGTACCACCTGGCAAGCTGAGCGAGAACGGATCCGTGCGGGACGAACAAACCGACTCCCTCAACGCCTTCTCACGCAGCTGCCACTCCCGAAAGCGTGACAACTCGTCAGCATTAACCATTGTCTGAGCATTCGAGACAATAGAAGCTGCGTGTAGCCGATCATTGAACCCAACAGGGGAACGTAACGACAGGCTAGCTACTCCCGGAGGAGAAACCAGCCCAGCCGCCGTAACCCGCTGAGGGCCCCTCACGACCGCAAACACGGGCGACAATAGGGGACTAGACAGCTGCGGGGAGACTGTAGCAACAATCTCCCTACCGCCTAAAGGCCTAATGGTCCCTATAGAGGATAAACCTGCCTCGTCGCCACCCTCGGCCTCATTGAAGAGAACACCGAGAGAACTAACAGCCTCAGCTCCCCCTAATGGAGTGCTGGGCGAATCCAGAATATCATCTGACATGGTCCACACGCAACGAACTGCCACAGCAGCTCAAGTCGCGTGTCCCCCACGACAGACGATCGCCGTACACGCTGTGTCAAGTCTGCGTGATAAACGCACAGACCAACACAGTCGCGGCCGGCCTTGCTATATTCTTATAGTTTGTCACAGTAAACAAGTACAATAAGGAATACGCGAATAAAGATAGGATTAATGTCCGAGAACAAAGACACCCACCTTGTCTGCCGGCAGCCGGTAGAGTGACTGGCTCCACGTCCTCCCACGCAGAACCGCAGAGTCCAGTCGGCGTACCAACCAGAGAGTGCCTACCTCACTCGCGAAACACCAGGTGCGCCACCGGTACAACTAGCGTGACCTACATAGGAACCCAGCCAAACCACCCGACGGCGGTATTCCCCGCCCCCCCCCGCAGTACCGCTGACGTCACCGCACCACGTGGTCACGGAGAACCCCCAACCGTAGAATATCAGGGTGACCTAGTTAGCTCAACCACAAGGCCCCCACGCCAGTTAGTGCACAATACTGAGCCACCCCCGGCGACAGATCCCCAGCCCTTACGCAGTACCCACCAACAACCACATGTACTACATAAGGCCAGCAACCCACTCGCCCGGTTACACGCACATGCTATAAGTGACCCAGTTACGCCCAACTGAACAGTCCAACCAGTTACACACCCATGCCCGCAGCAAACATAAACACTCCCTCGGTTATAGCAGCCAACACGCAGTATGCCCCGTCAACAATAACCAACGCGTTAGATAAGAAATAGCAGATAATAAACACACGGCTTAGGCAAAGGCATTACGCAGAACAGTAGTAACTGCGCCCATTCATTGGCGCCCCCGGGGACCCCGGTCATTCCCCACTACTCTCAAATAACTGCGTAGTAAAGTTTAACTGAACATATGTACTGCGTTACTCGTTGTGTAACAGGGATTGGAGTATCTTATGTACGACCAACCCCCGGAGACCAGACAACACCAGGGTGGAGTAGCCCAATACCCACTACTCCACCCCATACCAGTTATCTGCGTCGTAATGCTAAACGCTCAGATCGCCACACTGGCGGTGCATCTGAACCCACATCAGACCCCTGTCTAACTGGTACAAAGTCGCTGTCACTACCCGAGCCACTGCGTACAGAAACAATACTATCAACATCAGACACTGATCTAGAACGACGCCGACGTTTATTTTTCCGTTTATCAGGCCTATGCCGCCTAGGGCGCATAGCCTCCCCCGCAGTAACTGGAAGCCCAGGTACTTTCTTCTGACTAACCACATCTATAGTGCCAGCCTCCACCCTCGCATGTGCGGGCTCGTCCCCTACATGTGCATCTAGCCAGGAGGATGGTCCAGCGTTTCTAGACATCTGCTCGGTGTAAAGCTTAAGACGTCTAACGTTAGATTTACGGTATTTACCATCCTTGCCCTTCATAATAACTGTGGTGTCAGAGACAACTTCTGTTATAGTAAAGGGACCATCCCAGTTCTTTGCGAGTTTGACCCGAGCTAGCGGCGCATGATACCGCACCACCCGATCTCCCACCTTGAACCGGCGCCACGCAGCAGGCCCGTAGTCAGATTTCTGACGAACCGCTGCCCGACCTAAAGCATCGCGAACTGCGCTATACGCGTGGTGAAAGCAATGCTCCAACCATCTCACAAACACGATCTCACAAGGCCGGTCTACTTGACGATTCACCACCCCAAACTGCAGATCAGCTGCCAGTCGGAGCTCCTCCCCAAATAGTAACCTGTTCGGAGTCACACCCGTAGATGCGTGCTCCGTACAGTTATATGCGTGTGCCACAAACTTGACCTGTAAATCCCAATCATCTTGAAAGTCATTCACGGTACAAGCCAACGCAGATATCAGCGTCTTATTAAAACGCTCTACCATACCATCCGATTGTGGACAGTACGGGTTCGTACGCGTTTTCTTCACGCCCAACAAGCGCAACATGGACTGAAACAGTGTGGACTCAAATTCCCGTCCCTGATCCGAATGGATCCGCATTGGGGCACCGAATATCAAAACCCAGTTATCCACCAACGCCTGCGCTGCAGTGGGTGCAGTGTGATCTTTTAAGGGGTACACTTGCACATACTTAGTGTAATAGTCTTGGACTACCATCATCACCACATTCCCCCTAGACGTCGTCTTAAAAACGGACACAAAGTCACACGCTAGACGGCGCCACCGATGCCCAGACAATTCCTGAGTCAACGGTAACTTAGCAATCCCTTCACCTGGCTTCACCACCTGACATTTATGGCAAGTGCGTACCCACCGCCTAATATCAGAAGTCATGCCAGGCCAATAGAACCGCCAAGCTAAACGCTTGGTGGAGCGAACACGCCCAAAGTGCGTGGCTGTAGAATGCCCATGACAAAACAACAACACATCATCGCGCAATGCAAACGGCACAACGATCTACAGGCTACTGCGTAGGTCTTCACC